>VZRW01012454.1:779365-941232 GCA_013398125.1 Aegotheles bennettii
CATTTTTAGATCTTTTCTCTCACTTTTCCACTTAAGGAATATAATATAATATAATATAATATAATATAATATAATATAATATAATATAATATATACTTAAGGAATATAATCTCAGATATACATGTGTGTCCATACACAGATGTATACATACACATATATATGTATAGGCACGGGATGGGTGTAGATCTCCTGAGCTAGGTCAGACCCATATTGTCCTCCAGGTTCAAAATGCCATGCCTTTTTCCCAGCGGATTTGGCATTCCTCTTGGAGCCAGCGGGATATTTTAGGCAGGGAGCCACAAATACTCTGAAAAGCAAAGCCAGGGCTATGACTTTGTTTTTAAGCTTTGCTTGTAGCTCATTGCCATGGAGCAGAGTTCAACACAGAGCTGCTGTGGGTTTGGGCAACTCGAGGGCTAGCAGGGCTGGCGTTTCAGAGCCCACCTTTGAATTTCATTTTTTCCAGTGCTTCAGCAATTGCACTTTACCTGCCTGTGCTGCCAGGTTGAGAGCAAGTTTATACCTCCCTTCCAAAGTGATTAGAAACCAGCTTCCCTAGAAACCTGCTGGGAACGTATTTAATTGGGCTCTAAACAATAAAATGGGAACTCATAGATGGTTATGCATATATGACTTTTTTTTTTTTACTTTTATACCTTGTCAGCAGCTTGCAGCTATGGTAACAACACAAAGATGAAACAGAAACTTGATTAAATCAATACATCAGACAAGTACCTAGCATAGATTCTGCTTCTTCACCCCTCAAATAGAAAAACTGCTGAGGAGCAAGATTGAGCCAGGCTGTAGGGTGTTTTTTTTTCCCCCCTGGCAAATCATTTGGGATCACTAAGTTTTTTTTCAACTCTTGTTTTTTCATTTTTTTGCCCCTTCTTAACAAAATCAGGCCTGTCATTTAGACTGTGATGTTTTGCATGCTTTCAAAGTCACAGGTCAGAGGAGAAAAATGAAATACAAGTTGTTTTGGGTTTTATTTTGTTTAAAACTTGGGAAACTAGATGACGGTCCTAAAAGCAATTTAAAGACAGTGTTTTTGCAAAGCTCTGCCTGTGTCAGGAGAAGCACACAGGACTTGCTCCCAAGTCTTTTTGCAGGGATTTTCATGTTGCAAAGCAGCCGGGAAACCGCGTCCACCCCTTATATTTCCTTGGCGTGTTTGCACAAGGGTTGCACAGTGCTTTGAAAAGGCTCATTTTGCCCCGTAATAACCGTGTTGGGGAGGGTGATGACAGTCATTCCAGAGGTGGAGGCTGTGCAGACCCATTCCTCCAGCCTGCAGTGAGTAGGTGCCCCGGGGATGCTCCGGAGATGTTTTTGTTCCAGCTTCACCCCGTGACTCAGGCGTTGAAGCTGGAATTGTGTTGGGCCCTCTGCTTCCCATCCCAATGGCACACGTAAACAATTACTGTCATCTTAAACCTCTCTTCTAATTTGTAAAAGCCCACTTTTAGTGGGGCTTGAGTTTCCCAGGCTGACAGGCGGATAAATGCTGGGGAGAGCTGGCGGGGATGTGTCCAGTGAGGATGGGAGCCTGGTGCTGCGTTCCTGGTGTGCTGGGTGGGGAGGGATAAATCCAGCCAGGAAATGGATAAAAATAAAATAAAATAAAATAACTCCATGCTTAGCCTGGTGCAAAAGGGATGCAGGATGAAGCCCACAGGACTGATGGACAAAACAAGGCACCAGAGTTTATGAACTCTCAAAATAAACATGTGGGGTCTGGGGTTTTTGGGGTTTTTTTTTAGCATGCAAACTAATTTTTACTCAATTTTATTGTTTTCATGGGGAAATTTGAACTGACAAGGGTATGCAACTGCAAGGAGCCCCAGCAAGCCAAGCAGTAAAGATTCTCGGGTGAATGTAATTCCTGCTCTGTTTCTACTGGGAGACTAAGTAAGAAATGCTGAGAACCAGACTTCTCACTTGCTAGAAGCAGACAGGGTTGGGGCCCCAAATTGAAAGCACATTCTTAAATCATGTTAATGGCCCTGGGATGTGGTTCCTCATTCAAGCTCCATTGTCAGCCATGGGAAGGCTCCTTCTCCGGGTTGGGCTGGAGACAGTTTGTTCCTGTTTGGTAGAACCAGCTGGTAAAATGACAGCCAGTTCCCAAATTGCCTATTTAAAACTTTGCCGTTGGCAGGTTTCACTCCTGGCTTCTCCTGTGCCTTCGCCAGGAGTGAACTCAGCTGGCATCTCCACCAGGGCTTTTCCTGCCTGCTCAGCCACAGACAGGGCAGTCCTCATCCCTGATGGGGATGGGTGGAGCGGAACCCCTTGCTGACCCCACTGCTGGTCCCACCATATTGGTCCGCAGTGCCCAGGGTGAAGTGATAGAGAAGCCTCAGGTTCTGTATGGTTGGGTGGGACTCATGTGAAACCTCACAATGTGAATGTTCCTGTGCCCTCCGACAGGCTGGGGTGGGTGTCTTGCTTGCTCATGCCTTTTCTCTTTGGACACTTTCCTAAAATGACAGACAATTTGTGGGCACTCTGAATCGCTGGCTGTTATGGAATCAGAGAGTCATAGACTGGTTTGGATCAGAAAGGACCCTCAATGATCAACTGGTCCAAACCCCCGCCATGGGCAGGGACACCTTCCACCAGACCAGGTTGCTCCAAGCCCCATCCAACCTGGCCCCATCGGGGATGGGGCATCCACAGCTTCTCTGGGCACCTTGGTCCAACGTCTCACCACCCTCATCGTAAAGAATTTATTTCTTACATCTACTCTAAATCTGCCTTTTTTTAGTTTAAAACGGTTACCCCTTGTCCTGTCAGGACAGACCCTGGTAGAAAGTCTCTCTCCATCATCCCTTACAGTTTTGTAGTCATCATTTGGAAGTGCTGTTCCTGTGGTATCTTTGAGCAAAACTGCCCCAGATGATGCAATCTCCTTGGTGGTGAAGTCCTGGATCTTTTATACATTTGTATTCTTGTGAAACATGGTTTTTCAAGTCTGAGTGAATGCGTTCGGGCAGTTTCTTTAAATAACCAGGGATGATAAAACGTTATCAGTGGAAAGGCCATCTGTTCCCCTGGCATTGTCAGAGGAGTGGAAGTGCAACTTCTTTCCATGCATCCCTTCCTCCCTCCAGCCTTCCCAGGGTCTCCAGCTCAGGCACTAGTGGCTGCCGTACCCCTTTTTGAACCCCTTCTTCCAGTGTGCTTATTCCAGCTATTTATGTGCCCAAAATCCGGGTCTCCTTGGAGGAAAGGTCTCTCTCCTTGCAGCTGGCTGATGTACCAGGAGCTCTTCGTCCCTTTGAATTTCTCTATCGTTTGACACCACTCACATGTGTTTGTTTGGGCTGGACCAGGGGGACCAGTTAACCTTAATCAAGGCAGGCAAATGAAAGGCTGGGAAATAATCTTGTTGAAGTGTTTAGATTTAAAGATCTGACATTAGAGCGAGTAAATGTCAAATTGAGTTTAAACAACAGAATAACACTTGAAGGGCCAAATTTTTCTCTGGTGGATATGGCTGCAAATCCACTTGCTTCCCACAAAGAATTTGGCTGGATTTCTAAGCACGCCTCACATTCCTGGGCTGAATCGTGGGGCTGCTGAAGGTCACGGCAGCCACCCACTAACCAACCTGCCATTCTCCAGCTCTCCACAGCCCACCGCGGCTGCCGGTGGGAGCTGCTGCCTCTCGTGTCTCCTACTTGCTGTCAGACCAGCAAGAAGCTATTTTGCTCTTCCTTATTCCATAATACTCCTTTTATTTGGATACCCATTATGTTTTCCCTGCTGTTTCCACCATACCTTGTTTTCTGTGTTGACTGGGTCCCTGTCCAGTGCCTTTTCCACTACCTCCCCCCCCCCCAGCCAGGATCCCCCTGAGTGCTCCAGGATCTCCAGGGTCATTTCCCGTTTGAGGTTGAGCAGGGATGAGCTGCAAATTGAACCCCTCCATTTTGAATCTATTTGTGTTTTTCCTTGTCATTCCCATGCAGATGCTGTGCTCAGGGAACGATGTTTAATCACCCCTTGATTGAGCAGAAAAGCAGCAAATGCGCTCACGTTTGGGTTTTCCTCAGAAGCTGTTAGACAATTGATCAAATGATGAGAAACCTCATTTGGCTCGGTGGGGGCATGGTCTTCAGTTGGGAACTTATTTATGAGGTCCTGTAATGAAGATAGATGATGCTTATGGTAGCTGGAATCGAAAACAGAGCTTGTAATTGAGAAGGCAGGAAGGTAATGCTTGTGTTGTTAAGTACAAGCGCCAAGAAAACACCTGAACAAATATCAGGACTTGGATGCTGCCTTTGGTGTGCGTGCTTGAGGTGGCTTCCAAATGCTTTCAACCCAAATCATTCCATGTAGCCATACCCACCAGGAGCCTGCTGAAGGCAGCGGTCCTGATGGCTCTACAGAGGGTGAGTGGCAGGAGCAGCGTGGAAGGAACGTTAATTAATGAGCGCTCATGAAGTAATTGGCATTAAACATCATTGGAGCCGCCTTGCTGAAGAGCTGTAATTACTGCAGAACATGGTTGCCAGAGGCCGTATGCAAAATGTGTTGTCACCGAGCACAGGCACGGCCCAGAGGAACAGCACGTGGAGGACTTGTCTGGTAGGATGGAGAAGGCTGAGATAACAGCCGGTGTCTTCCCGGGGTGGCTGCTGCTGCTTCTCAGCTCATCGGGCTCTCCCAAGGCCACCAGCGTGCTGTGCGAGCAAAGTAACATCATTACATCTCCCTAATGAACAAGTTCTTGTGGGCAGAGGTTGGGAGCAGAAAGCTGGGTTTGCTTTGGGAGCTTTTGCTTTGGGAGTTTTTGAATCCATCTTGGGGCTTGCGGTGGCCAACGGATGTGGACGAAAGGGAGAAGATCCATGAGATCTTGGTAAGCAGCAGGGAAAGCTCAGAAGGGTTTGGTTAGGAGAATGTGACAAAGTGGTGGCAGGGAATGTGTGAAAAAAGGTGAGGGCATGGTGGGAAAACAATAATATTGGTAAAAAACACCGTGGTGAAGACAGGAGTTGTGTGTGTAGGTCACAAGGATGGGCTGATCTCGATGAACTGAAGATGCAGTAGGATGGTGCATGACTGACAGATAAAGTAATAACCTGGTCTGAAAGGTGGAGCTGGACATGGGCAAAACTTAACCGATTTTCAGGTCTGTTTGTGTGTTTGGAGGCAGGAGGTTTGTTTTTCCAAGGGTTATGTTTTGTGTTGGGTTTCCCTGAAGAATTTAGGGATGGCTTAAATTTTGCACACCCCTCCCAGCCCAATAAATCCATATTGGATTCTCCCTCGTCAGCAGTTGAGCATCCAGCTGGACAGGCAGCTCTGGCTGACGTCCGTAGCCTTGTGGTGGGTCTCTTCTGTGGGATGCAGAGGGAGATGGTTCTTCTCTGACTGTGTTTAGCACAGAATAAAGAATTTGGTTTGCATAAAGAGAAGACCACCATGGTGACAGCGGGCTGGTTCTGCTTAGCTCGGCAGTGGCTTTGCAGCACCCAGCACTTCATTTCTCCATAGCCACTTCCAGAATAAGGCGTTATTAGAGAATAACCCACAGCTCGGTGCTATCAACATTTAGGTGCTGCAAGGTTATAATTTGGGTGACAGAACAGCAATGTGCTGTCCTTAGGGAGCAGCACTCGCATGGCGTGTGCTGGATTCCCACCCCTGTATTATCTTTCAGGGCTTCCCCGGCCGCGGCTCCCCGTCCTCCGGCCCTTCTCCAGGCAATTACTCAGCTGTTTCTCAGCTGTTCCTCGTGGCGTGTTGCTCTCAGGGATGAGAAGGCAGTACCGCTGCTCTGGAGGGAGAGGTATTACTTCTATTTTTTTTTCCCAGTTTTTATGGCTGGGATAAGCTGCTCCCAAGCTGCTGGAACAGCTGGGGGTCAGGGACAGGCGAGTGCCGGGCGTAGCAGTGCCCGGGTCCGCAGGGAATCGAACGGCTCGAGGTGGTTATTTATGTTCCATGAGCCTGGCATTGCTCATGTTCATAGGAGACTGATTCCCGAGCTTTGCAAAATGAGGCTTTTCAGGGGGGTGTAATTAGGGAAGGGCCAGTAAAATAAAACTGATCTCTTTCGGCTCAAGTCCTGACAAATCCTCGCACTCCCTGAGCCGTTCCTGGTTTTCACGCCGTGTTCAACCCGAGGCTGATGAATGAGGACCTGCTTCCCTTCATCACCCCTGTAATCTACCAGGAAGCCCATTTGCAGTTGCTGTTAGATTTGTTTTTAACTCGCTTTTCTTTTTTTCCGTATCTGAGGGCATCCTGCTCCCGGCCACACGCGCTGACAGCCTGTTACTATCGCTGCTCATCAGCCCGTGTCCCCGCAGCTCTGCACGTGGATGCTCTGCTTTTCCTGATGGAGACACAGTTTCCTGATGGAGACACAAACCTGGCTTTCTCTGAGAGGATTCTTTATATTGAGAGGATTTCTCTGAGAGGATTCTTTATATTGACCACCACGTTGTCCACCCCAATGTTGTTCTGAGCTGCTTCAGCCTGGGTTTTGTTCTTCATTTGCATAAAAAATGAGTGTTGGCTCCTGAGGTCACCTCAGACAATTCTTTGTGCCCCTCAGCACCAGTGCTTCAGGTAGGGCAGGGTTGGTCATGGTGGTTTTCTTCTTGCAGAAATCTTAGCTCAAAGGAAAGGAGTGAACATTTCATGTTTTAGGGAAAAAAAGGTTGACTGTGGGAAAGCTGAGCCCCCAAACATCACACAAAACCAACTGAAAATGGCTTCACCTTTTTAAATGGGACATGGGGCTCCTCTCTGAAGAGGGAACTCTTCAGTGGTGCTTTTGTTTCAAGCCCACTTTTCCCTGGTTTGGATAAAAGCTCCCTCAGAAAATGTCTGACCTTTGCTATGGTGGGAGCTGAGCTGCCGAAGGACAATCCCTGCAGAATAGGGAGAGAGGAATAGGGAGGCAGATAATGGAATACACATCAGTATTATATATATATATATATATAATTGAGGTTTATGGCCCAGGGGAGGGACTGTAACGAAAATGCAAGAAGTCCCTGCCCTGCCCCTGTGCCAGGTTCTCCTGGTCTGACATTTCGAAGGGGGAAATAATTTCTCCATCACTGCTGCTGCTTTTCTGCCACCGAGCACATTCACATTCCTGGTGTCACACACCGAGATAACTGAAAAGCTGTTCTGGGCTTGTTTAGCAAAATGAAATTGTATCTCCTTCAGCCTTTAAGGAAAAGTCGTGTCACTAGTCAAGTATAAAGAATTGCTGACCCTTGTTGCTCAGATAAGGGTATAATATCAGGCTTTCTTCTTCCCTCTTCTCCCTGCTCGATAGAAGTTAAGAGTGTGCCTGCCTAAAGGCACAAATCACAGCCCACCATTTTTACCTCGGTGAGATAATGCTGTGAAGAACAGAAAGACCCAGAAGAGCAGCTGGTTCGCAGAAGCTGGTGGGACTCCATCCCCACGTCCCCGACACCAGGACCCCTCTGCATGGCAGGATCCGCCACGCTGCCCATGCTGTTTGGTGTGAAGCTCAGGCAGAGGGTGGCTAAATCCCAGTGCCTGGAGTTTTCATCCTGCTGGGTCCTGCTGCCATTCCAGCGGGTGGAAAGAATTCCCCGAGCCTGGCGGGAGCTGCTTTTATCTACGCAGATACTGGAGCCCCTTTTGGAAACTCTGCTGGGGAGAGGAAGATAATATAATAAGAATGTGACAGTGAGAAGGGAAGGTAAAGCAATGAGGAAAGACAACGCCTGACAGCCTGGGATGGAAAGAGATACTTGCAGGAGGAGATAATTCCTGTCTTTATGCCCAGGGAGGTTTCTCTCCATTAGTCACTTTAGCATTAATAAGAGTTGTGTGACCAAGCCCTAAAAAGTCGCTTATTATGAAGAGTGCAGCCCACTATAAAACATGTCATGTGGTGTGATAGACTCGCCTCGAGGCTCCGTTATCCCAGAAACGTGATGATAGTGAGAAATAAGGGCTGCAGCCTGCTGCAGCTGCTCTCCAGGAAGGGGCACCCGGCTCCTGCTCGGCTGCCAGTGGCAGCTCTGCTGCCCTGCGCTCCCTCCCGCACCCCAGGCCATCTCGCTGATGGTGGCTACGTTTTGGAAGAGCTATGGAGCTCTCCAACATGACTGAAGAAGTGGGAATTTGGAGTTCTTCATCCCTGGACAACTTGGATACCCAAAGGGCCATTGATGGGGTAGGTTGGATACCCAAAGGGCCATTGATGGGGTAGGATGAAGAAGTTAAGAGTGGACCAAACCAGCCACGTGTTCAGTTTAACGACCAGAAAAGAGAAGCCAAGAGAAGCTGCTTTGCCAGGTGGGTGACCACCTCCTCCAGCAGTCTGTGGGACCATTTGATGGTGCAAACAGCCACCCAGGAGCAACAGGCCTCCTTGGAGCAGGATCAGCTGAAGGATGCTCTGGTCCACAGCGGCAGCAGCCGCCTGGTCTCGCCCACGTGTTCAGGTTGCCCTTTCCGATTTGGCAGCTGCCAGGGACTGTTTCAATGCATCAGCAGTGTTCCCTTGGTAACACTTTCAGATGCTGAGCGCGACGTGTGTGGGAGAAAAACTGAACTCTACACCCGGCCACTTAATTACGCGGCGAGCACCGTCCCGTCGGCGCAGTGAACGCACGGCGATTCCTGTTCCTCCAATGCAGGGGTTATTTTTAGCTCTGGCACGTTGCAAGTATCAAGTCACCAGCAGGATCGGGTGCTCTCGATGCGGTGCCGGGGAATTCGCTCAGGGGAACCCTTGGGATTTACCGTGTAAGTTAAGACTGGCCCCGGCTGCCAAGGATGAGGCTGGATTTCCCCCGCCGTCCCCACGCTGCGAGCCCGGTGGGGTTGGGTTTGCTGGATGGGTGCTGGTGGCTGTTTGAGCTCCACCCAGTGTTTTGGGGGGGTCCAACCCAGCATCACTTGGTGCCACCTCCAGCAGGTGCTCATGGGTGCAACAAGGCTCCTTTCCCACTGCTCCGTGCAGCGTTCCCCATCCTGAGGAATGGCTGACACAGTGTGCAGAATTACTTATGCCGAAGGTTTTTAAGCAAAGGGGGGAAAAAATTAATTTCATGTTCAATCCGTGGCAATCTGGGTTCATTAGAGCTCCCTGCCAGCTCTGCTCTGCTTCTACCAGCCACTCGCTTTATTAATTTGTCCATCTGCTTTGAGGGAAAGTGAGTGGAGTCGTACGGGGGGGGGGTTTCTCTTTCCTTTTTCAGTCCAGGAAACTGGAGAAAAAAAAAACAACTCAGCTGGGAAATCTAGGCCATCCCATTGTGGCTCGATCTGGGTCTTGAAACCATCAAGCTGGGCTTATTTGAACGTGGTCATTTCTTTCTCGGTCGCGGTCTTTTGATTTTAGTTTGATATTATTTTATTCAGTCATCTGGAACAAGCAGGTGCAGAGGGGAGGTGAAAGCAGAGAATGCTGATAATAGTTCTTCGGCAGCAAGTTGGGCATAAAATAGCTTTATCTGTGGGTTTTGTCCTTTTTTTGCTCCCATTTGTAGCAGTTGAAAGGCGTTTGCAGAGGGGCCGGGGCAGGCGGGTGCCATAGGAAGGTTGGTTATCCCTGGGCTTTGCAAAGGCAATGTGCTGGCAGGGGTTGTGCCCTGTGAGCTGAGCGGCCCACCCCAATAGTTGATATTTTGCTGGAAATCTTTCTTTTCTGCACATCGAGCATCGTGTGGAGGCCATTGGCAATTGCTCCCATGTCCCTTCCTCCCACCTTGGCTGCATCCACCCCGCTCCTGTGCCCCAGGAGCATCCGTAATCTTAGGATAAACTCACCAGTAAGCTGAAGGCTTCCATGTTCAGACTGTGGGGTTTTTTGGCCACCCTGACTTGGCTTTTTACCCCCAGAGGGTTCCCGTTGGGTTTTGCTGCCTGCAAACCCAGACCTTGCTGCTGTGACGCCAGCTCCTTCCCTGCAGCCTCTGAACCCGGCGCTTGCAAACTCTTGCTGGTTCATTTTAATCAAGTCATTAGCCCAAAGCTTGGCAGTTCCCTGCTGTTGTAGCATGTGGGATGCTCAGAGGTCTGCACCACCTCCTGGTTACCCACAGAAGGGAGAGATGCAGATCCCCCGTGCTCTGTGTTATGCTCTGTGTTGCCCCACACCCTTTCCTGCCTTAGTTCACCCTTTTCTATCTGAACCTTTCTTTAAACCCATAAGGTGGATTTTTCCTCCTTCCCCCAGCCTGTCTGTTATCCCTGCAAGGTCTCACAAGGTGGCAGTGTGATTGCTAGTCCACCGGTCGGTTGCCTGGTATTTGTTCAGCTCAGTAAATACGGGTTTAAAGTCTGCTTTGCTCCAGCACCCAGCACTGCTGCTGGCTCAGTCAGCCCAAGCTGCTCTGGTGGGTCTCCCTTTTGCTGTCCCCTCCTGAGAGCCACACATCAGGCAGTGGGGTGCTGAGACGTGCCAGCACGCTGCTGCTTCCTGGTGATAATGAACTTTATGGCTTGCAGAAGCGATTTTCCCATCTTTGCAGCTCCATCTGCATCGCTGAAGGATGGAGCAGAGCTGAGGTAGCCGGGCACCACCATTATTTACTTTATTGAAAAGCTTCTGTGTGTCTCTGCTATAGTGTGGCAGGATTATGGCTTCAGAAAGCACTTAGCTTATCATGTGCCCAGCCCAGCAGATTTTAGCCTAAAATGCTGAACATTGAGCACATGCTTCAGCTGAATGAGAACCTATAGGAGTGTGTACGCACTGAAATGTTTTAGGTAGAAACCATCACAAACACCAAGGTGATGTCTAAATCCTTGCTGCTGCTGAGTATCAATGGGAGTAAATGCCATTGGAATGTCTGATGTGTGGTTGGGGTCCATCAGAAGGGCTGGAGAGGGGGTGGTTGGTTGTATTGGCTCCATCAAGCAGCTGGAGCAGAAGAGCTGGGGGCTGTGGGACTCCCCACGTTCAAACACGTGGCCCTGGGACTCGGCGGTGGCAGCGGGGCTCTGCTCGGCGGCTGTAGGCACGCACACATCTGCTGGCCAGAGCTCTTGGCTCTTCACTGGCTTTCTCGTTTCTTTGGTGTGAAAGCAGCTTTTGAAACCCAGGGAACTCCGTGCAAGCAGAGGGGTGACCGGGATCTCTGAACCACAGAGGCTGGAGAGCTTTTCCTAGGAGCAAGCTTTAAGCTTTGTAGTTTGCACCCTACCCACCCGTCTGCCCGTGGGCAAGGTGGGATGAGATCAGAGCAGCATCACCCAATGCTCCACCAAAGCAATGGCCACATGAGGTGTGAGCAGATAAAACATTGGACCCAAAGCGTTGGACTCCTTGTGAGGAGCTGGGGGTTGGACTCCTTGACAGGACAAGGGATGTTGGTTTTAAAATGGAAGAGAGGAGATTCAGACTAGATTTATAGGAGGAAGGAGTTTTTTACACTGAGAGTGGTGAAACAGTGGCCCAGGTTGCCCAGAGAGGTGGTAGATCCCCATCCCTGGATCAGGTTGGATGGGGCTCTGAGCAAGCTGATCTAGTTGCAGATGTCCCTGCTCACTGCAGGGGAGTTGGACTAGGTGGCCTTTAAAGATCCCTTCCAACCCAAACCATTCTGTGATTCTGTGATCCTCATGGGTCCCTGCCAACTTGAGATATTCTGTGCCCCTATGATTTACAAGAAGGAATTTAATATCTTCTCCTTTTATACTGACGAATCAAAAGGTCCTCTCTCTGTGGGTTCCCCTCATTTAGCAGCATCCAGAGGAGCAGCTCTTGCCTTCTGCATTGTGCTGCACTGCTGTGATCATGGGGGTGAGCCTTTGGGGAAGACCCTGATGCCACTGCCTGGCTGCAGCGAGGACCAGAGCGGTTCATTCCTACCCATCATGTAAACAACCAGGGACCCGGAGAGCTGGATTAAATTGTGATGGAGTTGGGCTTTCTCCAAGCCTCAGCTTTAGGTTTATGTCCCAGCCGTATGACCAAGGACACCACTAACTTCTCTCCAGCCTCCCAGCAGAAGGCATCTTGCGATGCCTCACCCATGTTGCCATAGGGCTTTCAGCGTCGCTACACTCGTTGCCGATAAGAGTAATATATAATATTGATGTAGATCATCTGGCAGTCTTAAAGTGCTTTTAAATTGATGATCTGAGCATCAGAACAAGTGTTGGTTGTAAAATCAAACCGCTGCCGGTCTGCGGTATTGCAGGCTCAGGCTAAGCCAAGATTTTGAGGTAAAAGGCAATTTCAGGGACTGCAGGACCAGCGAGAGTTTTTTGTCAACCTCTTTTGAATAAAATTGGTTTATTTGCTCTCAATTAATACATATGCTTTGCCAAAATGTGTCAATTAAAAAAATCTGAAGGGGATTCATGAAGTAAATGCTTTTTCTTTTCTGGCATTGCCTTTGTTGGGTATTTCAGAGCTTTCCTTTAAGAATTCAGAGGTTTTTGTTGGGAATTTTCCGCAGAGGGTTTTTTCCCCCGTGTTTTCCTTCGTGCCATTTCGTGGCGTGGCAGAGAGCAGAGTCCGACTGTTTTATTATTCCACAAAGATGAGACATTGCTCCAGAACGTTTCAGGCTGTCTCCTGTAGCATCTGCCCGTAATGACTTTTAAAAAGTAAACTAAACTAAATAAATAAATGAAATGCTTCAGGTGTAGCGTTGTATGGAGAATGAATGTCCCTGCAAGTTTATAAACTCCTGCTGCTTTATCCCTCGCCCGCTAAGCCCCAAAGCTTGTTAAATCCAAAGGTTTGTAGCAATGGTTTAATGTCTTAAGCACTGACCCAGATTACCTGCTGTCTGTCCTATAAGTGATTAGAAATGCTGCGGCTTGGGGAGGGATCGTCTCCTCCACGAGCCTTCCCATGGCTTGACAGTTCTGCATTTATAAGTTTTATTGGTTTAGAGTGCATTTGATAGCAACAATTTGACTTTTACTTATTGTAATGCTTTTTTTGTAAGCAGATTGGTTTGGTTTGAGTTTGGGTTTAAAAGCCTTATTCATCTCTAATCCAGAATAATTCTGTCTCCGTGGCTTTTAACGTGATTAAATAAGGACGGCCTCTGACGACACTGGGCAATTGGGTTTCCCAAAGTATATTGGATTTAGCACTGAGTGAGGCTGCTGGGACATAAAAGGAAGAATTTTGGTGGACTGGTTCGGGCAGTCCTTAGTTCAACCCCACATTCTCCCTGAAGGTCACCATAGTTCAAGTGCTCTGTAATTAAAGGGTGGAAAAGAAGAGCCTTTTTCAATTGGTTTTAGCCCCATTTGTGGCTTTGTTACACAAAGCTGTGCCGTGTTCCCTGCCTGGGATGCAGGAGCTCTTAACATCATGTGATGTCCTTGCTTAAAAGCTCATTAGTGGCCAGTGATGGGAGAGAAGTGGGGTGCAGCCAGGTGGATGGTGCAGTAAGCGCTGAGGTGAAGCACAGGTCTTGTATTTTGTTGACTCAAGACCACATCTTGTGGTTGGGTAGGTCTGGCCACTAGATTCCCTTTTTTTTTTAGCAGAAATAGAGGTGAGCAGGGAAGCATGGAAAGCAGGTCTTCCCAGCAAAGTGCAGGATGAGGTCTCTGAGCCCATTCATCTCCGGGCAGTTCTGAGCTGGGAAATGCTGGTGGGAGGATGCTGGCACTGGTCCAGCAGCTCGTTTCAGAGCTTCGTCACCACCACGGCTGTTCCTGACACTGAAACTGCCAGGACCCTGCTGGTGGAGCAGCCTCGGTGGCCTTGGCCAAGGTTTCATGGAGGTGGCCACCATGCACGCCAACCTCTGCATGCCCCAGGGATGTGTCGGCGCTGCTTTGCCCACCTCCATGCCAGGCTCCATCACCCATGGTGGCTTTGCTGCCCTCCCCTCCTAGCAGGGGCTTTGCTGGTGAGGTCAGCTCGTGGCACACTGGTCTGCTGGCAACAAGGGAAGTAGGCATGAAGTATAATTAAATTGAAAGCATATTTAAACTGTTTTCTGAGCACTACTTATGGAGGAGCGTGGATATCCAGAGCATATTAAACTGTCAAATTTAATAAATCTTAAGCAGCATGGCCATGGGCCAAGACCAATGCATATTTTTTTGCAGCACCATTTAATTTAGAGTGAGTATTGTTCTTTATGCTTATTCATTGTTCATCTGAAGCAGAGTGCACAGTAAGAGCCGTGGAAATAAGTTGGTTCAATAAAGCAAACCTGGCTGCCGCTTTGTCATTCGGGAGCATTGATTCTTAACCCAGAAAAAGGAAACACCATGGAAAAGAGAAGGGCTTTACAGGGAGAAAATAGCCATGGGGATGGGATGGAGAGATGGGTGCTACTTGCTCCATCCAAAAGCAGTCTGAGCACAAGGGATGTGCTGAGATGAGCTGAAATGGCAACAGGTCAGGGCTGGAGCAGGTCTGAAGAATGGTTGTTGCTTTTATCCCTACAACACAGCTGGTAGCAGGCATAGCTGTTAGAACTTCACTATTATCTTGGTGAAGGTGGCTGCAGGGGGTGTGGACCAGTTGACCTTTAAAGGTCCCATCCAACCCAAACCATTCCGTGATTCTATGATCTGGTTGGCCCCAGGTGACTGCAGAAACTAGGTGTTTTGTTTTTTTTAAAAAAAAGTTGATTACATTTAGTTTAAAGATGCATAGAGTGATTATTTTTGATATGGGCTTATTTTGATATATGGGCTTATAGCAACAGGCGGGGGGTGTGGTGGCTGCGGGAGAGGGAGAGCTCTGCTCTCCTGCAAGCCTAATGTGCAAATTTCCTCCCAGTTTTGCTGAAGCTGCTTGAAGATTTTAATGAATTTTGAAGCCCTGCAGTTTGAGGAACGTGGCACAGAAAATCCATCCGTGTAATTAAACATCCCAAGCAGACCAGGGGCAGCGCTGATAAATGGCTGAGGACAAGGACCATGGTCATAGCCCTGGGTCCTATGGCTAATGCCAGCCCCTTGGGGCTCTCTGGCCCCTTGCTGGGTGTACATCCCTGCATGGAGCTAGAGTTGGGGGTGTTCCTTAATTTTCCTAAGGCACTTCAAGCCCAGGTGAGCTGAAGACCGAAGCCCAGAACCTCTGTAAAAGGCATCTGAACTGTGCTCCACAAGGCTGCTGATAGATACAGGACACAAGGATGGCTTTTGCTATTGAGGTCTTTCAGGGAGGCTCTTGGTTACCCATTCCCATCCTTCTCAGGGAGCTGAAAATTAGAGTGCTTGTTGTAACACTCCAGATGTTGCTCTTGGAGGGAGAAAAAAGTGAAGTCAGAATAATTTACTGAGGAGCTTCAAATGCAAACAAGGGAAGCTTTCCCAAGATCAGGCAAAATAAAACATTAAAATTCACACCCACTGCTTCTGTCACGCTTTCCTAGGCTCTGACAATGAGGAGGCCAACGTTTGGCAATTCCTCATGTGAAGCTGTCAGTCTGTAACCTTCAATTTAGATGAAATGCTGGAGAAATCAAAGTCCCCTTCTCCATCTCCTCCCCGCCACTCGGGTCCCTAATGAAAGCCCAACTGCCCCTGCCCCTTTTCCCTTCCCTGAGACCAGTGAGGCTGCAGTGTTGCTATTCCCTGTGCTGCATTGAGACCATCATAGGATCACAGAATTCCCACAATGTCAAAAACATCCCACAACACCAGGAAATCCCAAATTGTGAGTGCTGAGCTGTAATAATCTCTGCAAGTTCAGAGCTGAGACGGGGCATGGTGCATCCCCTCCTGCCCACAGGGCTTCAGCGCCCTCTTGCTTCAGGTCATCTTTGTGCAAACTTCTTTGCAAACTTGTTGGCAAAAGCTGGTTGTGCCCTGGCAGTTTGTAACTGGATCAGGGGGAGGCAGCAGGAGAGATGCAGAACTCAATGCAAAGCTCCAAACCACGTTTGAGGGGTTTTCTAGGTGGAAGCACTTCCCATTTTCATGAAAATCAGCTGAAATTAGTGATGTATAGGGAACAGCCAGAACACAGGGTCGGTTTTTGGGTGCCCACCGAAGCAGATTGGGGAGCAAAGCCCCTTTGCTGGATCCAACTCAGTCTCTGTCTATGCGGGCGTTAATTTTTAGCGCTGAGCTGTAATTGAGTTGGTGATGCGCCATGGAGGGGGGGGGTGGGCAACCAGAAAGGAAAGAAAAAATTGTCACTGGAAGATGACAAGTGATTAGGTAGTGATGGGTAGATTGTCAGAAGCAATTAAGCAGCTGATTGATGGTGCAGATGTGGTGCTGTGTGCAGTGGGATGAGACGCAGGGCACGGTGCAGGGGAAGTTGCCGCGACGCTGAAACCAAACGAGGTGACGGGGGAAATCCTCCTCTTGCAGTTAGTCACTTTTAATTGCCAAGACGTTTCCAGAATTACATGTTCTATTGCCAATAACCTCCCCAGAAGTTTGCAAAATGCTATTTTAAAGCGCGTTCTCCACCCCCGAGCTCCCAGCCCAGCTTTTGGAGAAGACCTCGAAGCGGAGCGGAGCATATGCTTCCCTCCGAGCGCTGCGGACGGGGGGTATTCCTGGCACTGCTTAATGTCAAAACACTCCCAGTATTTTTAGTAAAATTGCTCAGTAGGCACGAGCTTCTTGCAAACCAAGGAAAAACAGAGCTCCCTTGCAAATATTCTCGGGATTCCTGGAAAGGGTGCTGGGCTCTCACGCTCCTCGCGCCACGATGGAGCAACCCCACTGTAATTAAAGGCGTAGAAAAGCACCGAGGTGGGATTGCTTCACCCAGGCCCATTGCCTTGCTGAGTTCCTAGACATTTTGATTCAGGCCCCATTCGTGAGCACCATGATGGGTGGCTTTGAGGGGTTTCTTGAGGTTTTTTGCAACTGGTTGGATCTTAAACGCAAAGATTTTCCATGTCTTAGGAGGGTTGGAGGCCTTTGCAATGACTCTGCGCTGGAATGCAAATATTTCTCGGCTCAACCTCTGTCTCCAGCTGGAGAGATGGAGCAAACAAACAAGCAAAGTGATTAGAGCAATGCAAAGGGCAGATAAGAGCTGCAGGGAGGGGGAAACCAAAGCCATTCCCTCCTGATGACGGTGCTGATAAAACATCTGAAGTAGGATGTTGTGACGGCTCGGTGGGATCCGCTTCAGTGAGCTGCAGCCGCCGTGCGAGCCACTGCTTCTCCCTGGGGTTCAGCCAGAGCTACTGTTTTCAGGCATGGGGGGGGATTATCTTGCTGATTAGTTTTTAAATGAACAGCATATTCTGGTTTTTGAACCAGTAACGTGGTGCCCAAGGAGAGCTGAGCATGTAGTCCATGTTTTCTGGAGCCTGGAAAGAGGAAGAATGGGCTTTGAGTTGCAGATCCAGCTCAGGGCACAGCGGATGCCTGATTCACCCCTGACCTACCCCGTGGTGATTTAGTCCAAGTCTGTTCTTACTCTTTCAAGCTATTTCTTCAAATTAGAGTAAAACAGAGTAAATCAGAGTAAAACAGCAAAAAGTGTTCTTCCCTGACCACCCCATGCCCCAAAACAACCACGTCTCCTTTGACACACACTGCCTGCAGTTTCAAAATGTTCTTCACCACCATGGCCTTCATCTCAGATTTAAAATGATGGGTTCGGTTGGTGGTGGAAAAACCCTCAGCTTTTCCCCTATTTTTAATCCTTCAAGGGAGTGCTCAGTCACCAATCAAAGTGGACTTGTGTTCCTGTGTTTTGAGCAAAGATGCAACTTTGTCATGGCAAAAAAACCACATGGCGAATGTGGAAACAGAATAAATCATGAGCTGGATAAAGGAAGGGGTGGGATGCTTTTATCTGTTTACTTAGATGTTGCCCCTAAGTGCTCACGTTGCATGTTGCTCACATTGGCTTTCAAATCCGTGAGACAAGGAGGTCGCATTGAAGGGGGATGAGAAGAAATAATGCAGTGGAACATTGTTAATTATTAATATTAATATTTCAGTCGGATTTATGGTGGCTGTGGAGGGCTCTGTGCCACGTGGTTGTCTCGGCAGCGTTTCTGCTTCGTGCCTGCAAACTGGTGCGTGGCCCTGTGTTTGGTCTCGTGCTGAACGTGTGTTGGCAAATTGAACTTGGAATGAGAACGATGGAGGACTTGAGCTGGTCACTGAGGTTTCAGGCACGTGTACACAGGGCAGCGGATCCCTGGGCAAAAGCTCCTGAGACAAGGTTCATCTTCTGTGGTACAGCCACATCTTCTTAGCAGCCCCTCACCAGGGCTTCTGGGTTGATGGCTTTGCAGATGGATACCAGCACCGTTCTGGTGAGGACAACAGTGCAACGTGACCTTCAAGGCCAGGACCTTGTGAGATCCAGGATTTGAGCAGTTTGTCCTTCTGTCCTCTTCTCTTTGCAGCCTCCAGGGTTTCAAGAAGCATGGGCAGATATTTAGGTTTAATTGACAGTGTGTATCTCCTAAGCTGCTCTGAACGAGCCATCATTTGTCCTTATAGAGTATGGAAAAGTGAGATATATTGTTGCCATTGAGCTCCTGGAGTGTTCAGTAGATTCTTCTCCGACTGCTCTAGCGAGGTGTGGGAGATGAGGAGAGGATCCGTATGCACATGCCCTTGCTGTCACTGCCAGGCTGTGAATGCAATTCCATCAAATCCTAATTTCATTCACATTCTGACACTTTGATTGAGCTGCACGTCGCTGCTGTCCTGGCTGCCACATCAGTGTGGGTTAACAGAGATTTGGAGGCAGCTCTGCGTTTGCCACTCCATGGGATTGATGGGCTCTGGGCTCCTCCATCAGCCTTCCCCTGGGAATCACTTTCCAGCCTCCCGCCAGGCTGTGGGCCAGGGAGGTGCTGGATCTGATTCCCAGGCAAACGTGGCTCTCAGGCAGTGAGATCGGGTTGTGTGCTTGGCTTGGAAACACCCAAAGGTGGATGTTTGTCAAAGCCACCCCTCATCCATGAGTCTACAAAGCCTGGCTGGAAACACCAGGAGGTCCCACTCTGCAGACCTTTGCTCTTCACTTGGTTCATGACTTAACCTCAATCAGATTATATAATTAATTAAATAAATTAATATAAAGATAAGTAATTATATTTATATTATTTATATCTTATTAATAATTAATGTATTGATATAATTTATATATTAATTAATATTATATTTATATTAAATATATATAAATAAATAAGTGCACACAGGGTTTCTGGGTCTAGATTTTTGTTTGATTTTAATATCAGGGTCTTTTGATGCCTTCAGGCATCCCCAGCCCTCAGGCCTGACATCACCTTTTAGCAAAGTACCTGCAGTGCAAGTTGGACACAATGTGCAAAAGCAACTTCTTTGGTCTGGGTAAACTGGGACCATCCATCCCAGCCCGCATGGTCACCCAGGCAAGAACTGCAGGGACATTTCCAGCCTGTGCTGAAGGTCAGGAGAGTCCCACCCCAGGAGCCTTAGCACAATTCCTGACTGTGGAAAAGCTGGCAGGAAATCTCTTTGACTGCATCCTCCTGTTTCAGGCCATACAAATATCTGATCAACACTTTCCTAACCAATTATCAGAGCGTTAATTGGGGAAGGCAGCTTTTTTTGGTTTAAGCTCTTAGCTGTTATTGGTAGAATCTTACAGTTCTCTGTGATTTAAAAGGTCAGAAGTTTGCTCCCGAGCAGTGGTTGGGATAAACAGAAGCCAGCCCGGCACGGGATGTTGGTGGCCATGGTTTGGTTCTAAGGTGATGTGGGAGCCCTGCTCCTGCACGCCCTGCAGTTGAAGGTGTCAAGCAGACTTCAATGAATTCTTTAAAGCTGTGTGTAGTTGTGCTCAGCAGCATTACAAGCCCTGATACGTGTTTTTATTGCGACTTATTAAAGCATCCGTGGTTGAGTTTATTTTTTATGTACTTTATTGCATGACAATTTACAACAAGCTCTTAAAGAATGCACAGTCATTGCTTCTAATAATCATTTAATACATATTTATAAAGCGTTTCTAAATGGTACCTTCATTCAGAATAGTTTATTGGGAGAGATACGCGGGCTGGAGTCTTCTGAGCTGTGCAAGATGGACACCAGGTCTGCTAAAGAGGAATTATGTTTTGCTCATCTCACGGTGCAGTGCTGTAAACTCCAGGTGACCTTCAGCTTCTTCAGAGATGCAGTTCTCCAGGCAAAGAAAAGACAAAAGCTGTGTTTAAGTGTCTCAGGGGTCAGGCAGCTTCAGCCAGTGCTTTGCATCAAAACCTGATCTGTGGAGAGGGAACACGGGTCAGCTGGATTCCTCAAAGAGTTAAAATACCTTGGGTTTGGTTGGTTTGTGTAAGTGTTTTCTCCATGGTTGAGTGTGCAAATGGTAGTGATGGCAATAGGATCACCGAGTGTGGCACTAAGGTTTATCTGTCTGAAGGCTGAAGCTCTAATTACAGAGAGAATCCCTGAGACTTTAGAACAGGAGAAACCCTTGGAAAAAGCCGTTGTACTCCAGACAGGTTGCCTTGCTACCCGAGTGTCAGGAGAGGGGATCACACTTGGTTTGAAAGCCTGGTGTAACCCCAAAATGAGGTTTCTTGTAACAGCACTTGGTCCTGCTGGGGATTGTGGTTTGTCGTAATGTGATCTGATCATTTGTTTGGACAAATCCAGGGAGAAGAGATGGACTGAATCGTAGAATCACAGAGTGGTTTGGGTTGGAAGGAACCTTAAAGATCATCTGGTTCCAAGCCCCATGCCATGAGCAGGGACACCTCCCACTAGACCAGGTTGCTCCATGCCCCATCAAACCTTGCCTTGAATGACTTTGATGGGCTGGTCCCAGGCTGGTCAATTTAGGTGGGAGCAAAGGTCAGAACTTCTGGGTGTGAATTGCTGAAGTTGATGATATCTTGGCTTTACTGATTTTTTTCATTCTCAATCAAGCTCAAAGCACTTTGGAAAAAGAGGTTGTTTGCTTCCTCCTGGTCGTAGGGATGGGGACATGGAGACACAAAGTGGCAAAGGGTTTTCCCAAACAGTGCTCCAAAGCAGAGCTCTGCTGGCTGCATCCTGGGCCAGTCCCATGTCCAACAACTCTTAATTCTCCATACAGAGCAAAGCAGCAGTGCTGGGCAGGGTGACGTGGGCAGGGTGCCATGGGCAGGTGCTGGGTCTGGTAAAAACAAAGTTGGCAGAAATCAGGTTTCTTTATGATGTGACTGAAAAGAGGAGAGATTTGCAGTGAAAAACTCAGGGTTCAGTGCTTTGCTCACCTGGAGCAGAGAGATCTTGTGTGTTCTTCTTTGCCTGTGGGCACGGTGCTGGTGGGGTGTTTGATTAAGGTGTGCTGGGTGGGACGTTCCACTGCCTTTGTGTAACTTCAGCTGTGATCTGAGTGTGTGCAGCCATCGCCAGTCTCCAGGTGCAGGAGAATTCCTGTGCCTCAGGTACCCTGCTCTTCCTGATGTGCTAATAACGAAACCTATAATTGGATGCTGGGGGAAGATTTGTCCTTGGAGCTCTTCCCTCTCTCCATAGAGAGGGTTTTGTCCTTTTTGCTGCTGTTCATTTGCAGGGAAAGGGTGGATTGTCACCAATTTAGGTCCAGGCTGGATGGACGCCAGGGCTTCCACGTGACTGAACATCCCCCCACAGCCCCCGGCTCCTGCTGCCAGCTCAGACCTGGATCCCAGCAGGCTGTGTTTTGTCCCAGCTTTGTCACCCCATGCTGAAACCCTGAGGGGCTGAGCAGCTTTTTACCTTGATCTGCAAAGAGCCATGGGCTCCTTTCCTCGAGCAGGGAGCCCCAAGCTCAGCAATTTGCTCCTTCCCCAACACCTCCGAGTGGGTTCACACCTCCAGAAGCAAAGCTTGTATGCAAATACCTCTGGCAGTTGTGTGGTGTGGAGTCATTAACATTTAGGAAGCTGTGATTATATAAGAAAAGAAGAAAATAAATCAGTAGGTACTTTATCCTCCTGTTTAAACGTCCATCATGGGATGCAGCAGAATGGCTTTGCTTCAAAGGAGCATCCAGCGCTGTTTGGAGCTCTTGGGTGGTTAATCACAGAGCCTGTAATTGACTGTCAGACCGCTTTCTTTTGCATTTTTATTCTCATTATTCATCACCCAGAGGAAAAAAAAAGAGATGACAGCCAGAGGGAATAAAAGCAAGTGCTGCTGTAGGGCTCCCCGGGAGCCAGCATGGGTGTCACCTCCTCCACATGGCTCAGGGCCACCAAAGGGGATGCAGAGTCGGGGTCGGCACGGTGTTGGTGTTCCTCTCCAGGATGGGTGGTGGAGATGTTCCCCATCAATCCCCTCTTCACAAGGGTGCATAGTGATGGGACAAGGGGCAGTGGTTTCAAACTGCCAGAGGGGAGATGGAGATGGGATGTGAGGAAGAAATTCTTTGGTGTGAGGGTGGTGAGAGCCTGGCCCAGGGTGCCCAGAGAAGCTGTGGCTGCCCCTCCCTGGCAGTGTCCAAGGCCAGGTTGGATGGGGCTTGGAGCCCCATCTGGTCTGGTGGGAGGTGTCCCTGCTCATGACACTGGATAAGCTCTAAGGTTCCTTCCAACCCAAACCAGTCTGGGATTCAATGATAATTAAATATTTTCCAACAGTTTGTTGGCCAATGGAGCACAATTTCTAATTTTAAGTATGTTGCAATTAATGAATTCTAGTCCACGAGCAAATGAGGTTTTCTTCTTGGATTTTGTTTTGAAGTTGAATAAGTTTCTCCACGTGCCTTAGAGCTAGAGCATCTTCTGAATTTCCAGCCTTGCCCTTTCCAAAGGAGGTCGGACAGCTCTGCACCCCACTTCTGCTCCAGTCCCTACCACCATGGGCACCGTGGCCCTGAGCTTTCCCTTCCTTTGCCTTTACAAGCTCTTCCTCTGCCTTTTTTTCCACCAATATCTTTTTCCCCTTCTCCCTGCAGACCCCATGGGATGGGCTGCCCCATTGTCCCCAGCGGTGCCAGGGGACTGAGCTGCTTTCTCAGAGACAATTTGAGGCAAGAAGGGCACAATTAGATGCACATTTCAGCCCTTCATCACGTTCTGCTAATTGAGAGGGGAATTGAGATTTATTTTTACTCAAATGCAGAATCTGGAGATGGGAAAATATTTTTCTTTCTGGAAAAGTTGTCTGGTGGTTCAGCACAACAGAGCAAATTTCGCTGTCGCCGCGGCCAAGCGCCGCGTGTCCAACACAATCAGGAGAGGAACAATACTGAAAATTACAGCTCTCAGCACCAAACCATGCCCTCCCACCCCGGGGAAAGGGATCATCTCCACCAGTTGGGAAACATCAGGTCACGGTGGGGACCTATGACATCAGGTCACGGTGGGAGAGCTACGGCAAGTCTGTCATGCCAAATCTGGTGCAACATCTTGGGTGGAGAAAAGTGGATTGTGGGATCTAACTCATGGGTAGGAGAAATGGTGGGAAGTTCCCTTGCAAGGCTACCTGTCTTATGTCTGCTTTTATCCCCATATCATGACAGACAGTTCTCTCATGCAAGAAATGGAGGTTGGTATGCACAGCCCAGAACACCTCCAGAAGAGCTCAGCCCAAGGTGGGAATTGCTGCACTGGGCTCCTATTTATTGCTTGACAGCTTGTGTGCTAAGCCTGGAAACCTGTCTGCAGTTGGGTGCTTCCTCCGATGCCTCTAGCTTTTATTTGAACACCATGTTTCATCTTTGTCCTGTTATTAAATGGGAGAAACGCCAGGCAGGGTTGTTCTTCACTCAGCCCTGCACAAGATGGCAACTTGTCCTTGCCACAGAAATGCCCAATTAAAGCTGAAAACCCTGGGTTCATTCCCTGTTGGAAAACAAACCCAAGGTAGCACTTTTTAGGAGAAGAAAACTGAGATGAAGAAAACTGCATTGGCAGAACTTGAGGAGTTTGGGTTAATCATCTCTGTGCCACCAATTACCATCATTACATGGTCCCGATTTGCCTCTGAAATATGTGTCAATAATACCAGTGGTGATCCTTTGGGAATGCCCCTCCTGCCCCATCACACACTGCTGACCCCATCCTCTCCTTGCCTCCCTCCTGGAGCGAAACCCTGGGTGGAATCTGCAGGAGGAGGGAGGTTTAAGTGCTTTGCTGGACTGGGGCCAGAGCCAGTCAAGTTTACAGCCGTGTGCTTGACCAAGTACTAAACCCCAAATGCCGTCCATCACTGTTGCAGCTCAATGTTAAAATGTCCATCGGGGCTCTGAGCAAGAAGCTTCTTCCCTGCAGCACTCTCGGGAGGCAAACACAGAAAGGAGCTGGTTCAAATCCAGATGATTTCTATCAAAATGTGCAGCCTGGTTTGCAGAGGCTCTCAGCAGCCTTCACCTCGCCCTGGCTGGTGGCTCTCACCCTCCATTGCAATCATCCACTGGATTTTAGAACCATTTAGCCTGAGAAAAAGCAGCCAGCAGCCAAAAAACCCTCCGCAAGCTCATTTCAGCATCCTGGTTGAGATTTGTTCTCCTTTGGCTCGCTGCAATCCTGCTCGGGTCAGACCCCAGCTCCCCAGGGACTCCATGGTGCTTCACACCCACCCTCTGCTTCAAATGCTCATCCAGGAGCCTCTCCCAGCCCTGCTTCCCCACCAGCTCCTCTGATCCACTGAGAACAGCTCTTGCTGAGAGCCTGGCTTGGGCATGTGTGCTCCCAGCAATGCACTTGGGATCTCCCACACGGTGAAGGCAGATGCAATAAGTTGGAGCATCCCCCATGCTGACCCTAGCCTGGTGCCCCCCACGAGCATTGTGGGTCTTGTTTGTGTCTGTGCACATTGAAAAAACTCCAGGAGGTTGAGTTTTCTGCATTTTCCCCAAAGCTTTGCCAACATCCATGTGCATCCCAGGGCTGCGATGGTTTTTCCTGGTGATTTGCCCACACGGTCTTTTGAAAGCTCTGAGTGGTGCTGAGGAGGGGCTTCATTAATACTGAAGTGTGTTTATTAGATGGGGAAACCAGATGAGTAATTATCTCTCAAGGAGAGACCAGAGTTTGCTGCAATCTTTCCAAATAGCTTTGACTGATCTCTTTTCTTCTCTGAGCAAGGCACTGCTAAGTAAATGTGCTCCTGGAGATGCAGCAGGAGATAAGCTGGTGGCCTGCAGCTCTGTGTCCCTTGGCCCAAACTCCGCTGTTCCCCGCAGGCACATCCCTCCACGGGTTCTTCCATGGGTCAGCACTGGGGACACGACCACTGCACGGCTCGGGTCAGACCTACATCTGATGAGCCTTGGGTTATAATTGTATCTTCTTACCCTGCAAGTCACCTTCATGCCAGTGAAATCCAGCACGGAGGGTGGCACCGTGCCCTTCCCCATTGCCTCTTGGCTACCAGCAGCCCTCAGAAACCTCCAGCATGTGCCAATATCTCCAATTTACTCCAGATAAGGAGAGAGGGAGGTAATGAATTTCAGCTGTTTACCTCTTTAAAAAACTCATTTCTGTTCAGACATAATTATCTAGCCACTTCTAAGAAAGGCACCATTGATTGCAGAGCTGAATTAGCATTTTGTTGCGCTGGCTCCGACAGCCGCCTGCACCCATACAAGAGCACTTCATAAACATTAACTCATTTAAAGTGTAAATTGCAACTCCTTTTTCATTTTCCACCATGGGACCTGGCTAGGCAAAGCTTTGCTGGTGGCTTCTCCCATGCCTGTGCAACACCAGAGAGCTGGAACTGCTGGCAAGGGGAAGGGAGGAGAAATTTTGGATGCTCTCACCTCCACGCAGCGATGCTGCAGGGTGAGGATCACAAGGATGGGTCAGAAATGTGGCTGTGGTGGTGGTGCTGCTGCTGACGTTGAAATTCGGGGTCCCCACTGCCTGTACTGGGCTGTACGGGTAGCTCTGCTCTTGCCCTGCTGCGGGCAGTCCAGGGCAAGGTGGGATCACCACCCTCGGCATTGGTGGGAACCAAATTTGGCAAAACAGCTGGAAGAGCATCACTGCCTGGCACAGGGCTGGCTGGGGGACAGGGAGGCAGGTCCCTGCACCCCCTCCTCATTCTGTGCTCACCCAAGCTGCTGCACTGAAGTTTGTAGCATCCCAGGCTGGTTTGGGTGTGAAGGAACCTTAAAGAACATCTCGTTGCACCCCCATTGCCATAGGCAGGGACACGTCCCACCTGTTGGCTATTGGTGCCCACTGCTAACGACCAGGGGCTTAACAAAGCGAGGGGCAGCTGGCTCCTTTCTAACCTGGCCTGCTCAGGGGGGGAGAGGGAAACTACACCCATGTTTCTTGTGGTTGCAAGCACAAATTTCTCTGCTCATCCGTGCCCTGGGCTCTGGTTCTTCAGCACCAGATTCGCAAGTGGCTCTGGGACCCTGCACCCCTCTGCTCGTGGGAGCATCTCCCCATTGAGCCCCACTGATGCTGGAGGTCTCCAGGCTGGGAGAGCACTTGGGTCTGCTGAGCTGAGGTAGGAGAGCTTGGGGATGAGGGTGAAAAGTGGGAGAACAGGGAGAGTTGAAGCTTTTCATCACCTCTCCTGGAGCTGCCCTCTGCACATCCCTGCAGCCCCTCATCGGGGTCATTTCTCACGTCAGAATAATGCTGTTTTGTTTGGGTTGCAAACACTGCAGGGGGAATTTTTTAAAAAGCTTTCTTTTATTGCTGTGTGAAAAAAAAAAAAAAGCAGCCCAATAACTTTTCTATTAATATCAAGCTTTGTAAGTCCTTTGGTTGGTTTGTTTACAAAATCTCTCATTTTGGGTCTAAACTACTTGACAGCGTCTCTTTGAATATGTGTTAAAATAGATCTCGGTTTCATTCCATGCGTTTTGGGGAGGATATGAAGCAATTTCACTTGTCAGCCATGAGCAGGAGATGGATGGGACCATTTCCCAATGGATTTTATTTTTTTTTCCCCTTGCACCATTCCTTCAGGGTCTATTTCTCCTTCCTCCTCCCTTTGCCTCTGTCCCTCCTCACCCTGTTGCTTCGTTAGCAGTGCAGGTGTTAATCAGCAATTACAGTAATGAGGAGCTTGGGTAAAGAGTATGCTCAGCAGTGCTGGGGTGCAAAGGACTCGTGGTCCCCAACTGGGGAGCCCCATGCTCCTCCCTGCACGCTGAGCATCGTTAGCAAATGCAATCCCAGGCTGTACTCATCAACACAGAGGGTTAAAAAAAGAAGAAGAAGGAAAAAAAAAAAACTAAAGGAAAAGAAAAAAGGAATAATTTGAGGCTGCAGAAAAATCCAGCTCTCTGTCAGAGCTCAGCTGGGCAAACGGGTGGTGGAGGTCTGGGTTAGAGACTGCGTGTCTGAACCTTGTGTGGCCTGAAGATCTGCTGAGAATTGGCTCGTGCTCCCTCCGTTGGAAAGGGATGGCCAGAGCTCCTTAGTTTTTTCTGTCAGCTGCATCTTGAGATCCTCTGTTTATTTACTTTGATAATTTTCCAGTTGGAGGCAGAAGCAAGAGATAGCAGAGGCTAGCAGAGAGAAAAATTAAGGCTGTTCGGGGCTTTTCCTGGCTTGGAAGAGCCTGGCCGAGCTGGCGTGGCTGCCCAGGACAGCTGTTGGGGTCACAGCTGGCTGTGGATGGCTGCAAAAGTCACTTCCAGGGACCTTTGCCCCTTCCCATTGCAGCAGCATCATCCCAGAGCCACTGGGCATCCCCTTGCCTTGGCCCTGTGGTTCCCACCGTGGGATTTCGGTCCCTGGCTGGGTGGCAGAGAGCATCTGGAGGACTGCACAAGGAGATTGGTTGAGGCTCCCAGGATTTGGCTTGTTGGCCTTTGCACTGGAGCACAGTTAAGGTTTTCAGCAGTTTTCTAGCATGGTCTGGTTGCCAGGCATGGAGCTCCTGCTCTTGATCCCTAGCGGGGGTGGGATTCAGACACTGCATTGATTTTATTATGCTGGAGACTGGCTTGTCTTTGGGGCAGATAAAAAGTTTGCAGAGGTGCCTGGAAATCAGCTTCTAACCTAGAGAGTCACCTGCATGGCCAGACTCTTTCTGTGGGGAAAAAAGGAGTTGATATTTCCAACCCAACCACTGTGGCTGGGAACACCTGGTTTCTGGTTCTCCATTTTTTCCATGGGTCAGAGCAGTAACACGATCCAAGCCAGAGTCAGCAGGACCTGGTGAAAGGCAGCCACTTGTTTCTGCATCATCTGGCATTTTTAGGCACTCTTGGGAGCACCAAGTAGGTCTGAGCCCATCCCTTCTGGCTAGAGCCAGCCCTGGGACCATGGCGTGGGTCCCACATTGAGTGGGCACCACCATGAGGATAATAACCAGGTCATAGCTGGTGCTACATGTATGTCACCACGGACTGGAATAACTGGATTTCTTCCTGTCCCCCCTTCCATCCCCTTTGTGATAACGGGTCAGGATGGAGGCACTGAAGAGGGCTGAGCTTGGAGATGACCAGTGAGCCTTGCCAAAATGTTGGTAGTGCAACTGTTTCAGTGGAGCAGAGGAAATGGGGGAATCGATCAACTTTTCATGTTGGTGTAGTTACTAAGTGTGTGTGTGATCAATGGGTGCTGCACAGCTGGAGGTACCGGGATCTGAGCCCTCTGATCCACATCTGGATGTGGATGCTGAATCCCATAACCTCAAGAAGTTTATTATAAAATCATCACACTCCTCAGTTTTACTACATTAACATCCTTCTCGACTGTTCAAAACCTGCTGAGGCTCCGGGTTCATCTCCAATGAACTGTTCTGGAATACAAGGACCCACAATGGCTAAAGCCACTGCTGCTGCAGCGTGTGGCTTTGTCCCCCTGATTCCTGTAGCCAGTCCCCATGGGACAGCCCACAGGCACCTGGGGTGAGAATCGGGGCCGTTTCCCTATGGTTTTTTTTGGGTTAGACTCATGGGATGGGTTATTATCTCCAAAGTGCTGCATCCAAAATGTGCCTTATTTTCTTTGGCATTAAGGGCTGCATTTGTCATCCCGGCGCAGACTCCAGCTCAGATAAAAGGGAATAAAACTGGAGAGTTGTGCCGAGGAGGAAAAGCACATAGAGAGGATGAAAGAGCATTTTGGGTGAGATGCGTGTAAATGCATTACTCTTGCAAAGAAGCCATAAAAGATCATGAGGCTCTGGGATACCACAACAGCAAAGCTGGTAAGTCCCTGGATAGAAAAGCCACTAAGAACATCTTTGTGAAAGGGGAGGGCATGTATTTATATTTATATTTGTGTTATAGCCATTAAACTGCAGGGAGAGCAAATGATGTGGCACAGCTCGAGTGAATTCAACCACCCAGAAACGTGTGTGTGTGTGTGTCCCTGTGTCAGCCCAGGGGAAGGGGTGAGGACCCATGCAGCCCTGGGAATCACTGGGGAATGTTTGTCCAGGCATCCAAACCCCATCAGGGACCAATGGGGCTTTGTTTACCAGGAACAGCCCTCGGGAGGGATTTCCAGTCAGCTCTGCTCCAGGCCAGCAGCTCTCTGGCAGAGTCCTTTTCACAAAAGGGACCACATCCCCAGGAAGCAGCAGTTCAGGTTCAGCTCCCATTTGGGGCAAAGGTTCGAGTTTTGGTGTTTGCCCAGGGTTCAAGCCTGGTTAGGTGCCAGTGGGATGTATCCAGACCCCACCATTCACCAGCTAATCCAGGACTGCAAAGCAGAGGGAAAGCACTGAAGCACCCAGCCAAGCCCAATTTGTCAGAGGGAAGGGAACCATACAATGTAAATGCTCCTGTAGCCATATGAGGGTTTGGGGGAGGGTGAGAGGGTTTGGAGAGGAAACTCCAAAACCCCTCAAACCACACTGTGATGCTTCAATGGCCAGCAGCATCCTGCACTGGGATGGATGCTGCTGTGTGTCTCCTCTGGCACTGTAATGTACCCATGTGTGCAGGGACCCCATCACCCCCCTAAGCCCACAGCACCTCCTGTGACAAAACAGGTCACTCAGGCATGAAGATCCTCTGCCTCCTGAGATTATTGTGGTTTGGGGGAGTTGCAAACACGGGACACTGAGTTATTTAAAGCAGTAAGTAGAAAATCACTAGCTGATAACGCAGCTCGGTTTAAATTTGAGCTCATTTAAATGTCAGTCTAAACTGCCCCTTGAATCAAAGCTGCTTAAATTATTTGGAAAAATAATTGCCTCTATTCATCAGAAGAATGTGCCACGGATCTAAGTATAACATCAAGTGTTTGATTGGGGATTTTATTTTATTTCCCCCTCTTTTTTTTCAATATTGCAGTCAGGAAAAAAATCCACCTCTTTGCTCTCCAAGTAATACTCCCTTCAGCAGAGCAGGTCAATCCATCAAACGTGGTACTGAGAGAGGTGGGTTTTATCTGTCCGTGATGGATGTTGCTGCTTATGCAAATCTATCATGAGACCCTGGTGCAGCAGCACTTGGCTCCTTGGGAATAAGACTTCACTTTCCCACAGCTGAATTAAAATATGCAGCTGTCCTGGCTGAGGAGAGGAAGCGTGGAGGTCACCTCGGGGGCTTCCAGTGTCAGCACCATCATTCCTAAAACTCAGTGTTGTAGAAGGTACGTCCCTTAGGTACCGAGGATGAGCAGGCAGTGAATGGAAAGTGATGGGAGATACCAAGATCCCATCTGCTTATAATGGTGGAGATTATTATTGTCCTTTATTTTTGCCACTTGTCACCTCCGTTAGTAAAAACTGCAAGACTCAAAATTGTGCTGAGCCTCTCATTTTGAGGCGTTTGGCAGGGGCTGAAAGCTTCCCAGGGTGGTTACAGCTGGCCAGAGCCTGCACTGAGACCGGTCGAGCTGGGGTAACTTCACTCTCTGAGCCCGTGTGTGAGTTGGGAGTTGCAGTGCAAACATCTGAATGTCACCAGTGGGGTTAAAGGGACATTTCTTGCATGGGTCAGGAGGCAACAGGAGCAAATCCAGAAGGTGTCAGAGCTCTGGACAGAGTGAAATTAGCTTCTTCCTCTAACCAAACTTCACACCCCACCGTGTGTACCTCTGATTTTACCTTTGCAATGGCATTTCCCAGTTGCTCGGTGGGCTGGGTGACATTTGGCATTGCTGCTTACTGACCCTGGGGACCTCAGCGGTGACATTATTGCTACCAAGTGACATTTACACGGACACCACTGTCATACTGATATCAATAATGACAGCTGAGTTTATGACACAGCATTAACTGTGTGAGGCAAGAAGGGCAGCTTCTGGTGTTGATACTGGTAGTGTTTAAGGAAGAAAAACCAGGAGGAAGGGCAGGGTGGGAGGTGGAGCAGCGTTGTTACAGCACAACGTCCCTCCTTGGCTGTTAAATACTTAATACCCAGCTGGAGGGAGAGCCCCAGCACTTCTATAATTCATGCCCTGAGCTTCTGCCTCGTCTGCCATCGGAGCAATCATTCCTTTTAATGGTTGCTGGTTCTCCTGCCCAACCAGCTGCGTGGCTGGAAACGGGCAGAGATGGGACAAATCCAAGCCAAGAAATCCCCCACCGAGTCCTCACCTCCTCCTCAGGGCTGATCTCCTTTGACTGCAAATATTTAGGAATCCCAGATAAAGGCTATGGGGCACATTGAATTTAAAAAGGCAACAAAATTTTAATGCAAGTGACCCAATTTTTAACATGAAACACTCCAGTGGAGGGAGATAAGATCAGGCTGGTGGAAACATCCCTCTCTCTGGTGTAGTTTGACTCATTAAAATAGGGATCAATGCTGATAAATGAAATATTGAAGACTTTTGAAATACACCCCAGGCTACTCTGGTGCTGTCAGAGGAAAGAAGTACAGCTATTTCTTTTCCAGCATCTTTTTTCCTTTTGGCCTTTCATTTGCCCTTGGAAACCCAGGGAGCGTTTGGGTTTGGCTGAGGTTTGTGATCCCCCAGTGAAGGGGGTCTAAAATGGGTGTGAGAGTCTGGTACCTGCTGTCAGAGCCTTATTTGGAGTGGTTGATCCCATAATCCCTCAAGTGAGATCCACATCCCCATGAGTGATATTTTCATGGGAAATAACTAACAAGCATCCTGCTAATGCAAACACAGCCTGAGATCCTGCTGGCCCTGCCTGCATGGTGCCGGTTGTTCTGACCTGGGGGGCTCAGGATGGGGGTGCAGGTTCTGCCTGACACCCACCCCAGTTTGGGCAGCTCTCTCGGGGTTGTATTTTGTCTCCTTTGGATCGTACCACACTGTGTGGGTGCAAATTGGGTTCGTGAGCAGGAGCACTGGCTCTGGCAAACAATCCCTCCAAGCCTGTTCCCTGCTGGTATTTCCCATCTGTAAGAGGATTTTTCTTGCCCACCACACGGTGCTTCTGCAAAGCATAATTCATTTGCTTGCTTTTCCTGGTAAAGCACTTCTTCCCTGGCTGGATAGATGAGGTAGAGAAGACAAAGCCATCCTCTTCTCTTTATTTTCAGGATTCCAGCTGAGCTGGGCTTCCTAAGGGTTGTGCTTTTGAGGCAGGGAGCTGGTGGAACAATTTAGCTAAGCACAGGCTGGGAACAGCATGCATTTTGCTAGGGACATGTGTAAGGAGAAGGCAAATGGGCTGCAAAGGTGAATTACAGCCCTGGAGCAGCTCCATCTTTGCACTGACCTTCCTCAGAAGGGGGATGCTGCCACCTTTGTCCCCTGCGGGTGACAGCTCCTACTCCTCGGCACTGATGGCACGGGGCAAGGCTGCTTCCCCTCCTTGGCCCATCAGGATACTGGTGTGGATGGGAGAAGCTGGGGTTCACCCCCAGCAGCATCGTTTGGGGAAGCCAAGCTGCATCCCCGAGTTGCCATGGCACTGAGCCACCTCCTGCAGCTCTGCCCTCCCTGACCCCTTTCCCCCAGGATTCGGTGTCTCGCCCACACTCCCGTCTCTCTCAAGCAATTACCTGCTCTGATTGCCCACCCTCGCATGGCACTGCCTGGGTAGGTGCTCAGACGTGTTTTAATCAAGTGAGTCATGCAGGACGAGGCAAAGCACTGCTTCTGTCCTCTTCCCCTTGCTGGGTAAATGATGGCTGGGAATCTCGTGAGCATGGAACGCTCTCGTTTGGGGGGGGTTTAGTGGCTTTGGTGGCTGAGTGGGTCGTGATGTGTTTGGAGATCATTTGGGTTTATTCTGAGTGAAGTGGCAGGGACTTGATCTCTGGCCCTCACCCTGACATCTCCATGATTGGCTCCATGTCAGTCAGGAGCAGCACCTTTGAATTCCTGAGGCTTTGAATTCCCAAGGGTTTTTATCACGATCTGTGGAGATGGCAGGAGCAGAGGCTTCCCTGGATGGTCTGAACCCACCACTCCAGGTCTTCAGAGGAGTCATCACAGGCAGGAAACCACGCTAAGCCCCACTCCTCTGGCACAGTCCGGCTGTGGGGCTCCAGCTGCAGAATTTCAGCTGTATAAGGTGGTGTTTTCCATCGTATAATAGGAATGAAAATTCCGAGGGCAGCTCCTGAGCCGGCGCGGCTCTGCCCAAGTCCATTTCTGTCACTTTAATCGATACAACCTTGTTTCCTCTCGGGGCATCTTGGAGCAGTTAAGGATGCTTTAACGACAAGCGAAATCCATTTGCTATCATCACCCTGGGAACTAACAGGCACTAATTTAAGCCAGGAGGGGAAGGGATGTTTTCCAGGGTGATGCACTCCGGCGGGCTGACGTGGGGAGGTTTTCCAGTGGGTCTGGGTGTAGCACTGGTTTGCGTCGCCTTGGTTTCCCTGCTGAGCTTGTTTGGGAGGTTCATGATCCACCGGGACAGGTTTGTGTGATGTTCATCATCATGCAGTGCAGAAACCTCAGTGCAGCTCCTGAGACCCTTCCACGAGCCAGGGACTTGCCGCACAGTGGCCACATTCAGTGCCCAGGTTGCCCACGTGCCCTTTGAATGCCTCCTCTTTGGTTTTGGCACTCCAGGCAGCACTGAAGGGATTTTGCTCTGAAATTACCAAGAAGTTGGCATTTGTCCTGCCAGGGAAAGGTCACTAATGGGCACCTGAGCCACTGCCACCAAGGACCAGTGGTCCCCAGATAAGCCCCTTCACCGCCAAGTCTCGGTGAGGGCTGCAGTGCAGAGATCAAAGCTGGTTCACAGATCATTCCACAGCAGTAAAAGGAGGCTAAATCCATCTCATTATGCACCTTAAGTCATTCACCTTGCTCACACCGATCTTTTGGAGCCATAATGAATTTAAAAGCAGTGAACTCCGAGTCCCTGTCATGTGTCATTTGTCAGACGGCTTCATTTTCCCCGCCTGTTGTCACAGCTTTGCAAGGCTGTTACGAGACAGACACACAGCACAGCTACTGGGGCTTCAACTTCAACCTCAGAGGATGACAAAGGTGTAAAAGCAGCTCGAGGGGTGCACACACGCTGCCTCTTGATGCATCACTAATCCTCCCACTTCCTGGGGCTTTCCCAGCGGAAAACCAGGAGCCGGAAAACCCCATCGCTGCCATTGCTCTTCCCTGCCATGTGCCCTGCTCCAGCCAAAAACCATCTGGCGAGGCCAAATCCAGGAGCTCTGCCCCCAAATCAGCTCCGTGATCTCTGGCTGAGCAAGGCAAAGGGAATTATCCACATTTTGGGGGCGAAAGGCGCATCCAGCATCTGCATCCAGCAGAGCAGCTGCTTGCTCCTCAAGGTCCCTTTGGGGGTGGTACCACGTTGGAGTCCCATTATGGTTATTTTATAGCAAACTCATGGGATGCAATTATTCCCCTAACTCAGGCTAAGCCTTTCTTAAACAAGAACTCTCTGCAGTCAGCCCCGTCGCCACGGGCAGGTGCCAACTTGGTGTCTTTCGGGCTGAAATATTGCTCCTGGTGTGTGTGTTTGCAGTGCTGCTGGGGAGGTGGATACTTCTGAAGTGCAGCTGCCTCATTTTGTTTTACAATTCATAAGCAAACGAACCCAAATGATCCAGTGCAGTACGAGTGCTAAAAATAGCTTTAATCAATCAACTTTTTAAAAATAAGAATGTTCCTTAAAATTACGCCAGCACCAGCCAGCGCTGCCTCTTGGGAATTTGTTTCTGACTCATTTTTCTTCCAGTTCTTTTCTTTCTTTTTATTTATTTTTATTTTTTTTCCCCTTGCTCCTCTTTACCAAATATCAGGGAGTTTGGACTGTTTTCTGTTACTTAGCATACAGCACGAGATGGATATTGCAGGCTTCTAAAGCTATTTTTGTCCCTGATGGCCTGAAGGGATGGGAAGAGTTGTTGCTGTAACTTGCTGGTGTTTGGGCAGCGCCCCTAAATGCAGGTGAAACAGGCACTGGGTACTTTTAATTCAATATTTCTACACTGGAGCAGCTTCCCACCCGTACCCAAACATTCCAGCCCATCGATGGATCAGAGGACATGGACACGCAGATGCGGTGGCAGTGCTGTAGGGCTCGGTGGGATGAGACAGCAGCCATGTCCACCACATTCCCTGCTCTCCTCCCATTCCCATCACCTTTTCCTGCTCCACAGCTTTACAGGAGCTCCGTTGCCATCTCATGCAGTGGCTGCTTTGGGGTCTGACCCAAGAATGTGAGCATCCTCGTGGCCTTGGGGTCTGCTGGACCACGCGGGTGGAGGACCAAGCCCCTCTCCTGCCTCCCCAGGCTCTCCTCCCATAGGCAGTTGCAGACAGATGCTGGGTTGGGCAGTTTACAAGCAGATCCTGAGGTTTCCGACCAACCTCATTTCTAAAGGCAAATCAATCTGGGATTTTACAAAGGAGGAATTACACACCTGAGTCCTGCTGCTCTCCCGTGAGCAGAACATACCCAGCTCAGCAGGAGTGCTCTGAAAATCCCAGTCTCTCAGATGTATGTGTATGTGTATATATATATATGTATATATGTGTATGTGTCTGTGTATTTAGTGCATTAGTCACATCTTAGACTATAAAAACTGAAATTTCAGTTGGCTGCTTCTTCTGTAAACATATGTTCTCCTTGCAACTCTAACTTGGCTTTTATTGCTCTGTGTTATTTCCCAGCGCCGTGTGCAGTACGTACAGACACGATAACAGTAATAATCACAACACTGCCAAATCCGAGGGGTTCAAATAATGGGTTAAGTCTCCAAAATCCCCTGACTGGCTTAAAAATAATAAGATTATGGGAAAATAGTAAGCGTTATGATCTTGCCATGCTGCTTTTCGGTTGCTGAGTGTTCAGGCTTTCGGCTCCTGCCTCTCTTCCAACGTGGGCATTTAGAAATGAGGGATGGGGTTGGGAACTTTTAAATGAAGCTGAGACTGATCCCTCTGAAGGACCTGGGTGTTTGAAGCAGCACATCCTTCATCACGAGGCATGGGCTGAAAGCAAGGGAGTTTACGACACAGCAGTAATAATGTCCCAGCATTTTTTGCCGTGTTTATTGCAGGAATATTTTTAGAATTAAAGTGATGGATGGGAGAGATGATATCCCTGAACGCGGGGAGGTTCAGGCTGGCTGAGCTGCCTGGTGACTGGGACCAGTTGCGTTATGGCACGTCTGAGCCTGACCTGTGCCCACGTCACTGGAGGGTTCTGTGCTCGTTGTTTGGAGCAGGGAAATGACTGCTGTGACATGAAGGAAACGCAAACCAGGGCTGGTGGCGTGGCAGTCTGCTCTGTACCTATGCAATTTTATCCTGCAAACCTAGCTTTTTAACAAGAAAAACAGTTTCTTTTTCTTTTATATTTAAGAGGGCCTTCAAATTTTTAAAGAAAATACACTTTAACTTGCAGGCTAAGAAATCCCCTCACACCCTTGCACACGTGTAAGGATCTGAAGGTCTTCTAGAAACAGGAACTATCCACATTGTTTTGCTGGCTGAAATGCATGAAGCAGAGATCCAAGTTGCATCATTGCAGTTATTTTCACTTTTCTCTTTGGGTCAAGAATCAGAGGTTTATGGTGGGAAGGAGCTGGGGGATGCTGGGTTTGGCATCTTTCAGTTCAGCAGAGTCATTCCTTTCTTCTGCCTGCAGCCATCCATGTCATGGTGTACAAACCATCTCCAGAGGAGATGGAGCTGTCAGGCCTGGCTGGGGCTGGTCTTATAGTTCAATTAAATCCTAATTTAGTGCCTAAACTGGTTCAACTGAACGGATTCAAAAAATACAGCATGAGTGCTGCAAGCTCAGTGAGGACACAGCTTATTTCTGCTTTGGCTTAGATGTGTTCTGTTGCCATAAATTCAATGGAATTAAGTCTCTACTAAGGTTTAAATGTGAGGGTCTGGATGTTGGGGTGTTAAAGGTCTCCCTCTGGGTTTCATCCTTGCAACTTGCAGCGTGGTGCTGTGCAGCCAGGAGCTTCCCATCAGGTCATCCAGGGGATTTGAGATGTCATTACCATGGAATTGGTGGCAGAGGGAGAAATATTAAGTAAATCTTTTGCAATTATCTTTGCCTCCAGCAGTTGGTCTAGATCTCCCCGTTGCATTTTTTTTTTAGTTTTCAGATCTCCTAGTCACAAAGTTGGCTGCTTTTAAACTGGGTGGTGCTTCCGTGGCCTCAGAGCAGCAGTTTCCATGGTAACTCACAAGTACCCGTTTTTGCACAGTCATGGTTTTAGCAGGTCACAGCCACCACTGCTGCCTGAGGACCAGGAGGATCCCTGGCTGGTCCAGTCCCAGCTCCAACAGCCGAGAACCAGCATTACTCACAGGGGAGCAGAAGCCCTGTATGTCTGAGTTTGGTGTCACCATCCCTCACCTTCCTTGACCTCCTGGTTGCAATAAGCCAGGCAGAACATGTGGCAGTGCTGCAGGGTCACCCCCGTGGCTATTTTGTGCCATGGGACTTCCATCTCCAGCCACGTCTTTGCTATTTGTGCTGCCACAAGCCCAGCATTGGGCTGCTCTCAGACTTTTTTTGTCTTTTTCTCTCTCTGTTTCTCTTCTGGGTGTTTTCCCATCATTATCAGAATGGGACTTTTCTTTCTGGATGGGCATTTTGAATTGGCCCAGGCTCCGTGGGGAGGCTGTTGGGAAAAGGTGGCTCTGTAATCCCACCCCACAGAGCAGCATCTCCTCCTGCTGCCTGGGGGTTTGCTTTGGGGCATCTTCATGTGGCTGCTGAAGGCCAGGGAAAAGCAGCCAGCCAGGGGTTAAATGACAGCTCCTGGGACTCCTCCAGAGCCTGGAGAAAGGAAGGGGAGAGTGAACTGAAATTCCCTTGAATATCTGGGCACTGAAGGGAGGGAGGGAGGATTAGTCCCGTTAGGGCAGAGCACTCAGGGTAATCCCACTTGTGAATTAGGGATTTCACTGTCATTAATCTGATGTGAAAATAAATAGGACAGGAGCTTAATGCCTTTGAGGGAGCTGCAAGCACAGGAGGAGAAGGTGGCCTGGAGGGGCTGAACAGGGACAGGACCTTTCAGCCCAGACCCCTCCAGCCACATCCCCTCAGGAAGGGCTGGGGGATGAGGGAGGACAGGAGCATCCATCGTGGTCTCATCACTCCTGTGGCAGGGAAAAGCTTGGGATGTAAGGGATGGAGTTGGCAGGAGCCCAGGGTCAGTGTTCCAGGGCAGGACGGAGGAGCAAGGCTGGAGCAACCAGGTCCAGGGCCAATGTGCTCCCCTCGTCCGGGGTAAGCAGGAGACCTGAGTCATCACAGGTTGTACCTTTTTGAACAGTTCAAAATCTGCATGTTTTTGTTTTTTTACTTTCAAGGTAAAAAAAAAATATCTGCAAGTATAATAAATGAAATTAATGCAACTGCAGGCAGCCTGGGAACAGGGCAGGAGCCGTTTGCAGGGAGTTCCTCATGAATCCCACCAAGCAATGCAAATGTTGTGAGTAGGATGTGGCCACAGGTTGGGTTTCGTTTGTGTCTGATGGGGGCTGTTTTCTCTACGGAGCAGGATTCCCACTCTGATTCTGATGAGGCAAAAAGGAAGGGGATCCAAAGAGCCCCTAAAGATGTCAGAAACCAGAGGGAAGTCATTGGAGGGAGGGAGAAATTGAAATAAACCAATGTTGGTATTTCGGCCATGCACAAGTCCTCTGGGGCTGTGGCCAGGAGCTTCCCCTCCTCCAGCTCCTTCTGCATCACTGAGGGGATGACCTCAGGTTTTATTTCATTTGTTTATTTGATTTCATGCATTTCCATTTTAGACAAGTGGGTTTCCAAGTCTGATGTGCTTGATGTCCAGCATGGACTCCACGGTGTTCCTACCTCTGAAGTTTCAAATTAAAGCCCTCTCCAAAGCAACAAATGGTTTGGGTTCAGGTTTTAGGGAAGCTGCAGGACCCAAATCTGCTGATTTCTGTTTTTTCTTTTCATCTGGATAAATGAGAGTGTGAGTGTAACAGTAGTTTGAGACTGCAGCCCTGCACTTGACTGATCTTATGCTGCAACAAATCTTAAGCCAAACTGCTAAAATGCCAAATAAAATACTTCTAAAGGCAGCAGGGGTAAATATGGTAGGTATTTTTGTTCAGCTTTCCACAGCAGGAGAATTGTTGTTATCAGAAATAAGACAACGTCTGTGTGCTGCTTTCTCCACAATCCCTTGCCCACATGGGCTTGTGTGTTCGAAAGCATAAAGGTTTATTCATACACAGATGGTTCCAATTATTTTCCTAAGAACAGTTCTCTCATTCATGCTTAATTTCTGAAACTCCTGCTTAGTTTTATTATTTTTAATAGTTTTTAATAGTACCAGCAGCAGTAATCTTAAGCTCTGGGCCTGTTCTGCACTGATGCAAATCACCACTTACTGCTTTGAAACTATCAATGTAAGTGGGTCCTGTTAGAGAATATGATCTCTATTTTGGTGACTGGAGACATCCAACCTTGAGCCCTTTTGGTCTCTTTCGAAGCCTATGTTGTATACCCTGGGTCCTGGTTTACATCCTGAACCCCAACATGCCACCAGCCTTGGCCCTACCAGCTTGTGCCACCAGCTTGGCTTTGGTTTGCCTTCATCCTTGGTCATGATGTAGAGCTCTAAATGGACTCTATAGCTCCTTGAGACTTGGAAACTGGGTAGGAAGGAGATAGCCTGCATTCAGCACCCATTCCCATCACTCGAGATGGAAACAAGGAGAGCAACCTCACTAGCTGGAGCAAAGAACTGGGCACAAGCTGAGTTTCTGGTGATGCCTGAATGAATTCCTCTTTCTTTGTCTTGCTTTCTTTAGCTTGATAGTGAAAGAGTTGATGCTAGGGAACGTGTGGGGTGATTCACTGGTAAAACCCTTTGAGACCTAGAGATGAAACTGTTCTCAGCTGTCCCTGGGTGTGCATGGAGTAGAGTAGAGGATGGTGGTGTGGAGGACGTGGGATGGGAAGCGGTTGGTTGTGCTTCTCTGAATTTGCTGCTGTGCAGATGAAGAGCATCCTTCATTCCCTCATCTCACAGGAGTACCCTTTCTCAGGCCCTCTCCTCAGTTGCCAAAAACTTCAAACCTTAGCAAATCTGGGCAGGGTTTTCTTTTGTGCTTGTGGGAGAAGTGAAGGCTTTTGGACGTATGAATAGTGCGGTGCTTCATCTTCCCCCTCCCTGAACTGTTCTGCTCTCCTTAACACCCTCCTCTCACCTGGTTCGAGCATGTCAGCATGCTGGTCATCCTCCTGAACTGTGTCACCCTGGGCATGTTCCAGCCCTGTGAGGACGTGGAGTGCCAGTCGGAGCGCTGCACCATCCTGGAGGTAAGGACCCCACACTGCCCCGCGTGCACGGGACTTGCAGGGTGCGCTGGGGTGGTCATTCCTGGAGCTGGGACCCCCATCTTGTCCCTTTTTCCCAGGATCCAGCTGTGAAAGCCCTTCCCATAGGGATGGTTTTTCCAATGCAAAGTCTGTCCTTCGAGGAGACCTCCTGCCATGGCCTAGGTGAGACGGGAAGGCTGATTGATTGGGATTTAACCCAGCAAGGTCCTTTCTCTACACAATCAGTGAGGGTAGGGGGGCTCAGAACTGGGCATCCAGCTCCCACTGGAGGTGTCAAACACTTTTTAATTACAGGATGGCCAATGCCACAGGGAACCTCTGGCTCATGGTCAATTGGTTCCACCCCAGCCAACTCACTGCTGGCATCTCTTGGATTGCTGCACTCTGATCCATGCAGTTCGGTACCGGTGACTTTGCCATTTCATTTCCTTCTTCATGAACAAAAAAAAGCATGGGCCAGGCCCACGCTGGCTCTCCTCCACAGCAGAGCCCACCAGCTGAAGTGTGGCATTGCCAAGTGCTGGGATAACTGATCTTTGGGTAATGCCTACCCATACAAAGCTCACAGACCCTCGTTGGCCACCCTAAGCTTGGTGGGGCATCACAGAATCACACAGAATCACAGAATTCTAGGGATTGGAAGGGACCTCGAAGGATCATCTAGTCCAACCCCCCTGCCAGAGCAGGGTCACCTAGAGTCCATCACACAGGAACGCGCCTGTCACTTCATCCCTCACTGCATCCTGGCAATCCCCTTGCTGCCATATGCCCACAGGACTCGTCTTGGAAGCCCATCCCGGCAGCATCTGATGTGTGGGTAGCACCTTGGCGCTGGGCTTCCTGCAGCAACTCAGTTCTTAGGCTTGGAACCAACTTTCCTTGTTTCTAATGCATGACATCAACCTAGGCAGGGACTACCGACACGTGGTGGTGGAATGGGCTTGGTTCATTCCAGTCCTGCACAGATCTGCTGCCTTCCTTCCTTCTGAGTGTTTAAGTTGTATGGGAAGGCTGGTGGGATCCTTCCAACCAGCCAGCCTCTCCTGCTTCTCCAAAGATTGGTCCAGAACTGCCTGCAAATGCCAGGAATACCAGAGTTTATCATCAAACCCTCTTTCAGCCTTAAAAGAGGATCTGTTAAATGTAGAGCCAAGAAAATCGGGTGAATTGAGAAGCCACTAGAGGTTTGTTAGGAAGTCAGTTTTGGAGAAACTGTTGCCACCAGAGACATCCAGCATAAGGATGGTCACGGAGGGTCAGGCTCAGGGTTGGTGTGAAGTGGCACCTGGAGGTGGCAAGTCCATTTCCTTCCCAGAAAATGTCACACTGCTGCCCCCAGAGAGCCCATTGGCAAATGTGTGATGTCTCCTGAAAGGTCACCCTCCACGTGCCTGCTGTTTCTCTGCCTGTATCCACCCACATGGGACTTTGTTTGGACCATGCCCATCCCTGCCAGAATGTCCAGGCAGACAAAGAGAATCCTCCCTGGATACGGAGGTGACATTATTGAATGCTCATTATTTGCTTCCTTTTTTGCATAATTTAATCAGGTTGCAGTGGTGTGGGCTGTTCTCCCCGGAGCAGACACACACAGAGTCTGCGAGGAGCCCAGACACTGAGTTTGGGTTCTGATACAGCACACTGAGGATGTTTGCAAAACCCAAAGCATTATCCTGAAGGGTTTGCAGGCAGAAAAGGGCTGTGAGTAAAGCCCTCATTATCCCTCACCCCGTCACAGCTTGCAGGAGGGAATGGAAGCCAGAACATGAGGTAGTAGAGCCTGAACTTCTTTATGGAGGTGTTCGTTTCTAGGAGGTGTGACCCACCCAGTCTGGAAGTGCAGCTTCCACTGCAAGTTGCTGAGACCTCACGGCCCCAGCCACAAGCTGCTGTTGAATGCTTAGGCTTTAAATGCCAAAAAAAATACCCAGCCTGTACAACAGTGATATTATCCTTGCATCTTTGTCAGGAGATTAACAGAAGCTGTTCATGCAGTGGACTGACCCGAGAGCTATGCTCAGGGGTTGCCATCACCCATCAGATATTGCAGGGTGTATTTCTGAGGTGGCACTTTGGTACCAGTGCTCAGCCTGGCCACGTCTGCCAGGTACAGCCTCTGCGGGGGGAGCACTCGTGTCCCTGCCTTCCCCCTCCCTGATCCGAAAGCCCAGCAGAACTGACTGTAATAATCTTTTACTGCTCTCCAGGCATTTGACGACTTCATTTTCGCTTTCTTTGCGGTGGAGATGGTTATCAAGATGGTGGCTCTGGGGATCTTCGGGCAGAAGTGTTACCTTGGAGATACGTGGAATCGCCTGGACTTCTTCATCGTGATGGCGGGGTGAGTAACAAAACCTCAGCAATTTGATCTCTGCCGTGAAAGCAAGAAAACCTGAGAACCAAATCTGTAGGTTGTCCTGACTGGTTTTCTAACATGTTGAGAAAGCTGCCAGGCTCAAGCCAAGTCCCATAAATCTCATTTGGTTTCACCTCCAGCCGGCTTATGAGGTGGGGTATGAATGTCAGGGCACAAGCCATTGAGTTTCCAGTAGCCATCCTTTCACCAAGTCAAGTGCATGCAGATCTAGTCCTCGCGATGGCCAGAATGTCCCAGTGCTCGTGGTTAAGAGTGTTGTCTCCAGCACACAGCAGCTCAGCCCTGCTCCTCCTCTGTGACAGCATTCGAGTGAGGCACAGAGGCAGAAATTGGCCAGGAGGAGAATCGAGCCCAAAAATCTGGTTTATAAGGTTGAAATCCCTGAAGAGGAAACTGGCCAGGAATCAACCCAAATTACAAGTGTGTGCAAATGCCTCCTGTAAACTTCTGGTTTACATTTCATTACCATCTCCCATAGCTGCTTATTTGTGCAGGATGTGTTAATAAACAGATATAAGGAAGTTCTGGGTGCTTTTGACACCACTTGCCTCACACCCATAGGGGAAAACTGAGTGGAGTAAAAGCTTGGCAAACCTAAAACTTTTCTCTATAAATAAATGGATTTTAGAAATCTCAGGCTCTCTTACCTGCTTAGTATACCCTAGAAAGGGATAGACTGCTCTAATTACAGAGCTCTGCCTGACTTCTTAATTCCTGGGTTTATAATGACCAGCCTGGGGTTAATCAGAACATTTCTGTAATGTGTTGGGGCATTTTTACCCTTCCATTAGTGATGTACAATCTTCACTGCACTAATGGAGTTCTGTTTTGCTCCATGTTATTTGTCTGGAATACGATTAGGAATGGCTTTACTGGTTTGAATAAAACATGAGCTCTCCTGAGCAGAGCTTCCTTTGAACCCGTGTGTGGTTACAGCCCAGGCAGGAACAGCAGGGACAACAAAAGCAGCAGTTAATTATTTTTTCATTCCAAAAACTGCTGCAGCATTTAAGCCAGGAGTAGCAGGGGAAGCTCAGGGCTGTGGTTGCAGGGGGAACTTGGGATCAGAAATCTGCCATCCATAACCAACGTGCCCATGGTGCTTTCCCACACTGAACCTGCAGGATGAGCTCTCCTGATGGGTGAGCAGAGGTTCCCCACAGCATCAAACAGATCATCTCGGCGAAGGGGGAGAAAAAAGCAGCGTGTGCATGCAGGAAGGCTGAGCCCTCTGCTCATGCCTCAGAGTCAGGTTTGGCACTGGGATCTTTGGGACAGAGGGGAAGGTGGCTGGTGAGTCCATTTGGTGGTTTTCCAGGGCCTCTCCCCACCCTCCATGGCTGACATGTGTTTGAGAAGAATGAAAACAGCAGAAGTACCAGGAGACCCTGATGGGAAGCCCTGCTGCTGTTACTCAGGCCAAAGATGAGAAGAGGAACGGCCCCTTCTCTGGCCAATTCTGGGGCATCTCCAGATGATTTTGGTGTATTCGAGCCATATCTGTGATGTTACTTCCCATCTCTCAGAAGAGAGGCTGGTCTGGGAGCTGGGCGGGCTGGTAACACTGGTGGAGGGCAAGGAGAAGCTGTGCAAGGGCCTGGGGTTCTTCACCTTTCCCACAACCACCATCCAGCGTCTGCTCCTAGAACTGGAGGTGTTTTTAGCAGGGAGCACGCTACTGGAATAACAAGAGTTGCTTTTTCCAGCAAGAAGATGAATGTGATGAAGTTATTATGAGGCTTTTCCTGATAAGAAGGGTAACAAGTGATAGGCAGTGCTGCCTGCTTTGTTTGCCTCATTTGGTCTCCTCAAATAAGCTGATTTGGCTTACTAGCAAGTGTACCAAAGAAGAGGATAAGCGGGGAAACTACAAAATAAACATATATTCTGCCTCTAGCAACAGATTGTGTCTGAAGTTTGTTCCAGCACTGAAAGCCCTTTCATGTTTTGCTCGCCTGAGAAATGTACCCTGGAAAATTTCAGACCGACTGGAGCTTTACAACCTTTCAGTCTGTCCAGCAGCCAAGTTGAAAACATTTCCCAAGCATCAAAAATATTGTCCACAGGAGCTGAAACCAGAGAGGTTTCTTGTGCATCCAGCCCCTGGAGACGTCACAAGCTCACACGATGTGCTTTGGACAGCTTTAATTTGACAGCTGAAGGACTGGAAACTGTTCACAGTAGAAGACATCCCAACAGCTTGTGCCTCTTTTTTTAAGTACCCAGAGGCTGTTGAGAATCACCCACCAAGTGCCAGTCCACCCAGACCTCCGGTCCCTGCATACCCAGGTTTCTATCAGGCATTTCCAGGATAGTCTTGGTTTCCAAGTGTGATGTGAGAACAGGACCCCAAGCGTGGCCTTGACAAAGAAACATTTGACTTTTTCATGAAGGTTTCGAATGTTTTCACTGCTTGCAGAAGGTCCAGTCTGGAATCCATCAAGTGGTTCAGGTTGGCTTCGGTGGGTGATGTAGATCCCCCTGAGATTTGCTTTCAAGTCCTAAACGGAGTATCACGGAATTCCAAAGTATCAGGGTCAGAAATTCTGTTTCCTAGGCCAAATCCTGAATTATTCATCTTTTATCAACCCCACTGAAACTCCAAGGGCCAAGCAGAAGTGAGGCCCCAGGAGCTGGCCCTGTAATTGTGCTCTGGAGTCCCAAACCAGCTCCCGCTGGAGCAGTTCATACTCCTTCCACATGCCATTAGTACTTCAAAAAGTGTATCAGCTACACTAAAATCCACTTACTCAGCCACCCGAGAAATTGTGAGCGTGCTGTGTTGGGACCAGGCCAGGGAACGGGCTCAGCCCTCAGCACTGTTCACTTCAGGGACTTTAAACAATGCTTTGTCTATTCCTGCGAGGTCTGTTTAGAGCAGACACCTGGTGCTGGCTCCAGCCCCCTGGATGCAGGTGTGAACGGGTGTTTCCCATGGCTTTCCCACTGTGTGGTCCCTCTGCTTCCCACTGCTCTGCTCGGGCTGCTTCATGACCACACGTTAGATTTAAAACCTGATTTTGTGCAGTGCTGAGTTTTAAAGCTGTTGATCGTGTTCTGCTCGGTTCCTACGTACAAGCTTTAAGGTGGTTTTGATTTATAAAAGGCTGAGTACTTCAGAAAAAGAAACCTCTGGAAGGTTATCACTAAAAACAGCTCAAAATTTCAAGGGTCTCTGCGTGGCAGATGAAGACCAACGGGCCAAAGTCACCTCAGTGCAATGCCAGTGAGATCCTAGGGTTACACAAAGCAGCCTGGGGACAAAGACCAAAAAAAAGGAGCAAACATTAGAACATCCAGATATTTCCAGTTCAGCCCTGTAGAGCAGGGCAAGGCACCAGCTGTGAAGCGGAAGGGTCTGGCAGAGCAGAGCACGGGCACACAGGCAGAAATGCACCTGGGCAAGGCTGGCCTGAAACCAAACCTCCCTTTGCTGTTGCCTGAAGTCCATTCAGCTGTTGCTTCAGTCTATCCAACTGTTGCTTCTTGATGGCACATAACAATTTTGGTCCATCCTGGCCACAGGATGCTTTGATTGAAAACCTCCCTTCCCTCTGAAGCTCCAAAGCACCCGGTTGCAGCAGTTCAGCTCCTGCTCTCCTCCCTCCTTCCATATCTGTTTGTTTATTTTTAAGAAACCAAAACAAAAGCTCTTTCTCCATGGAATCCAACAGCTTGCCCACAGGGTTGCTTTTGATGCTGTTATGTTATTTGAACAGGCGTGGTGAGAGATTTCTGACATATTTACAAGTGCTTCCCTGTAGTCAAACTCATAAATTGTAATTACAGCCATGCTAACTAGCCATAACCCCATTAAAAAAACAACACTACACACATTTGCCACTCATGGCTATAAAAGAGCAAGAAAACTGACTTAACTTAATGTTCTTCCCAGCCCGGGAGAGAAATGTTTATGTGAAATGGAGACAGAGCATGAGAAAGAAAATGTTCCCTATTCTTAATAATAAAATGAAACCCAAACTGCTTCAGCATCATTTGTCACCTGGGTTATTCACAGTTTTGTCAGAGGGGGAGAGAGAAGCTGATGTGAAGATAGGCTGGGGTGCTGGTAGGGGTTATCATTTCAGAAACATCTGATTGACACTGAGCTGCATGGGGTGGTGCCCAAGCTCCCCAGGAAGGCTGCGGATGCGCTGCCGGCCGGAGCATGGAGTGGTGATGGAAAGGGATCACAGGGTGGCTGGGGTGGGCTGAGCAGAGAGCTGGGGGCTCCCCCACTCTGCCCTGTTTGTGGTGGCCTCCTCGCCACGCCAAGTCCTGCTTTCTGATGTGTTACCTATGCCTGCAGCTTGGGAGCACGTCTGCCTGCTGGCCCCTGCACCAGGACTGCTCATGGGGGTATTTGCAGTCCCTCAGAGGCTGGATTCTCTCTCATATCCCCTGCTGGGAGCACAATGCACATTATGAGCTGCAGACACGTGGTAGGTGATTTTGCAAGCCTCGGCTGCAGCTCCTAGGGCACACAGGCAGTGACAGCCCCAACATCCAGGAGTGGAACATCTCCCTTATGAGGAAAGGCTGAGGAAGCTGGGTCTCTTCAGCTTGGGGAAAAGGAGACTGAGGGGTGACCTCATCCATGGTTACAAATATGTAAAGGGTGGGGGTCAGGACGATGGAGCAAAGCTTTTTACAGTAATGACCAATGATAGGACAAGAGGCAATGGTTGTAAACTGGAGCACAGGAGGTTCCATGTGAATATCAGGAAGAGCTTCTTTCCTGTGAGAGTGCCAGAGCACTGGACCAGGCTGCCCAGAGAGGTTGTGGAGTCTCCTTGGCTGGAGACATTCAAACCCCGCCTGGATGCGTTCCTGTGTGATGGACTCTAGGTGACCCTGCTCTGGCAGGGGGGTTGGACTGGATGATCCTTCGAGGTCCCTTCCAACCCCTAGGATTCTGTGATTCTGTGATCCTGGTGCCCACATCTCCCACCCTGACGCCTTTCCTCTTTCTCCTGCAGCATGATGGAGTATTCTCTGGATGGACACAACGTGAGCTTGTCTGCAATCCGCACTGTCCGGGTCCTTCGGCCGCTGCGAGCCATTAACAGGGTCCCAAGTAAGTGGCACCTTTGTCCACCCCCCTGCCAGGCTCTGCCTGGGCAAACTGGGGAGTTAAAGCCACCCCAGCTGGTTCTCTGCATGCTGAGCCTTGCAGTAGTCATCTCCTCTCCTGCTGCTGAGAGCAAGTTCATTTATTTTGATTTTTAATGGTGAGTTAGAGATCATTTATTACCATTATTGGTGTTAGCAAAGGGCAAGGGAATGGATTTTATACCTGGGGTGCCAAATTTTCATGGCTGTTATCCAATGCTTTTGTGAACTCTCTGAAGCAAGTAACTCCCTGCTCGTAGTGCGAAGTAAATAACAAAGTTCCTATAAAGAAAGGGGAAAGGTCAGTTCTAAGAAGGATCTTCTTGCCCTGGAAGTTCGTTTTTCCCCTCTCAGCCATTTAAGGTCTTCCCATTTCTTTGTGTTCAGGATTAGAAGCGCAGCAGCCTCCGTTGCTGGTAAAATACCACAGAAGGTTTGCTGTCATGTAGAACAAAATTGGGTTCATCCACGATAGAAAGTTCAAGTGGCCCCTAAATCCATTTTCAAGTGGCTTCAGCTGCTTGTCTTCCAAATCCAATTTGAAAGACGAACCAACAAGTTGAGATAATTTCCTGCTGGAATCAGCTGTCTGCAAGGTACTCATTTCATAGCACTTTCATCATTTTTTTAACCAAAATCCACTCGATTCAAAAAGGAAACAGCATTGTATGGAAATCGTAGAGGTTCCTTGGGAAAAAAAAAAGTACACTTCCTGTTCTTTTTAAAAGCACATTTGGATGAGACAGCCCCTCGCTGAACATCCTGCCTGGATTAATTGCCCGTTGTGTCGGCACGTCTAGGGACAGCAAAACAAACTCCCCCAGAAGGGTTTCAGTCCCAGTACCTCAGATGAACGTGCAAGGGAACAGATGGGTGTTTACGCACAGGAGCCTTTGAAGTTTCTCTCTGAGCTCAAATTCTTCAGGATTTTTCTTTAAAAAAAAATTAACGAATCTGTAAATTTGGCAGTGACATCATTAGAAGTGAAAAACAAGAGAAAAAGAAATGAGAGGCTGAAAGGGACCACAAAACCCTCCAGAGCTTTGTTTTCCTAAGGAGCTTTTGTTACCAGGGTTTCAGAGCAGCCCAAAAGCACAACACAAAGTTTTCCTCCGGGGTTATGAGCACAGTGGCTCCGTGGCCTCCCTGTGATGGGGATGACTGGGATCAGGCTCACTTGGGAGTCATTTAAATCCACGAAGCCCTTTGTAGCAATCCCTTGAAATAGTAGGAGTCTCAAGCTGGGATTCAGCTGGGCTGAGAGCAGAAGCTGGGGGAATTTGAGGATTTACGTGCCTATTAAACTGAGGCCCAGGGATCCAAACACCTCCACGTCCAGGTGAAATTTTCATCTAGGTCCAGGTTGTGTTTTTCTTCCTTAGGAGTTTGATATTGAAGCTTTGTAGTGAGCCTTTTGGGCTGTCTTCTGCCACACTTGCCACTTTGATTTCTTTATTTTATAGTTTCAAAAGACAGGCAATAGAAAATCTTCATTATTTGTTGTTGTTGTTGTTGTTAATAATAGGTGAGATTAAATCCAAACAGCTCAATCCACGTTTGGAGCCGAGTTGCCTGGTTTGACGAGCAGGTCTTACAACACTACCAGTGTCTTGAACCCGTGCCAGGGCAGGATTAGTATTCTTAGAAATATCTCAGTTCCTGGAGGGCAGATAATCACCAACTTCACTTGTTTATGCCACGCTAACTCCATCCACTTTTAACATTGGTACTTTTACTGTTTCAGACTGATATAATCCAGCGTCTGCAGAGAATGGATAGTGACAACCCTCTATTTTGTTGTATTTTTGCAGTTTCTGGTAACAACAGAGTTGTATTTCTAGTTTTTCATCCATGGGGATGCTACAGCTTAGCCAGAGGATTACCTTGGACATCCACTGCATCCCAGCCAGGATGGGATGCTCAGCCCCGTCCATGCTGTCCCCAGTGCTGGGACACGAGTGGGGTTTTCAGCTCAGTGGCTGTCACAAAAGGATGTTGAGCAGATACGAATTATGGCTGGGTCAGAAGAAATGAACCTGGTGTTCAGTCACGAGCAGAAGGGGACAGGGAGCCATGAGAAATAGCCTGGCGATTTATCCTTGTGCTGCCTGGGCACTTTCCTGGGTTCCAGCCAGTGCTATTAGCTCTTCACTTTCAGGCACAATAAATTCACCGACCAGATTATTTCATTTTTCTTTTATTTGTTAAGAAAAGAAAGGAGAACCCCAGCCAATAAAAACATCGTCGCTATTAGAATTTATTCCTTGAAAATGACTGGAAAAATAGAATTCCTGCGATTTATATGTTTGGCAGGGTCTGTAGTTAGGGGTTTAGGTTTTTTTTAGTAGTGGTCACTGTTTTTTCAAATCCATTTCACTGCTTTATTTTTATTTTTCTACTATGTGGTTTAAACCAGGCGTCACGTGGAACGAGAATGGAAAGAAATCCTGATCCTCATTTCAGCCTAACCCATGCTCGTGCTCTTTTCCCATGGCACACTTGACATTCTGCTGAGAGCCCAGAGCACCCTTAGTGGGTAGTAAACAGATGGATTCAATCTCAAGGATGGTGCCACTAAACAACCCAAAATACCAAAAGTAGCTGAGCGGAAAAAAGTTGTATGGCACTGGGAGATAAATTTTAACCATTTTTGGAAAAAAAAAGAGTGAGGATATTAGGGGGTGGGGGAGAAGAAAAGCCCAGCATCCTCTTTCCAGTGGGAATTAAGGGAGTCTTTTCTGCTTTTCCAAAGATAGATTTTCAAGGCAAGTCTGAAGGGCAGTGCTGTGGGGTGTGCTCCTGGGGGGCTTGCAGTGACAGCACGTGTTGGGAACAAGCGTATCCCAAATCAACCCCCCGTTTGCCTCCAGCTCTGGGATCCCCCCTGCACGTGGAGCGGAGGTCGGTGCCATCCCCGCAGCTGGCACTGGTGTTGTGGTTACAGGGGATGGCAGAGATGCTGGCAGGCATCCTGTACCACCCATGGTGCTCGCTGACACAGCCTGGCTACCAGCACTGTGTCCCTTCCCCGCGGGGTGGCATTGGCACCGGGGTGGCATTGGGGACAGGATTTGGAGGGCAGCTTTGGACTGGCACAGGGCTGGGCACCAGGATTGCAGCTCCTCCGGATGCCAGCAGCAGGGAGCCACACCAGAGCCAAGAGGCAGCTGGGCATGGAGACCTTGAAAGGCTCTTGCCCTGGGATGCAGAGGTTATTACTCACACCTAATTATTTATCAGCACAGACTTCTTGTCCGGGGCTGTTTATCCACTCGTGCCGTGCTGACAAGGTAATGTCAACTCCCACCCTGCTTGGCTGGGTCACATCTCCTCTGGCAGAGTGATGTGAGGAAGGGGGTAAAGCAGCACAACAGGGCTCTGACTCCTTCCAGCGTTGCCTGCCATGGCCAGGCAGGTGCCAGGTCAAACGGGTGCTGCTCTCCTGGAGCCTCTGCTCCTCTCAGCACCCATCCCTAGGCTCTACAGGTGCCAGGCTGCAGCCCGGCATCGTCACTGAGTTAGCAGGAGAGGTATCAGGCACCACTTGGGAGCAGGCTGGGAGAAGAAGCCAACTTGGAAATTGGGGGAGGAAGAGAGAGTGTAAATGCTGCTCTCCATTCAAATGGGATCACTGATGGAGAGCAGCATCCTGCAAGGGGAAATAGGCAGGATTTTAGTGGGATGCTTCCAAAGATTGCAGTGTCACCTTACCCACCATGCCATCAACTCAAGCCCTGCTCTGCTGAGCACCAGGATCCCAAGGCTTGGTTTCTGTTTTTATTCTTTTCTATAATTTAACATTTGCCTGTGTCTCTTCCTTTTCATTAGTTTTCCTCTCACCCAGTATGAGCTCTTGAAATGACGGCTGGTCACTGTCTGAGGGGTTCAGTTAGCTTCTATTGACCTGCTGAGCTGCAACTTGTTATTCCCTATTTATTCCTGTTTTATCCTTGAGTTTGAAGGTGCCCTGAAGTGTGAGACAGGGCAGCCCTCAGGTGCCAGCCCAGTCCCTGCCTCCTCGCCCAGTTTCCCCTGGGCAGCGATACTGGGAGTGTGCTGAATGGGGGTGCAAGGGTTAGTTGAGGCTCTGCAAGGATGACCCATTCCTTGATCTTATTTAGGTTAGAAGATCTTCCCCTGGCAAAGGTGCTGGGGGAGCCCCTGCTCTGCACACAGGTTCACTGGGAGCCTTGCAGGGTGGTGTGGGACCGGCTGGGAAGGTCTCCCAGTAACCTGCACAGGAGGAGGGGAAGAGAGCAGAGCTGAGAGCTTTGCTTAGAGAAAGAAACGTTTCCATCCTGTTTCTCCCCTCAAAAAAGTAAAAATTTCTTGTGCCTCCCCTGCTTGGCAGTCCTGCAGGCTTTGGAGCGTGGATGGCTCTCACCTGCTGGTGGTGGCCAGCGAGGAGAGGAGTCCTCCGTAGAAGAGGAGTTGTCCATGGAGGAGGCCCAGAGAGCAGCCACAGCTCTGAAGCTACACGAGGCTGGGCATTGTTTAGGGGAACAATTTGTGTGATTCATGAGGGATGTTCAATATGTTTATAAATGTATATTTTGACAATTTCTCAGGAGGCTGATGCTCTGCGGGGGCGTTTCTCCAGGAAAGGCTGTCGTGCAGCTTTGCCCATGTTTGTGTATTGTTGAGTGCTGTGTTACTGAAAACATCGGAGAATGCCACTCCTAAGCCCCCCCTTTGGAGATAAGCTGCTTGTTCCCATTTGCTCCTAAGCCTTTTGCACTCTTCTCCTTCATTCTCAGCCTTAAGGTTTCTGGGAAAACATAAACATTCCAGGATGCACTGGCTGCACAACCAAGCCTGAGAGCAGCTGGGAATGGGGTGGCGTTGCCCACCAAAGGGCTCCTCTAACCTGTTTTCTCCTTCTCCCCACAGGTATGCGAATACTGGTCACCCTGCTGTTAGATACTCTGCCTATGTTAGGCAACGTCCTCCTCTTGTGCTTCTTTGTCTTCTTCATCTTTGGGATCGTCGGGGTGCAGCTCTGGGCAGGGCTGCTAAGGAACAGGTGTTTCCTAGACAGGAATTTTGCAACGTAAGTACAGCAAAAAAGGAAAAATCTTCACCTTTTCTTCCTTTCTCCCTCTCCTCTGGTGGAGAACCCCCGGTGGGCAGCAGGATCAGTGTCCTGGTGGGGTGCAGCCAGGGCTGGATCCAGCAGCATGTGGATGGGAGTGGGATGTGGCCGTGCTGCACAGCTACAAGGACGAGAGGAAACGGCCTTATATTGCAGCAGGGGAGATTCAAATTGGACATTAGGAAAAGATTTTTCACTGTCAGGGTGATTGGGTGTGGGAATGGGTTGCCCAAGGAGGTGGTGGGGTCACCACCCCTGGAGGTGTCCAAGAGGTGTCTGGATGTGGTGCTGGGTGCTGTGGGTGAGTGGGGATGGAGGTAGGGGTTGGGCTGGATGAGCTTGAAGGTCTCTTCCAACCTTGAAGATTCTGTGATTCTAATGGCAGCTCTTTGCTGGGCTGTCCTGTTGATTCACAAGGTTGTTGGCTTCAGGGCTCTGAGTCTGGCTAGGTGCTTTTTTTATGAAGAAAATCCACTTGTCAGTAAGTTACTGAGGGTTTGGAGTGGCTTTCTTGTTTTCCCTCTGCACCTGAAGGACAGGGATGTTAGTGGTTTGGATTATCTCTGTTTGAGGAAGCTGAGATCCCCGACTCTGGGAATTTGAGGATTTAGAACAACAAAAGCGTTAGAGTGCTCCTAAAATTCCCAGTTCCCCAAACTGTGCAGGTCTGGGAGGTTACCTAGCACACCACAAACTGGCAGGGGGTGGGTGAGGTGTTCTGCACGCTGGGACAGGCAGCACCACGGAGATGCTCTGAAACACAAATAAATCTTTGGAGGTGTATTGAGATAAGAAGCTTGATGTGAAAGGCATTAAAGACATTTGTACACTGCTCTGGCACAGCCATCAGGGATGGGCAGCACATTTGTTCACCTGCTCTTTTTGATGCAAACTTTAGTTTGCATCCAAGCTAGGCAGTTGCATGGACCAGCCTCCCTGCCAGGTGCTGAAGGTGCTAATAGGCCTTAATTACCCTATAATAGGCCTTAATTACCCTGAGGAGCCTCACCTAGGAGCCCCCACCCACACCCCACCCATTTAAGCTCAGCCTGTGGCTCTTACTCCTGGTTTGAGCTGTGTTGGTGGTGGACCTGTCTCTAGCTCTGTCTTTGTTCCTGGTTTCTTTGGCTCCTGGCTGAGCTCCCTGGCTGGGTCCTGGATCTGGATCATCATTTGCCATGTCTGGGGCTTTGAATGGACCCTGTGCCAGCCCTGGGCTCTGCCTGCTGTGTTCAGACCCTGTCTGTGCAGGTGCTGCTGGCTCTGGGCTGACCCTTGGCTCCTGGCTCATCCCGAGCCATGGGACAGTCCTGCTCCCCAGCAGTCCCTCAGCATGATGGTGAGCTTGGGCTGATCTGCACTTGCTCCTTTGGAGGTGCAGTGTTAGGACACACCTGGAAACCCATCAGCATGACAGATCAAAACCAGGTACAACCTGCAAGCTTCTGCAGAAAAGGGAGGTCTGCCTGGGAAATTCCCTCCGAGGGGTTCCTGTCAGAGACTGCTGGAGAAGAGGTGAGGACATGGTCTAATGGTTAGGAATATGATGGGATAAAGGTTGGACTTGATGACCCTGGAGGTCCCTTCCAACCATAATGATTCTATGCCTGAGACCTGCTAATCAGGCCCACTTTACCTCCATAAGAGGAGATAGAGCCTCTAATTATATCTGTTTGTATCATCTTCTGCCTGCAACTTGTATTGTGTCTGGAAGCCAAGCAGAGGTTATCCCTCAGCTCTACCCCAGCTCCTGTTCCTGCCTCTCACTGATTAATCCTGTGGCGTTCAGCTCTCTGAGCCTTTCTCTGTCCTGCAGACCATGTCTGATGGTGCTTACTCATCCCATCAGAGACCAAAAGGCAGCAAATGGATGAGTCTGCTGTGTGTGTGTCCTGCTGCTCCTGCATCCTCCAACCTCATGAGTTCTCTCCTGCACCCATGGCACGTATTGGCTGGTCACCAAGAGCCTCCATCACTCAGAGTAACCCCTGAGCTGTTCTTTCACAGCCCCAGGAGTGGTGTTAAAGCTGTGCTGGGGTGGCCCTGGTGCTCTGGGCAGGCACTGGGTGCAGGCAGTGCTTTAACACAAGGACTGGAGAGCTGTAATTAGCTCCCTCTCATCGCTTTGACCAGGTTTCTAAAATGCTGTGTGATTTCCTGCAAAGTGAAGCTTTTTAAATGAACCCCAGGGGAAACGTTTGCTAAGTAGAGATATTAAAGCAGCCCTGGGAAGGGAGGCTGTTATGTAATGGCCATTAGCAGCATCAAAGGCGTCAGGATTTTCTTATCAGGGTCTTGGTCCCAGTCACTGAAGGCAAAATCAGGTTCCCTGTGCTAAGCCTCAGGACCTGTGTTTGGAGAGGCAGGAGGTTTGGGAGATCTTCTCCTTCCCCCTTCCCTGCAGCTCTGTGCTGGTTCCTGGGTGCCCCCCAGCAGCAGGTAATGGTGAATTTGGGTGGCTGTGGGCTCTCAGTTGCCTCTGCCCAAGTCCTGTTGGTTGATGCCATGTGCTCAGGGATACTGGGAGCAAAGTTAGAGCATTCCAGAGAAATTTGGAGAAATGAGGCTGCTGGCATGCCCAAGGGGCAGCTCTGGTACAGGACAGGGCTACTCCAGCTCTGCTGGTGCCAGTGCCAGCATAACAAATGGGAGTTGTTCTGGTACCATCACCCAGGCTGAAGCTATGGTCTTGGTCTGTGTTTGCTGGGTTACCTCGGGACCTGAGAAACCTGGCTGCAATGAACCAGTGCCTCCATTTCCAGCTAGAAGCTATCCCAGCTTGATTGGCACTTGGTGTGAAAGTTTTGGAGAATCCAGATGAAACTATTCCCATCTTTTCTGTTACTCTTGATTCATTCTCCTGAATCCACAGTTCCAGGCATTGGGATCTTGTTCACCCCTGTAATGGTCTTTTAACACCCCAAGAGCAAGTTTTTTAGGGGGAAAAGATGGGGAGCAGCTTCAGGGTTACATCTTCCTGCAGATGGACCAAAATGTACAGTGCTGGTCCTGACCAGCAGCAGAATGCCATCTGCCTGCAAGGCAGCCTGGAGACAGAGGCAGAATTAAGCCCAAGGTTGGAATGAAGAGGGTCCATCACTCTCTGTCCTCATCCCTGCACTGAGCTGCTGTGCTCGGCTTCGGTGGTGGAGAGCCCTGAGCACCCATCCCCTTCCAGGGAGAGCTGCCAAAGAGAACAAAACCAACAACAAAACCTTCATGCAGGGGATGTGGGATTAAAGTTAAGCCCTGGTTTTGGTTAGAAGTAAACAGAATAGAGCTCTGTGGGAAAGGGGAAATGAGATGCTGGTGATTCAGTTCTGTCTGCCAAGTCCCACTAAATCCCAGTGTTGTTGCCCTCAGCCTAAAATAATGTTTAGCAGCCCTTCAGTGGGCTGTGAGGGTGGACAGGAGTGCTGTGCACCTGGGGTGGGGCTGAGCAGATGATGGTCCTGGCTCACATTTTCCTTACAGCCCCATAAAGGGGAAGACCTGAGTTATTGGCAGGACTCACCTTGGCACCGGTGTCAAACCTTTCCAGATGAAAAAAGAGCTGCTTCAAAGCAAGAGTGAGCATCTGGACACAACCCAGGGTGCCAGGCAAGGAAGGGTCATAGCCCCCAGGGTTTTCTGGAGTGAGGTGAGCTCAGGGACCTGTGCTTCAAATAGAGTTTCTTATCTGCTGCACGCTTTGCACACTTGCTGCCAGCAGCTTTCTGGGCCATTCAGCTTTACAGCAGGCATCAGATGGAAGAAGTGACTTTGATTTTGCCATCATTCTTCTTCCTGCGGAAACCTTTTCTTTTAAATCCCCCTTGTAAAGTTGGCCGCTTCCAGTAAAGAAACTATTTTTAAGTCCAGTACATTGTGGTAGGTATTTGGGGACTTCTTTGAGGTACCCTGGAAATATCTGCTTTTCTTCTCTTTTTTTGAAAATTGCCCTGTTGCAACGCATGCTGGAAGAAGGGTGTTTTAAGGACTCTCTTTCAGTAGTGACTTCGAAGGAATTACAGGCAGTTACTGGGCTGTTGCAGTACCGGGTTGGCAAGCAATAAACTGGAGAAGGTCACTGCTGTTCAGGACATGTGAGAAACCAGCCCTGGAGACCAGAGTGGTGCTTTGGAGATCTCTGGTTGCTCGGACACCTCTTCAAGCCCTGGGGTGCTCTCTGGCTGGACTGTGCTTCCCCTGGCATTGCAGAGCAGTGGGGAGCAGCAGTGCCAGGGTGGTCTCCACTGCTGTGGGAGCAAGGGCAGGAGATCCCTGGTAGCAGGAGCTGGAGGGGGAATTTCACAAAGGCTTCTTGGTTGGTCTGGGCTGAGAGAGGAAGGCTCAGTACGTGTGTGTGGGAAGGGCAAGCTAAGCCAGCAGTTTATCTATAAGATCTCCAGGATGTGTCTCCCCCATGCAGCCCCTCTGGCTCCCTCCTGCCATCATGAGCTGCTATCGCTGTAAATAAAGGAACTGGGTCACCTCCAGCTTGTCTGGGTTGTTGCTGCTGGGGCTGCTCCTTGCTTGTGTGTTGTTATGCAGGGGAGCATCTTCCTGCCCATGGAGCCCTTCAAGGATCACAGTGGGTTGGAAACAGGAGAGGGGAGAGAGCTGTGAAGTGCTTTGTATTTATCCAACACCGCAGGACAGTTATAATGTGAGCACTTCAGTCTTAATTAACTCTGCACCTGTTCGGCATTGTACTGCCTTTGGCTCCTTGGATTTTGTAGAGCTGCAAGAAGGCGCAGACAGCTCTGAGTTTGTCAGAAGGGTACTACTGAGTCCTGTTTAATTGCTCCTCCTGGCTTCCCCCTGTGCTGCAACCTTGGGTTGTCAGCAGGATTTCTTCCACAGGGCAGCCTCCTCTTGGAGGGAACAGATCCTGTTTGGTGCTGAGTTTCCTCCACCTTTTCCCTTTTCTCCTCTGCTACTCCAAAAGCTGTAGCAGGATGGTGCTCAGCACACACACACTGTTGCAGTTGATGTCCTGCATGTGGTGCTTGGGCTGGGAGGACTGAGCCTGGGGAAAGACAGAGCAGAGAGGAGTTGTTCAGCCTCCTTTGACATGGGAGAGAATGGACTTTCCTGCCCCACTGGTGCCCTTCCTGCACGTGAACATACCCAGGGACAGAGAAAGGAAAATAAATTGCAAAGCTGCTGCAAGCCCAGAGAAAGATGTGCACTGGGCAGCTGGCCGAGCAAAGGGTGTTAATCCTTTGTAATGTGATAACAAGATCCTCTGGGGCTTAGTTTCTCATGTCTTTTCCCCAGAGCACAAGGATCTCACGATTAGTGGACTCATTACCACTAATAAGTTATTTGGACCGTGCCTGTTGGCAAGTAATGAGGAAGTCAGATTGACCTTTTCTGCACGTGGAGGTAGATGGTCTTGGCACAGCCAATTCATTTATTTTGTGGATATTGGGGATTCCTTTCTTTTGCAACACTCTTCATTTCTCATTCTTGCTCCCCTTCCTTCTTTTCTCTTTTTTTGGTTTTGCTAGGAAGGTCTTCAAGCAGAGGAACTAAGAGAAAGTCTCAAGTTTGCAGTGCTTGCTGCCAGCTGACCTGTCCCTTCCCCACTGTATGTGGTGGTGGCAGAGGTGCAGGTCCCTCCCAGCTGGAAGGATGCTCAGGGTGTTTCTGTGCCCATGTAAGAGGGAAGGGTTTCAAAAGGGCTGGGCAGAAATTGGCCCCCATGTGACTGATTTTGGCCTGTCATAGGGTGGACTTCCAGTTTGTAAATGATTTTGTGGACAATTGCAAAAATGCGCAAGACAGAAAAGGGGGGATCAAATCAAGCTTCATCCACCCTTCTCAGTCAAGCTGTGCTTTGTTTTCCTGGGTTTGTTTTCCTCCCACAGCCACCAAACTGTGTCATTCCTTTGGTTCTCCAGAGGTTTCGTGCCCAGATCTTCTCTAATGCAGCTTATTAGATCACAGCCCAGGGTGCTGTGTCACTTCTCAGGTGTCTCTCCACAGCCCAAGGCTTCCTACACGGTGACTCATGGGAAACATGCAGCCTTTGTGTATGTGGCTCATCAAGGACCTTTCCAGTTGTAGTGAATAGAGAAGTGTGGCATGGGAAGGGAATTGGTCCTGTGGGTTCCACCTGGCTACATCCCCTCCTTCCAACAAAATCAGGTACATGGGCTCCAAGAGAATTGACTGGCACACTGCTGTCTGCCTGAGAGATGCATCAGGAAATCAGCAATCAGCTCTTGGGGACTCAAATAAAGGTGATGAATCTGGGGCTATGGATGTGTCCGAGTCCTGCAGCTGGCAGGGCAGCCAGCTGAGAGCCATGTTCTGTGGATGGTGGTGTGGTGGGAAAGGGAGCTTGGGTGTGAGATCGGAGCAGAGGATGGTGCTGATGCATCAGCCCTTCTGTCTGAGTGCTTCTTCCATGGTCAGTGTTCTTGGCACAGGCATCTGTGTGTCTGCATCTAAACACAAAACTGCTCCCAGGAAAGGAGCTTGTGCAGCCATAACTACTAATTACACAATCATCCCTCCAGATGGTCCATTTCCCTCTGCACGTCCAGCTTTGCTCTGGGCAGAATCCTAATTACACTGGCCCATGAGCTGCAGTGTGCTGAGCCTTCCTCTCCTGCCCACTGCCAAGAGGTGTTTGTGATCAGGAAACTCATGGTGCCTCTATTGTGATGGGGTATTTCTTCCAAGGTGGTGAAGGAAATAAGTTTTTGCTGAGTTTCACATCTTCTCCTGGCTCTGGAGCAAGTTTTCCTGGATGATCAGTTGTAATTTGGAAGTGTGTCACTGGAGTGGCACATCCAGAGCCTGGATCAGCATTGTTTGAAGGAAAACAAGAAAGAGCAAGGGATGTTCCCAGGTTGCACAGGGTTGTTGCAGGGCTGGGTGTTCAATATGTAGTTTTAGGGTTGCAGGTTACTGTCTGACACTCACTTGTGTGACTGTCTCTGCTGCAAGCACCAGGTTTGGGTTTGGAGCTGCCCTGGCAGAGTTTGGAGTTTGCACGACTCGTCACGTGAGGGATTTGAGAACTGCAGAGATCTGTTGAGCCTTTCATGAGAAGGCACCAAATGAGACTTCTCCTGCCATCCATCACCTTAGGTGCTCAGAGTAGCTCTTTGCCTGTAACCCACAAAGGCCTGGTTTCAAGAGGGGGTGAAGCCAGGCACCCATGGCCTCAAACCTGGAGGTTTTAGAAGAAAATGTCCTTCCTGATGCTGATGGAGTTGGGATGGCTCTGCCCTGGCCTGCATCATGTCTCCTGGAGGTGCTGAGCAGGCTCAGGCAGGCACTGTGGCTGTAAGCAGAGATGTCCCAGATGTGTGGGGTCCCCACCACATTTATTTGAGGGTGCAGGAGCCCTTTGCATCTGAACTGAGGCCCTCTCAGCATCCCCACTGAGGCCAAAATGGAGCTGCTGAGGTTCTGTCTGCCACTTGTGAGTGAAGTCACTTCTCAGGTGTCTCTTCTCCTCCTCCCTTTGTTTCTTCTCTCAAGTTCCCCAGCTGTCTTTGCCCATGGTCTGTAGCACATCCCTGTGCCTTGGTGTGTTTTAATCCTTCCCAATCCCCCCATCTGTGTGACAAACTCTGCTGGTTGTAGTATCTGATCTCCTAGCAATCACTGTGCTGCTGTAGCACTCGGCCTTTTCTTCGACTTCTTTTATATGGAAATTTCCTCCAAGTGAAACCAACTTGTGGGAGAGGAAGGAGAAGGCTTTTAGGCAGTCCTGGAGGAAAAATATTTTTCTATTTTCTTCCTTGTCTCTTGGATCTAAGGCACAAGAAACTTGGAGGAAGATGTTACAGTTTTGTCTATAGAGGTGTGGGAACACTGCAGTGGGAGGGGAAGAGCTGGTGAATTCCTTTAATCACCAGTGAACAATGCCCAGTTCCCCTAACATGTTCCTCTTGCCCATCCCTGAAGCTGGATGAACCCCCAACACCCATCTCAAGTAATTCATTGATGGAAGAGAACCAGATTGCCCAGGGAAGTTGTTCAGGGTTAATTCCCCCTCAGCTCTGCCCTGCAGCAATTGCATTTAAAGTGCAGTCGCTGAGTATTTCTGCTTGACTCAAGGGTTTGGGGGAGTAATTTCAAGCAATTGTATGGAATAATACTAGTTTGGCACTTGTTACAGCCAAATTTATTAAACAGTTACATTCAGAAACAGATAAAAATACAGCTGGCTTATCTTGAAGAATTACATGCTCATTTACTACCCACATCTTGCTTGGTCGTATAATTTGTGTGTTGCCTTTTCCCTTATCTCCTGACTGATGAGATAGCATCTTGGATCCCTGCAGCTCTGAACGCAGCCGAGAGTTGGCTCTAGGACTTTGCACCTTCTCATTCTGAGCAGTGCTTCTGCAGTGTGAGTGCTGCTGGGTCTCACTAATGCTAATCAAACAGCATGAAAAGTCCCGAGCTCTGGTTCCTTGCTGCTCTGCCCCAGAGCATGGCTTGGGAACAGGCACATCCCTGCCATCCTGCAATTAGAGCACTTGCTTATCTTAGCTCTAACAGAGCCATAAACTTTATCCAGGCCAATTAAATCAGATATGCAGTAAGCATACAGTTCCCATTAATGTGGGCTTTTTCTTCTTTATGTAAGTACAGAAGGCACCTGAGATGGCCTGTGACTGAGTCTCCTTGTTAAAGTTCAGCTCACTCATCCTCCAGAGGTGCTGAGGGGCAAATTTACTGGAAAGCTGCTTTGCCCTCAGCTTTTCTGAAGGCTATTCTGAGCATCAGAAGAGCTATATTAAAATCCTTAGATGGAAACAAAAAGCTCCCTAGATTTTTGGGAAGCATCTGGCCTGTCTGTACTCTCTCATTTCAACTTTCGACTGTCCTGTTCACCTGGGAAAGCTCAGGCTGATCTTTAACTGGAAGTTCAGTGGTGCCTTACGGGATGTAAGTATAAGCTTTGTAGACAAAGGTAGGGGCTGGTATCTCAGCTGTGGGTTCTGTCCCCACTCTGATGGGGCTCAAGGGCAAAGGAGAAATAACACACCCAAACCAGGGACAGGAACCAGCACCTTCTACTGCTGCTGAAACAAGGGGTGCATTGTTTGTTCTCATCCTTTTCTCTCTTCCCCCTCCAGGACATACAACCTTACCTTCCTGCATCCGTACTACCGGACAGATGAAGCAGAGGAGAATCCGTTCATCTGCTCATCGCATCGTGAGAACGGCATGCAGAAATGCTCCAACATCCCAAACAGGAAGGAGTACAAGGTGGAGTGCACCTTGAGCATGGACTCCTACACCCCGAGTTTATACAACCCTGACTTGAGCAGCAGGAACGCCTGCATAAACTGGAACCAGTATTACAACGTATGCATGGCAGGGGATGTAAACCCACACAATGGAGCTATCAATTTTGATAATATTGGATATGCCTGGATAGCTATTTTTCAGGTAGGATTCTCCTAAAGATTTTCCTGGGGTTTTTTTTTTAAAGTTTTGTCATCTTTTGCTTGGAAAGATTTTGGTAGATACATCAGAGGAGAAAGGCATTTGCTTACACCTGCGTGGAACTGCAGATAGAGGCACATCCAGTAAATGAATCAGACAATAACCTGCACAAATGTTGCAAGAGAGCTTTTGGAGAGAACAGCCATTTTTTTTCAGTGCATTTTAAAAGAGGGGCAAAATACTTCTTGAGGTAGACAAAAGTATGGTAAATTCTAGCTCTGCAAATCAAACCTGGATAAATCCTGGGGATTTCTGATATTTAGGGTCTGTTTTATTGAAGTAGTATCAGAAAATGGGGAGTATTGTCCCAAGTCCTTAAGCAAGACTTAACAAAATTCTAAAACGTAGGAGCTAGCTTGATGGCATGGTTTGGGCTTGATCCTAGAATTGCAGGGCTATACTGATTCACACGGTGTGCTGGAGGGAGGAAGAAATAATCCTGATGGTCCATTCTGGCAGGAATACCTGTGAAGAGATGCTACTCGTGTGGAGTTTGAGTCTGTCTTGATCCACACCTATAGAGCTCTTCACTAGAGCCAAAGTGCTTCTAGCTCAGGCTAGGGGAGCCTTTATAGGTGACAAAAGCACTCCAGCAACTGAAGCATTTTCAAAGCATTTGTAGCTCTGGAACATTGGATAGCTTGCCTACACAGTCCAGAGGCCATGGTCTCTTAGGGCTAGCTTATTTTAACTGATCTGTGTACTGTTTTCCATTTTTAATTTGCACTTTCTGTTTTTAATACTAATTTCTTTATGCTTTATGCTTATGGCTAGATGCCCAGTTTTATTTAGTCCTCCTAAAACGTCGGTGACATCTGTTCCTAAAGGAGAAAAAGTTCTCCTTTTAGTTTTGTTAATGATGAATAAATTACTCATTCGGAGCTCTAAATTTCATTTATGAATTTCCTGCCAGTTTCATATTATGATATGAACTCAATAACTTTCAGTTTTCGTCTGGGAGTTGTAAAGGGGTGATTGCTTGCTCTGAGCATCTTGTTTGCCCTCATGCTGTCACAGTAGCACTCGTTGAATTACTCTGCTGCTGGTGTCAGAGGCTCAAAACCAGATTCAGAAGGGTTCAGACATTTCCCAAGAGTCTCCTAGGCTACGTTTTTATAAGTGCCTTGGTTCTTTCCTAGAATTAGGATGTCAAGAGAGAGGAGCTGCCATAGTAATTTGGAATATTCCTGACTGGTAGTGAATGTTGAATGAAGGAAAGGGGGAAATCAAAGTGAGAACAGTAGATAGGTCTCTGGCTGCACTTGCATTCTCGTTTTTCTGCTCGTGCACAGTTTTTGACAGAGCTTGATGGATGTGCCCAGGAGATCCCGTCTGGCTCCCACCACAAGGCAGCAGCATTCTTGCCAGGGAAAGGGCAGAGCACAATGCGTTACAGAGTGCCTGTGCTAGTGCACTGAGAATGAGCAGGTGCTTCTGTAGGGGTCCTGCCTCCTTTTTACTTCCTGAGCCTTTTTGCAGGCTGCAAGTTTTCATGTCATGTTGGTATTTCATTTCCTCAGCATGAAAATGTACCGTGTTAGGCTAGAGAGAACACATCAGACACAGCAGAGGCTTCAACCCGTTCCTTTGGGCAGAGCAGAGTGTCTGGCAAGGTTGGATATTGTATCCATAGATCATTTTGGCAGCTGCCAAGAGGTTTATGATTGGTTTTATTGCTGCTTAGGCCATCCAAATGCTGAGGAGTATCTCCAGCCAAAAACCCTTCTCACGTCTTTATTTCTTTTAGAAGGACTCACTTAGAAGCTGATAGCAATGTAACTCCAGGTAAAGAAGCAGCTGTTGGGAGTAAGGTGCTTGCTTAACTTTGATGTGGAAGGAGTAAATCATTACTGCAAGAGGGTTGAATGCTAAATCAAAACAATTGCTGTAAGCAGAGAACATTTAACAAATAAAGCTATTGAGTTGTGCTCTCATAAGGTTTAATAATTGAAGCTGGGTAGCACCAGGTCAGCTGTTAGATGAGGCCTCAAAGCAGTGCAGTGAGTAGAACTGATGGTTTTAGTAGCTCAGGAACTTCTCTGTGAATTGGTATTAAATTACTGGGCAGAAAGCACTCTGCTGTGTTCTGGATGAGACGGGTCCAATTGTCCTGATCCCATCTGGGGAATAATGAATACGCGGCACTTCGCAAGAATTATAATAGTGGACTGAACCTCAAGGTCTGGCAAGCCTCCAGTTTGCATAATGGCAATCTTAGGACTCAGGTGGATAGAGCATCCCTCATGATTTATCCCGAATGAGCTGGAAGTCTAGTATGGTTTAGGAGCTGTCAGAAGGGAGGTTGGTGATATGAACCCCACGTGTGAGATTTGGAAGGAAACTTCCAAGTGCAAGACTGCAAGTTGTGCCCAAGGAAGGAACAAAACCAAAAGCAGACCTTGACAGGGAAATCTGAAGGTCTCTACCCCAAAACGTCCTTGTGAATGGTGTGCCAAGGCAGGAGGCTATCAGTATAGCCAAGCTCTTTCACAGCTGCCAGAATTTGGATTTAAGCAGCCAAGCTGAAGGACATTTAACTTCACGGTGGTGATCCTGAACTTGCAAGTAACCTGGCACATGGCAGCGGGGCGTATCAAACAGTGAAAGGTGGCGTTGACCTTCTGAGCAGGAGAATAAGTCAGAGGCATCAAACATGAGAGCCAACCTAGTGCAAATGATAAAATCTTAAAGCAATAGAGACGATGGCTGCATCCATGGGTGTTTGAATGGATAATAATTCCTTATGTAATCCTGCAAATGATTCATGTTTTGATTCCCCTCATTTGTTGTGTAATAGGCTAATTCATGTATATATTTGTTACAAAGGTATGTTCAATGGCAAATTATGTGAACTAATTAGCTTATTACAGAATAAATGAAAGGAGATGGAACCTAAATTAACTGTGAGGTTTGGCATGATATTAAGATCCCTTTATTGCACATGAATTTCAGACACAACAATAAGAGCAGTAATTACAGGTATTGTTGTCACACTGCAAATGATGAATTACCCACCTAACCAAAGTCCAATTTCATTTGAATTACTGACAATCTCAGTGGAACAACCAAAACACTGCCACCTTCCTAACCATCAGTCTTGGTGTGGCCAGGCCTGAATGCAGAAACTTCATTAAAACAAAAGGGGGTTGGATGGGGCTGATAATATACATGGTTTTGCAAGAAGAGATGATTTAGGCTACTTTGCAAGCCACAGAAACATTGCTTGGATGATTTCATGTCCGACTTCCAGAAAAGTAAGACCTATAATAGTAGGTCTATATAAGTAAGACCTATAACTTTACATCAGGAGGCAATGCTTTTGGCAAAACTAGTGGGGCAGAGTTGAAGGAGCAATAAGATTCAGCTAGGGAGAACCAATATGAGTACAAAGGAACAAGCTGTTTCTCTGTCCCTCCTTCCAGGATGGAAGGAATAGCTGGAAGAACTGAACTTTGAGAGCAAATGTAAAGGAACAAATCACATGGATGTTTTAGGAAATGTCCATCCAATGCAAGAGAGATTTGCCTGGCAGTTCAGGGGGGCTCTGACACTGCTGGTGCTGGCTGAGTTTACCTTTTCTATGGCCTCTTCTTCACACGTTGCATTTCAGAAGCAGCTGCATTTTCAAGGGACTTCCTTAATGAAAAACCTTCTTGAAATTAGTCCTTGGATGCAGCTCTCAGATTCATGATTCTGTTTCTGGCCTGTGCTATTCTGAGTGCGTATTGCTTCTACCAGGCTTTGCTTAAGAAGATATCTTGGTTAACAAGTTAATCAAGCCATACAAGTAACACATCTCTGGCCCATCATCAGAAGGCTCTAGTGAGGGAATTCTCAGAGGAGACTGTTTGGCATTCAGCAGCCCCCCTGCTGCTGTCAGGGAGAAGAAAAAAAAAAAGCCTGGTTGTGTTCATGAGAGCTGAAGACAGCCCAGCAGGTGTACGACATGATAAGAATGCCCAAAAAGGAAAAGCTGAATCACCTTCTGAAGAAAGATGACGGGAAATAGAGAACCATTACAGGAACTGTCAGCAGCAGCAAGAGTTCAAGGTGTTGTCTTGATAGCGTGCTGAGATGGAGAACTTCTCATTGCACCTGGTCTCACCGCGTTGCAGCCACGAAGGTGTGGGTGACCAGCGAGGGAGAGAAAAGTTTGAAGTGGGAAAGTGGAGGAATTGATGCCACCCACTTCTTCCTTCATTTGTCCTTCTGCAGATACGTTACTCCTAAGGTATGACAGCTGGCAGTGACAGCCGTGTGCTGCAGGCCACCTGCCAAAAGAGCCCTTTTGTTTCCATGTGAAGTTACCTCTCCTGCGCTCCAGCTTGTCAAAAAAGCCCCCGGGAGCTTCTGTAAACTATCTCAATCCAATCAAGGATTTATTCGTTCTGACCCCGTGCTATGTGCTGATGAGGAGCTTGTTTTGTCTCTGTGTTGCTGACTCGGCTTCTGCCAGGATCCGCATCCCTGCGAGCTGTGCCTGTAGATGGGCCAGCTGAGAAGGGACAGACCTTGGGAGGAGATTTCAGGTTTGGAAAGAGAGACATTCATTTGTCTCACTCCACCATTGTTTGGTGCCCTGATTGGTTTCACAGCCGTTGCCCACTTCACATTGTTCATCGTGATTGAAGTCCTTCCCTGAGGATTTCTTCATTGCCTGGAAATCTTTCAGTTAAATCCATGATGGGAACTATATCTTCCATTCAAATTAAAGGAAAAATGACATGCACTTCAATGCACTCCTGCTACAGCCAAAAACAGGAATGAACTTGAAGTCCCTCCTTGTCTATTCTGTCGCTCAGTCAAGAAATGATCTCGTTTGAAGGGGCAGGACCTGCAGCTCTAACATTGCTTTTCCTTACAGTAAGCACAAACCTCCACCCTGGAACCTATTGGCAGGGTCGTTCCTCTTGGTTCCTGCTTGCACATCTTCCTCTTAGCTGGGCAGTCTCTTGGATATGAATAAGGACTTTTTGGGGGCCTGTTTCTCTTGCTTTGTTGCTGGGATCTCAGGGTACTTCAACCAAGTTCCTTACAAAGTAGGAAATCTTACAAACCAAGTTCCTTACAAACCAGGAATGGTTACATCAGTGTCTTAGGAGTATCATACCCAAGATGCTATTAATGCACTTGCTTGCCTGTCTGCTGTAACCTCTGTTCTTCCACTTTCAGTAGTTTTAAATAATTTGGGGACCAGCCAAAAGGCACACTGAAGCAGGAGTAAGTGAAAGAGCCCGAGACTTCCAGCAGCAATTGGATTTGTGTACAACACGTGGTTCTGTGGGCCATGTGTTCCAGAAGCAGCTGTCACACTGGGTGCCCATGTTTCCAAGAGTTCATTGAGTAGGTAATTTATTTTTTTTCAGCAGAAAGGACATTTTGTCAAATGGTTCATTCTTTAAACTGGAGATGTGTCAACAGTGCTTATCTGTGCTGGATTTGGCAAGAAGTTTTGGCTAGGGAGAAAAAGAGAGTTCGAAGCTTTTCATTTCCACAACTTCAAGATGATACTTTGTCACTAGATCTGAATTTGTTTTGGATCACCAAAAATATTTCACTCTAAATGACAGGGTTTGAGTTTTGTTGGTGTTGCTTTTTTTTTAATTTGGTCAGCCAAATAAGCGTCATTTTCTGCATTTGAAGAGCTTTCTTGTTGATCTAAAAATATCCATCCCATTTAAAGCATCTCGGAGCCTACTTCCAAGAGAGTTGCTTTTGAAAAATCTCCTTCAGTTAGAAGACTAGAAGGAATTGTCCCACATTAGCATAAGTCGGAGAAGCCATCCTGATTCCAGACCTGAGTCCCCTAGCCCAGGTTTTGGAGGGACCCAGCGTGGCACAGAAACTTCTGTAGCTTTGGAAGGGTTTCATCCTACCTCAATCATAGATGCTTTTATTCAGAGTGGAAAGAGAGGCTGCCTCCAGCAAGGCATGGCCTAATCTGGAGTCCAGTTAAGTGTTGAAAAAGCCACTGGTCTTGAGGCACATCAACAATTATTACAGGGAAATCTTACTTTGCTTTGATTGCCACAAACCTGGTCCATGATCAGTTGCTGCTATTGCATCTTACACTGTGAGTCGTACGTAGCCTCGGGGAGACTTGTGTGCCAATCCAAAGGTTCAGCTCCTTCACCCTGATGTCCCCACACGACTGTTTCCAGACTGTGTGGAGTTGGCAGATCCACCCAGGAGAACACAGCAGCCCCCCACTTGGACACTGAAATGTCTTTTGTGTCACAGCACTGCAGTAGTTGTGCTCGAAGCTGTGAGCCCTTTGTCCCTAATAGTCTCTAATAAATTTGAAACTATGTGTAACATACAATTAAATCCAAAAAGCAGTACCCCAAACTGCTGCTGTGTTCCAGACAGTGGTGTCTGGAGAAGTTCTGGCATATAATTGCTATAGAGTACACTCAGCTGTAAGCAGGAACCTCAGCCTGCCTTGGGTTCCCTTCTCATTGCAGACTCTTCATCTTTCAGCTCCGCTCTGCTGTGGAACTCTGATTTATGTCTCTCTCTGTGATAATGGGCTCATTATTGCTGAAGCTAAACAGTTAAATACATTCCCTGTGCATAAGATACTTTACAGAAACAATGAAGACCGAGGGTAATAGTCACAGTAAATCAAACCTCCTGAATACGGACTGAGATGTGATCTGTTAAAAGCAGTCATCTGAAATCAGTGCTGTTCTTGCTGTCGGATGAGGGTCTTGCATTATTTAGGGGAGAGATGGCAACTAGCCTTCATTTTGTAGCAAAAGCTGTTAAATTTTTATGCCATTTTTAAGCCTCTGGGCCACCAATAACAGCGTCAGGGATATGTCCAACTTTATTGTGCGCTGGCTGCTTCTCAAACCCCACCGTGAACTGGCGATGCTGACTAGAGATCCCATTGATGTGGAACATTTGAGAGGTCACAAATCAAAAACAAACTCAAGGCTGCAGAGTTTCTTTTTATTTTCTATTTCACGGGGCCAGATGCATTCTTTGCAAGACTCTCAATTTATAAAGAAATGGCTAAAGTCACTTTGGGAAGTGAGCAGGCTCTCAAAGTGAAAGGAAAAGCATCTGTTCAAAGGACATCACCCAGAATACAGTGAAATCTGGTTTTCTGAGCACAGAGGTTACTTAACGACGTGTGTCACGAGGATAGGATTAAAATTGTAAAAACTGACTTCAAAAATAATTATTTGATTGGCTGCCAAGCACTCTGCATACGATAAAGGAATACTCTGTCATTCACTGGTCAGTGCTTGCTAGCCTGAGAGGGCAGAATACACAGATAAGAGGCTTTCAAAAATGAAGACTGAAGGCCTTATGTAACTTACTGAGACCATCATACTAATTAATAGCTCTTGCAATTTATGTTATCGTTGGATCTGCTCTTGATGAGGTTTGTAAAAATAAGAAATTTTTAAAAAAAAACCCTTCCAGCGGGGCCAGGGAAATGGAGATAAAAAGTAAACAAAACCAAACAATCCTGGCAGTGCTCAGAGTTACTGTTTGGTTCAGTGTAAGTGATTGTGATGCAAATAATGCCTATCTTGTCCCCAAAGGGCCCAATTTAGGCCAAAGAAAGAAGCTGAATGCAAATTATAGATGCCAATTAAGATGAACACTTCAAATGGTTTGGAAACACTTGGGTTTCTCTGTATCATCTCCTGCTTTGGCCAGGCACTGAGTTGGAACAAGCACCTGCAATTCTGGAGTCAACCACCAAGGAACTTTGTGGTTGCCAAAGCTTTGCTCTTTAGGGGTTTTGATCAAAGTGTGAGATGCTGATTTTGGTTCCCGTGCTTAGGGAGGCTGGCTCTACAAATGAAATCAGTTCACGCAATCACAGAGGTGAATCTTGCCATGAGAAAGATCAGGCCTCAGGGTTAGGCTGGGGTGTGTGTGCTGTGCATTCAGTTCTTGCAATCTTTTCAGCTCTGCTTCACGCAGGAATTTTTCAAACTTTTTGGATCAGTAGCATCTCCAGGTTGATTTCTGTCTGCAGCAGTCCATGTGGCACTAGCCATTAGTTCTTTCTGATACACAGAAAGTAATTCGGTGTTTGACTTCATTATTTAAAGTGGTTTGGGTTGGAGTTTGCCTGTTGGTTTTTTTCCCCCTGGATTATTCTTTTTTTCTTAACTGACACTAAAGCAAAAACATAACCTGCTCTTGAATCTCAATTATAGCCAAGAACTTGCAAAAATTTTGGCAGAGCTCAAAGACAAGGATTTTTATGATAAACTTTGTGATATAATAAAACAAATTCTTCTGCAGAGACCTCTGAAGTGACCCCAGAAAAAAACAAAGTAAACCTTCTGTCTCTCTGGGAACAGTGAGGAGATCCGAGTTAATTGCCAGCATCTTTAATCTACATCTCCCTTGTGATTTTCACTCTGGAGTTTTAGATTGTTTCTGATGAGCTTGACTAGAAGACCTGATTCTGTCCCCAATTATGATGCTATAAATCAGAGGATCATCTTTTTTACAGCTGATGAAATTATTGTGGCATGAGCAAACCAGGAGGAATCAAATCACATAACAGAGACATAATACAACAAAAAAGTTGTCTACTCTCATCCTGTTCATATTAGTACGGTGATCAGGGAGTGCCTGACTGACAACTGCATGAATGATGTCCAAGCCAAAGATCAATGAAGTCAAAATCAGTCTTTATATTCACCTGAGTGAGCTCTCTGTTAAATTCTTGCATTGATAGGAGAGAGGATCAGATGCAAGACTCGGGGCTTTAGTACTCAGCCTCATAGGTATTAATGGACGGCAAATGATTTATCCCATCCCTGCCCATGCTGTGTAAGAGGTAAGGGACTGAATGAGCAGGCAAGGAGAATCAGACTGTACGGGATCTCCAATGGGTTGGAGGACAGCTCTGTTCTCTGCCCAGAGCCTCAGTCTATCGAAGGCAAAAATCATTTCCCCATGTGAAGGAAGCAGCAGCTCCTTTCCTGCTGGGTCTGCAGCCTGTGATTGCAGTCAGCAGCACCCTCCAGGACAACCTTGCCAATCATCTTAATTGAATCTTTCAGCTATTTCCCTGCAGCTGCCAATTTTAGTGTGCCACGTATCTTGCACATCTTTCTCATCAGCACGGAATTAGGGAACATGTTTCTTGCCATCTTATTTCTGTTGATAAATAGTTGTATGTTGTACTTCTTGGAAGCTTTGAACGGGTACATTTGGAGATGCTGTTTAATATGTCTGTCTGTAAACCACCATGGCTTGAACAGAATTTAATTACTGAGAATGGCTTGCTGAGATTGGAAAGCACAAGAAAGGTGCTCCAGGTCCTTGGAAGACATCTATAAAGGGCTTCAAGGGCCAAATGCTGGAGCTGCAGTCAACTGGGTTAATCAGGTTGGAGAGTGAAGAGAGGAGGGAGTAATTTCTGCTTAGAGAAGTAGGTGATATTGCATTCAGGATGGGAGGGAGGGACAGTAGGCAAAGAACACTGGAAAAATATATCCATGTTCTTGGGACAATAGCCAGAGCTGCCAGCTTTCCCTGAGTTCGTCTGGTCTGAGAATAAGTGTGTAGAATCAAATTGTGCATTGCAGCAGTGAACCTTGCACTGGTGCAGATGCCTTTTGACATGGCTCCAAAAATAGTTAAAAGTTCAGTTGGTGGTGTTATAGACCAGCTGTTGGCAAATTCAACTGGTCTGGTTCCCATTTACACCAAGGCCTTGCTGGGGATATGCAATAAGATCTCGAAGTAGGTAAAAATGTGCTTGTGAAGTCATTTGAAGCACTTCAAAAGACAGCAGGGAAGAAGTCCACAGCGTGGCAAGAATCGGGCTGCAAAAATGAGACACCGTTTCAGTCCAGGCAGGTGGCTGTGCATGTGTGTTGTCCTGCATTTCTCCAGAGCTATTTGATAAAAAAAGAAAACAGATGTCTGTGAGCACACTAGTACTCTCTAATCCTTGGTAGCTCAGGAATCCCTCCCCTAGGTACTACTGCATTTATGCTGGGCGATGAGTCCAAGAATGAATCCACAAAGATGTCAAACAGGAGAACAAAAGCCCAGCGGTCTGTTTATCCCTCCTGTATCCCCTTGGTTTACAAGCGAGTAGTAAATAATGCAAATTCTAATTACATCTTAAATATTCTGAGAGCCACAGGAGCGTTTTCAGCCCTCCAGAGGAGAAATGTGGTGTGTTGATTGATTCTTGCTGAAAATGCTGTCTAGCATGCAAGAGGAATACCTCTATAACCGTTGGTTGGCCCCGAGTGTTGTCTCAGCAGCTGTTTCCCAGGTGGAGAGCTGGCAGTGCCTGCAGAAGCCCAACAGCAGCCCTCAGGTAACTCCTTTTATAGAGAGGGCTCTGTGTTTAATCATTTTAATACATTTGATTTGAGCATTGCCAGCCAAATGCAGATTTGGTGAAGGGGGGTATCCAATACATTTGGAATCCCTGGGCTCATTTTTCATCCCCAAGCATACATGGGTTGAGCACCTGCTGTGGCAGCCTGACTCTGAAATGCCCATCCAAATAGAGGGGAAGGAAAGGAGAGGACTTGGAAGTGCACAAAGGAGACTGTTTCTTAGGTAGTCAGCAGTGGTTTGGTTTAGCATTGTGTCACCTCTCAACTTGGTCCCTCCAGTTTCCCCATGAACCTGCACAGGCATCAAGTGCAAGAGGTGATGGGGTCCGTGCACAGCCCACACCAGCAAGGGAAGCCCCTGAAAACGACTTTACTCTTTATAAATGTTTCAACCCTGTTAAAGGAAAGGCAGAAAAGGGCAGTTTGAGTTTGATTGCTTGTCCTTTTCACACCACTGAACAGACTGATTGCTGCCTGTGCCTGTCCAGACAGCTTAACCCCTTCTCAGGTTCCAGGGTGAATAACAGCGCTTGCATCCACACGAAAAAATGGGTCTGTTCCTGAAAACTTTCTACTACAGATTCGTGCTCTGCTCTGGGCTTCGTGCTGACCAAAGGCATCCTTTTTGGTTCTGTTAAACCCATGCCACTGGAAGCACAGCACTGCTGGCTGATACCTGTACATCACTAACCACAGCGAGGATGTGATATGAAAGAATCTCTAATGCATCTCCCACTGAAGAGGTGGGTGCAGTTTGCATAAATGCAGCCAGCATCTCATTGGACCTGGTTGCTCAAAGGATTTAGCAATGCTGACAGTAAAACAGCTGCAGAGGCAATTTTTACCTGCTCCTTGGTTGATTGGTTTTAGCGTGGAGCTGTATCTGCTGCCACCTTCTCCCTCAGCTGCATGGTGGGTGTTGAGTTACACGTGCTTCAAGATGGGAAATAGGTTTGAAAGCTTGCTGGTAAGACATCACCACGTTTGACTTTAGGGTGGGAGGAATCAAGAGTAGGTAGTGTTTCTCTTCCAACACCCCTAAGCTTGATGGCAAGGTGATCTGACAGTCTCAGGGAAACTGTGAGTACTGGTGGCTGTGTGTACAGCAAAAGTTCCATATCTAGGAGCTTCTTCAGCTCCTTGAGTGAAATCACCAGGACAAAAGTGGCAAGGATTCTTACATTTGACTTCCCTGCAAGTGTTTTATGCTGATGCTCAAGGTGTGACATTGTTTTATCCACTGCCTCAACAGCAAGTGCTTTATGGATCAGCTTTTCTGTATGTGCCATACAGAAAGTCCTCTGCATGGATGAGGCTTGATCCTTGTTCAGGGCAAGTTAATTCACAGTTCCTTCAATTCAAACATTGTTTAAATCGGGAATGATGCCACTGAAATGGGAGGCAAGCAGCAATTCTGGGTTTATGCTGGGACCACCAAGGCTCACGTTGGGTGCAGTGAGTTAGGGACATCAGTGCAAGTGAGTTCAGACAGGAGCTTTGATTTTGATGGAAATTGTGGTGGAATTTCAGCTCTAGGACTAGTAGCAGGATAGCACTGGAAGTTTGGTGTGTTTTGTCTAAATAAAAGGTGTAAATTATATGGCAGAATTTGCTTTGCTTTGCAGACAGCCTGTGTGGTGCTAATTGAATCCTTAGCTTCTTTTTTAGTGGTAGGAAGACTGAGAAAATGACCATGAAATCCATTCTACCTTTAATTAAAGTAACTCTCTTCCATTCAGATGCTTTCCCACTATGATACTGGTGATGCCATTGTAATGGTGAGCCAGTAGGAATTACAAAGAAACAGGTTTTACAGAAAAGAAAATTGACTTTAAAACTTCGGAATTATAAAACCAGGAGCCTGAGGAACAAGCCCAGATACCTGCACCGAGAGGGGGGCTTTTGCTTTGTTTATAATCCCTCCTTGGAATTTCTTTGCACTGGCTCAGAACCAGCGTTTCAGATGTTTCGTTGTCAAGTTTTATCACTTTAATCATACCAGATTCTTGCAGAAAGCTCAGGCCAGTCTTTGGTCGCACATTGCTGCTACCCTAAGCCAACTGGGAAAAGAAGTGCAGCAGGTCTGGATGGATCCCGAGAGATGCTGTGGAGTGATGAGTACCAGGCACTGTCAGAGGATTGATGTTTACTAATGTTTTGGTTGACTTTTATTCTTACACTTTCTTTCTCTGTCTTTCTGTAGGTTATAACCCTGGAAGGATGGGTTGACATCATGTATTATGTGATGGATGCACATTCTTTTTACAATTTTATATATTTTATATTGCTTATAATAGTAAGTATGAACTGTCAGATGCTCCCATTCCTTATCCTTGTGGGGTCAAATTGTTCCCTGGGCTTTTCACAGAGAAGAACCAGCTAGGATTCAGAGTGGGAGACATTCCTTCCACCATACAGTGTAGTCATGCAGGTTGTGATTAGTGCTGTTGGGGACAGATTATTGGCTACAACAGCCCTTTTTAGTGTCACATGTGATGCAGAGTCACAGTTTGTCAAGCCATATGGTCTTCCCTCCCTCTTACTCTCCCAGTCTTGGCCTTGTCACCTTGATGCATCCTAACTACTGTCTGTGCCTTGGCCAAGCAACTGCTAATCAGAAAAAAAAAAGCAGAGAGGCTGTAGCTCTGTAGCTTCTCTTTCTTTAGCCTCCTCAATGTGCCAGAAGACACCTCATTTCAATGAAGGGCCCTCAAGCTATTGAACTTCAACTGAGCCCTTTAAATGACAGTAACAATAGCACACTTTCAGAGGTCTTACAGTTCCAAAAACCAAAGTATTACTCACTGGAGGTGCTAGAGATTGCCTTCAGAAGCTGCTGTTCCATGTTAGCCAGGTTCTTTTTTTACAATGAGCACAACCTTCTCCAGGGGTCTACATCTGTAGAAGAGTTAAGCATTTAAATCAGGAGGAGAGCAGAAGGCAAAATCCCACGTAGATGTCAGGCAGGACGTGGGACAGAGGCACTTCCAAGTGCTTTTGTGGCTGGATATTCTTTGTATGTAACCCCATCCTAGTCAGTGTGGTTTTGACAGCCTTAGGAAGTCAAACCACCACAGCTTCCCCCACCAGTGGGAAAGGCATGGATCAGAGCAGTGTGAGACTTTCCCAGTAAAGGATATAACTCTGAAGCCAGTGATTTTTGAGCCTTTAGCAGTGGGCCATGCATAGTAGAGATTTACACTTCACTCATCTGAGCCCTTCTCTACATCTGGATCCTCACAGAAAAGCTGGAAGGTGACTGATCTCCAAGTCACTTGGAGCTGGGAATGGCACCCTCGCTGCTTCCCAAACAGTATCCAGGCTGATATTGCAAACTGGAGAACAGCACTGCAAACCATTTCCCAACGGCTTTCCCTGAGGATTCACCAGACAATGGTCCAGATTAAATCCATGCGTTTCCTACTGAGCACAGCACAGAGGTTTGGCCATGTAGACAGTGGCACTTTCTTGACGTCAGTCCCTTTCACTCCTAAGGGCACTGATTCTCCAGTGGGAATATCTGACATTTTCCTTTGGCTGATTTATGAACCCAAGTGGTTAAAAACCAGTTTGTGGATTCAACAGCTGAGGGAAGGATGTAGCCTTAGGGCACTTCACATTCTTGTCCTTGGGACATAATTTTGAAAACTCTGTATCACCCAAGAACACATCAACTCAACTAGACAATAAATCAAGCCTTTCTAGGAGCACTGAATCTCCTGGAGATGTTTCTCTGTGTCAGAGAGATACAAGAGTACAAACTCACAGACACATGGACCCTGACTAACCTCCTCAAAATGAGGGCACACTATGCCAGGGTGTGAAGTGATAGAGGAAGAGAAGATGCAGTTTCAGTACAGCACAAACTGGACTTTAAACCACCTTCCCTTGCAGGTTGGCTGGGTGTTTCCTAGTGATCTGTTTTGTGGTGGTAACTGATTGCGTTGTGTTGCATGCGCCCTCGCGTTAGTAGCAAATGTCATCACTGTTGAGGGGAGGAAAGTGGTGAAGGCTATTGTTTACAGCTTGCTTTGCCATCGCCAAAATAATTCAACATGGCTTAGGACCAAATTTAGCAGCTCAGGCCCATGTTGACACAACATTTGGTGAGCAGATCCTGAGATTTGGCATGTTTGGAAATCTCGGGATTTCTAAAAACCACACTTCAAATCCAGACAGCACGTGGTGGTGAAGAGCATGTCTTGCTTTATAAAGTTCCTGCTAATTTCTTTCCCTGTGTTTTCTCCAGGTTGGTTCCTTCTTCATGATTAACTTGTGCCTGGTTGTGATAGCAACACAGTTTTCTGAAACAAAGCAGCGGGAGAACCAGCTGATGCAGGAGCAGCGGGCCCGTTATCTCTCCAATGACAGCACAATTGCCAGCTTCTCAGAGCCAGGGAGCTGCTACGAGGAGCTGCTCAAGTACATCTGCCACATCTTCAGGAAGGTGAAGCGGCGGACAATACGCCTGTACAATAACTGGCAGAGCAAGCGCCGGAAAAAAGTCAACCCCAACGGCACCACAAATGGGCAAAGCCACCGGGGCAAAAAGCGCATCACCTCCATCCACCACCTCATCCATCATCACCATCACCACCACCACCACCACTATCACATCAGCAACGGGAGCCCTCGGGGGCCGTGCTCCAACCCTGAGATCTGCGACTTGGAACTCAAGGTCATGAAACCTGGAGGCCAATTGATGCTTCCTCCTCCATCACCCAACTTGCAGAGTCCTGCTCCTCCTCCAGACTCGGAGTCTGTGCACAGCATTTACCATGCAGACTGTCATGTTGAAGGACCACAAGTGAACTGTAAGTCTTCCAATGCCCCTGCAAACGTTAAACTGACTGCTGGACTCTCCAACCGTGGCAACATGAACTATCCTACCATCCTGCCTTCTCCAACTAGCAAAGCCAGCTCTGTTCCAGTTCCCAAAGGAAAGAAGAACGGCAGTTCACCTGTGGCCATGGTTAATAGCCCTGTAAATCTGGGCACAGATTCTTATGGGAAGCTGCAGCAGCTGGTGGGAGAGCATGGTAAGGACAAACAAGCTGATGTATTTTTTTTTTTGCTTGGGAAAACTGGGCAAAGAGCAAATTGTTAAGGTGTTAATGATAGCCATGGAGGGTGCTGAAGATGGAGGCGGTTTTGTGAATGCTGATTGAACTGAGTGCTGTAGTCAGAAGTAGGACAGGTTGAGGGGCTGAGAGCTCTGTTCCCTCTACCCTTGTGTTTGCAGTCATTGGGTAAAGCAAGCTACAGGATGGTCCAGGCCTCTTTCCTGTGGTTACAGAGCATGTGTTTTTGAGCTCCTCGCATGTGCTTAGTGATATCCTGGAGGTTTTCCCTCTATTCCCACCCAAGAACAGATCTATGCAGCCCCTGGAATTACATCTCTGGTGAACAATGGACACATTGGCTGTAGCCCCACAGCAGAGAAGCCCCAGTTTTATCTCCCTTCACGTGTAAATCACCTACTGCTGGAGTAGTGTTTACATGCAACGCTTTAGGCTTCCATTTTACAAGATGTTTCCAGTCCTCGTGGCTGAACCTAAAGGCTGGAAAATAGTCTTAAACCCTCAAACAGCAAAAAGTCAAAAAGATCCAGCTTCTGTTTTGTAATCTCTTTAAGCCAAACTCATCATCTGTTTTTTTCAATGCCCGTGTTTTCCAAAACTGTTTATCTGTGTGTGCATGGATGTAAATATTTATCCAAGTGTTGTATGTGCTGCAAAAATACCAAGCCTAGCTTGGGGGGGGGGCACAGGAAAGGTTACTGCCCAGATAGGTTGAGTAGCTTGTCTTTGTTAATACTGTTTTTTAAAGTGACGATACAGAAGGGCACAGGGGATTGTTGATGGAAATTGCCTTCTGTGGAGCTTAACAGGAGGGCAGAAGAGAGCAAGGTTAGTTGCAACGTTCTTACATTGTCAAGCAAGGGCTTTATATGAATCACTGGTTCATCTTTAACTCTGCAAGTTAATGAAAGTTGTTATGAGGATGTGTATTTACCTTGGGATAAACACCCAGGCTCTGCACGAGTCTGGAGCTGGGAAAGCAAGGATGAGCAGAAGAGCTGTTGCTTGGAAGGCAGTGCTCAAGTCAGAGGTTTGGTTCTTCGTGTTTGCAAGGGGATCTGCTGCTGGGGTCCTCTTCAGNCTAACTGTGACATCTCAAGGCCACCACTTCCATGACGTTGATCTTCACGTAGCCTGTGGCGGTTCTTTTGAAAGCCAGAGGTTAGATGGAGTTGCTGTTAATAATGTAATTATAGGATCCTCTTTTTACAGAAGCATTTCAGCCCAGAGGATGCCAAAATGCTTTAAACAAATCTCCTGAAATTGTTTTGTCTCAGAAGTGAGGTCATATCTAGGGGAAGGAGTGGATGCTGCAGCTCTTGGCCAGTGAGCAGCAGCTTATCTGGCACCCTGAGGAGCACAGGGACTGGGGGGTGAAGCAAGTCAGCTGGGTCCATCTGGAGACCCTGTCATACAACGTGTCAGTGCCCAGCTCTTCCCTACCACAGCTCTGGCTCTTTCCAGGCCCTCCTTCCCTGCCACAGCCCCTCCTGCCACACCAACAGGGCTGAGTCAGGTTCACTTCTTTACTGCAGCCATCTTCGTACAGCAGGGATGAAGGATGCATCTTCCAGGCTTCAGGAGGATCTTTAAGTGCTAAGTAAGCTCCCTCCTGAGGATGTAGCTCTGCCAGTCACAGCTCCCAACTTATGTTTCTCCGTGCCAGCCTAAACTTAGCCAAGGAGCCATGGTAAGTCCCTACCCTGTGCTCGGTAGGGAAGGTGAGGTGGGCTCACAAGCTCACCCAACCCTCCTGGCCTAAGCCTCTTGGGCAAACAAAGAGCTATTTCACTTAATTCTACTCTTACAAGTCAACAAGCAGAGTATGTGCACTGCAGGACTTGTGCAAGGAGAGCACACAAGTGATAATTGAGAGCATTTAAGGAGGCATTAGCAGCCAGAGCACTCACAGCCCCAGCTGGAAACAAGGTTGGTGTCTGCTGGGAAAGATGCAATTGTGGGAGAGAGTATTCTTTTCCCTTCTTTTGTTGTGGAATTGAACAGCATAAAGTACAGCCTGTTCCTCCGTGTTCTCGTGCCCTGCAATGCTGGGAGGTTATTTTAGCAGGCAGCCAAGGAGACTCTGGTATTTTGAAGACATCTGCGGCGCCAGTGTTTTTCATATAATTTTTAACACTTTGATAACATTAGAAGATGCCTGGCAAGCCCACTACCTCTGCTATCCACACTACTGCACTGCTGGCTTGCTCTGTCAGATGAGTCCTGATTAGAAACCCTGTCCTAATGTGCCGTGCTGCACCAGTGCTGCTTGCAGGTTGAGTCAGGGGGCAAATACTTCTGGTCCTCCTGATGCCTCTCGTGTAATGACCAGGAGGAGGACAGTCCTCTCCTGCAAGGGTGTTTTGAAGACCAGTGATGTCTGAGTGACATTCAGGCAAGTAAAATAACATTTTGACTCTTGTCACAACCCAGTTTTCAAGCTGATGGGGTGTTTTTATTTTGTTTGGTGCTGCCTTCTCTTTAAAGACATCCTCAAGTGTCCGCCAGGAGTGGCTGGAATCAGCAGCATTGCTGCTGGGTGAGCTCCAGGCTCCTGGGCCCAGAGCCAGGGGCATCCATGGCCTTTTGCTTGGTCTCCCCAAAACCGATCCAAGTGTCCCCATCCAACCTCCAAATCTGGGCATGTTATGGGGTAAAACTGTCTCCTCACCTTATTTCCCTGAACATCAAAGGAAGTTTTTTCATTGATGCTTCGATGGCATTTTGTAGGAAGGATCCCAATATTGCCTTCATGTTGAGGGTTTTTTTCTGTCATTAATATCTGATTCCTAAATATGAGGAAATAAAGTTTGGTTCTCGTTCCACCTGGATGATCCTTGTTACACTGGCCTGTGTCATCTCCATACCCTGGCTCTCTGAGGGCAGCCAGCATTTCTCCTGACGCGACAAAAATGTGGTGTTTGAATTTAAAACACCCTGAACACTCAATCCTGTGCCTCAAGCAAAGAATTCATCTGAGCTTTATTAAAGACTGAAGGGACTACGTGACTTTCCAAGCTGTGATCTGTGGTCTGTAGCCACCTTTGGTCCATTTCTCCTTCTCCCTCCTCATTATTAGCTAAACTGAAGCGCTATCTAAATTGGGTGTAACAGCTTGATAGTGCTCAGATCACTGCTAATGATGTGGCCTGGTCAGATATAATAAAAAATAATGGGAAGTGAGTGGGGTGCCAGTCAGTCTTCCCCCAGCAGCAGGACACGAAATGGCTGCCAGACTCTGTGGGGAGAGGTCCCTTGGCCCTGTGTCCATGTAGGGGTTGGAGAGTGGGTGTCAGAGCTTGGGGAGAGGGGAAGAGATGGAAAAATGAGGCAAAGTGAGAGCCACTTGGTAAAGATCATAGAATAGAATCATAGAATCATTATGGTTGGAAGGGACCTCCAGGGTCATCAAGTCCAACCCTTATCCCATCATATTCCTGACCATTAGACCATCAGACCATGGCCTCAAGTGCCTCATCAACCCATTTTTTGAACACCCCCAGGGGTGGTGGCTCCACCTCCCTGGGCAGCCCATTCCAGTGCCCAACCACCCTCTCAGTAAAGAACTTCTTCCTAATCTCCAACCTAAACTTCCCCTGATGGAATTTGAGGCCATTTCCTCTCGTCCTGTCATCAGCAATTCGAGAGAAGAGACCAACACCAGCCTCACTACAACCTCCCTTTAGGTAGCTGTAGAGGGCAATAAGGTTTCCTCTCAGTCTCCTCTGCTCCAGGCTCAATAACCCCAGTTGAGGTGCCCTGGACAGGCCCAGTGCCGCTGGAGCAGGGATGTGGGGTGAGGTGTGTCGTGGCTCACAGTGTCTGTCTCCCCTTGCAGGTCTGAGGCAGGCACCCAGCCGGCTGTCGGGGCTGAGCGTGTCCTGCCCCCTGCCCAGCCCCCCGGCTGGCACCCTGACCTGTGAGCTGCAGGACTGTCCCTTCTGTGCCAGCCTCCTGGAGGACCCCGAGTTCGCCTTCAGTGAGTCGGACAGCTGCGACTCCGACAACAACGGCGTCTACGAGTTCACCCAGGACCTGCAGCACGGAGACCACAGGGACCAGCTCCAGCAGCAACGGGGCAGGAGGAGGAAGAAGAAGAAAAAACCCAAGGAGAGGAACAAGGTGACCCGGCTGTGGAAGGCTTTCGGCAGCAAGCTGAAGAGGATCGTGGAGAGCAAGTACTTCAACCGGGGCATCATGATAGCCATCCTCATCAACACGCTGAGCATGGGCATCGAGTACCACGAGCAGGTGAGTGTGGGGCTGGCCCGAGGAGCCCTGAGGGTCTGTGGCTTCAGGTGCTGACAGCATGGCAGCTTTTGGTGGACAGAAAGGGGGGACTCTGTTGAAGCCACGCCAGAGGAGGAGAAGGTGGTTTTTGTGCAACTTGGAAGCACCAAATGGGGCCAAGAACCTGATACTGCAGACGTGTGGTGAGCAGGACCATCCTGCTGTGTGCAAACAGGCTGGGAAGGGGCTGGCAGTGCTGCTGAGGTGTGGAGACCTTAAAGAGTGTGTTAGGATGTGGCAGCTTAGAGCCTGACTGCTTGTTTGCTGTCAGTTACTCATGTAAGTGTGGATTGTTCTGGTGGAAACACCCCTTTGGTCTGGTGGTGGTGGTACACAGTGGACCTTGTGGTGCAAACACCCAAGGCATAAGTTTCTTCTTTGTTCCTGGACCTTTAAGCAAATACTTAAACTGTCAGGCAATGCTAAAAGAAACAAAGAAAAATAAAGTTAGTTTCTCCCTGAAGAAATCTGATCTCGTAGGGTGCAAGTAGGTCTGGCTTCTGCATGCTTGGAGCTAGGAAAGAGAAATCATGCTGTTCCCAGGATTAGTCTGAACGTGGTGATGGCAGAAAGCAGTGCTGGCAGCTGAGGACAGTTTGTCACTGTTGGCTGATGGGAGCTTGAGAGGCTGTGTGATGGGAGAGGGAGGTGAGTCATCTGAGGATCTCCACTTGGTCCCTTGGAAAGCTGTGCTCGTCTGGGCTTTTCTTTCTCAGAAATAGTGGTTGCTTTCAACTGTTTTCTCAAGATGTGCTCTGTAATTTCTTGTGCCGCCTCTCTATTGGGTGGAGAAAATGCATCCCACTGAGGGCAGGAGATCCTCATGCAGATCTTCTGTGAGGTGGATAGTCCAAGGTTCATCCAGTGCTCCTCAGAAATCTCCACTGCAGGATCAGGACCAGGTCAAGGTTATTTATGAAGCTGTGTCTCCTCTTTGCTTTGATCTGTCCACTTAGGAGTGAGGAGTAAAGGCAAACAGGGCAGCATAATACATCCAAAGGCAGGACAAGAGACTGCATTTTCTTCTCCATTTCCTAGGGTTAAGTCCTGCTGAGGACCGTGGCATAGAGTCCTTCAGTGCTGCTACTTTATTTTCTTTCCACTTGTGTGCTTCAAATCCCCGTATTCTGTGCTGAGACATATTTTCTTTCAAAAAAAGCAAGTACTCAGCTAAAACACATGAACCTCAGCCACGCAACAATAAATCAGTTCACACTTACAGCAGAGAGCATCCAAGCCCAACAAAGAAATAGCTGTCGCTGTCAGCTTTCTGTCTGGTTAGTTGTGCCACAACAAGTTTTAAAATTAGGAAATACACCTTGTCAGTAGCCTTTGAGTAGGCTATTAATTCCTTGCAGCAGTTGCATTTCTGCATGGATACTCTTTTGTCAGGGGGATACAGCTTTGTCAGTCCTTGGATGTTGCCATAACGGGTGCTGGGGGAAAACTTTAGGCAGGTTGCAGGGAGAAAGCTCAGGGATTGCGTGGAATCTGTCCACAATCACTCAGATAAAGGTAAATCGTGATAATTACATCCTTGCTGCTAACAAAGGGAAACTGTAGTGGGCAGGTTTATATTGCATTTTACCTTGTAAAAGGTTTGCTTTAAACTATCTCAAAGCCAATGGCAATAAAGATTGTGAAGCTTTTGGCTATGGAGCCTCAGGCTCCCGCCAGCTTTGCTCGCAGGCACTGCCCAGCGTGAGCCCAATAAAAAGGGAGGAATTTTGAAGTGGAACCTGTAAAAGTTCCTCCACGTGCCTGACTGCAGAGTGTCTCTGGTATGCAGAGGGGATAAGGAGCCGCGGAGCTGTCAGAGCCCAGCTTCCAAACACCTCACCTAAGCACTCTCCTGTCAACAGAGTGACCTCCAGGGCATCACCAGAGTCTGAGACACCATCCGAAAGCAATAGATGATGTCTCCAGGCTCCCAGACTGTTTGGCATGAAAGTCTGGGGCTTCTGTGAGCAAAGCAGGGTGACTTCAGAACCTGCAGCCCTCCTGGTGTGAGAACTGGCTGCGAGACTCTTGGTGTGGGGCTGGCTTTAGGTGGAGATGAGGAGGAGACGCCTGAGCAAAGCTGTCATGAACCCACAGTGTGGTGGTACTGGGATGGAGGGGAGGCCAGGAGGGCTCAGTTTGGGTATGCCATGATCCTCAGCATGAAAAACAGTTTAATCATGGCTCTCTGGTTACTGAGTGATGGATGCTGCCCAGTCACTCTGCACCTCTGCTCAGAGCAGGTATTACAAGGAGAGAAGGTCCCAGGCTGTTAACCACATGTGGGTGTTGCTGTCGTCTCCTCCCGAGGGCAAACATAGAGGCCTACTACCAAGTCTAAGGATTTAGGAAGTGCCTACAAGGATGGCTACTCGGTGGCTTTCCTTTCCTTGCTCCCACAGAGCTGTTCAGGGGCTCTTGCTGGGGAGGATCTCCTGTGCTCGGTGCTTGCCAAACATCACCTGCCATTGGAGACGTTTGCTCCAGGTGAAGCAGCTTCAGCAGGTTCCCTGCTCTGGACTTTTGCCACTTGTTTTCAGCCATGGACTGGTTTTATCAAAGTGGGCTGCAATCAGTATAGCAGCCACAGGGAAGCCCTCCCCAAACCTCTCTGTCCGTAAGGAAATGCCCAGTCCCTTTTATAAAAAATTGTTAATGGCTGCTTGCTTTTCTTTCCCAGCTTCTTGCACTTCATAGTCCTCAGTGGCTTTGCAAATAGATGGGCACAACATAGGCACTGGTATTTCAGAGTGCAGAGACATCAGTCCTGTGTGTGTGGGAGGGGTGGAGGGTACTGAACAAGGTATGGTGTGGAACCAGTGTAGTGTAGTACCAGTCCTTGGTAGCTCACCCTTCATCCCGGGACATGGCAGTGCTCTGCAGAGAAGTCTCACGGAGCCCTCTTGAGGCAATCGAGCATTATTGGCCAGATCTTCTGGATGAGGAAATCCAGGTTGCAAGGTGCCAGCCTGGAGGCAAAAGCCATGGGGCTTCACTGCTGGCCCTTCTCGTAGCCCCAGGGCAAGGGGACATGTGTGCCATAGCAGCATGTTGGTAGCACCCTGTGACAAGACAGGAGAGTGATCTGTGCCTGTACTGCCGCAGGCCAGGATGCTCCTCCAGATTAATGAGACCTGTCCGTATCCAAATCCCCTTCCATATGTGTGTTTATGGGAATTTGAAGCTCACAGCAGTCCCCTCACACGGTTGTTCTGGCTGCTCTTGGCTAACACAGCTGGCACTACCCCATTTAGTGCACAGAGCCCACACAATTCCCTTTCAGGCAAGGCTCCTGTCCTGTGGCTAAGGGCAGTACTGCTGCAGCAGCAAGGCTGAGTCATGGGAAGGGTGCAGAGGTGCTAGGACTGCTTTGCACAGAGCTGTCCTTTAGCTCTGCTCAGGGGCAGAGTGAAGATTCCGTGGTGGCACAGCCGGTTTGTGGCAGGAGATCCCGGTAGCAGGAGGCAGCTGATGATGAGTAGTGAGTTTCTTTGGGACTTCAGTCATTAGCATTTTATTTTCCTCCTCCTCTTGTGCTTTATTTATTTATTTGTCTATCTCCAGCACAAATAAGCACTCCCACAGATGAGGAAAGCCAAGTACAAAGAAGGTGGCAATCCTTGCATTAATCTTCCAGGCTACACTGGATGATTTTACGCGTTTCTCGCAGCTGATGGTTCTCCAGAGGATCTGAGAATGTGCCATGGCACTGCAGCAACCAAGCATGAACAGTGCACTCTAAAAGCATAACCTCTGCCATGCCTTTGGGGCAGTGGGCAGCGATGCCTGGCAGGTCCTGTGCCAGGAGCTGTGTTTCCAAGTGCCTCTCTGCCACTGAAGGCTGGGACCTTTTGTCCCAGAGTCAGCTCCTGTGTGCGTTTCACTGACTGGGCTGAAGAAACAATTGCTACTTCTTTGGTCTGTCTCAATTCCCAGCTCCTCGGTTGTCCAGTAGAAGGACAGAGTCCTGTTCATTTGTCCAAGAGAGATGCTGGAATTACCCCTGCAGAAAGGCAAGCTCTGAATCCACCTCTGAGACCTCTGGTTTAAGTTGTGAGGAGACACCCCCCACTTTGCTTCCCAGAGGAGTTTGCAGAAGTAGCTGTTGATACTTGTAATGATTCCACATAAAAGGCTCAATTTACATCAAATGGCACTAGAAATGTTATTTTACATTCACTTCTCAGAAGAGCAGTACAAATTAGTATTTGTTCCAAGCTATTGCTGTTCAAAGAGCTTTTAATTGCTTTTCTGATCCCTCATCCGTGGCATGTTTTTTCAGAGCAGATGTCTTTAGAGTAGGTTGGAGCTGACCTTGCTGGGCACCCAGTGGTCCATTGCTTATCAGCGTAAGAAAAGTATTGGTATTGAGTAGCACATTTTATTATTCTGGAGTAAAAGTAATTCTGTGTGATTTAAGGTAGCAACTGGCTTCTCTAGTGACACTCAATTTTAGCGTCTGTCAATTTTGGCTTGAAAAATTGGTTTGGCCTGGAAAGCTCAGCACTTACTCAGAAAGCAGAGGAGAATCGTTCAGCAGTGTTTGAAGCAAATTGCTTAAATTCTTTTTGAGTTGTGAGTCAATAAAATATTATCCTGAGCTGAGCTTTTCACTCTCAGCTCACAAAACTTGTTCACTCTTCCAACTTTCTGCATGATCCCATTTTAAGACCTCACACGCTGGCTGGACTTGAAGCAAACAGATTTGCCCAGCCCAGGAGGTGAAAATTCATCCCAATGTGGTTGAGCTTATTGCATAAATGATGTGAGACTCATTCTGCCTTTAGTAGTCCTTTGTTTTATGTTCTGGGGCTCTGTCAGCTGCATACCAAGCTGTCCCTCGGAGGTCCCACCAGGTGGACGGCTTTCTCCATGCGCTGGTTTGGTAGGGAAGCTGCTTTAGTTGAGGACATGTGCTGGGTCTCCTGAGCAGAGCAATAGAAATTTGGCTCATTCAACAAGCACCTTGTGATAATCTGAATTCTGTCCCCATCTCTTGAGAGGAAAAAGAAGGGCTTTGCCTGGAGACCTTAGGGAAGAGAGGTGTTTCCCATCCTCTTTTATGCCCCAAGATCACACCTCTTTTTTAGTGATCTTCAGACCACCTTTATCCAGGCCCCCTTTTCTGCAGATAGCCACCCTGTCAGGACATTAACAACCTGTAACAGTTTGGGGATCCCCTCTGCACAGTTCAGGCTGCCAGGCTTCTGATGAGAGCCAGCAGCAGCTCAGACATGGAGCATTTACACCTGGCAAGGGGTCATTCCCATGTTAGAGGCAATCGAGGGTCAGAGGCAAGCTAGCATGAGCTGATGGCAAATGTTGGCAGTTTAAAGCCAGGTGTCCCAGCTGAGGGCTAGGTCACTGTCTGCTGGACCTTAGCAGCTTTCATGGCTAAGGGTGTAAATCAGGTTTTTCCAGGAGGAGCCTCCTGTCAGTGGTGTTCATGGAGCCTTCTCTCTTTTACTCCTCTGTAATTTAAGGGATTCCACTGCTCTGTTTTCCTTCTGTTGGATTGTATGTTCTTGGTATATTTTTTTTTTACTATATAAGGGAAAGCAAACTAGAGATCCATCCATTCCTCTGCCTCCTACCAGAGAGGAACAGCACCTCTCCACTGCAGAAACTGAGGGTAATAACTCATTGGAGTGCTGACACCCTGAGCAGTCAGGGGAGAGTCAGGAGAACAACAGAGCTAGTCATGGCGAGGGGAGTTTGCAGTCTGATCTGGTTCCTACAGATGTGCTCATTAGTCTAGGGAATAATATTAGGATATTCCCTGTGGAGCTGTAGGCACGTTTTACCACCACCAATGGCTCAGTTCCTTCCCCTCGCTTATGCCATTAGTTGATCTCTGTGGTGAGGGATTGGCCATATAAATCACATCTGCTCTCTGCCAGGGTGACAGACTTCTGCAGCAGGTGATAGTAACATGCTTCCCAGCATGAGCTGTTGCATGGAGACTGGAGATCGACACAGCACCAGTAACAGACCCGTGCTGTGCAGCCATGGTGTGTGGGACCCACCAGATGTGTTTCTTCCACCTGGATCGTGCAGCGAGATGGTCACGGTGCCCTCCAAGGCTTCTGAGGCTGAATCCATGAAACCTCCATGCTTCATAAACACACGTGATGACAACGGGTGGTTATATATAGAATGTAGACAGATTGTTTGCATTTCAACTGGCAGGTAAAATAAACCAAGTGTAATACAGCCCCAAGAATGAAAGCAAAGTGCACTTGGCAGCTGCATTTCATCACAAAAATGTGCGTAAATCACAACCATGGGCAGCCAGCTTCAAATGTTATGCTGACAATAGCTCTAATGTGCTCCAAGGCAGGGAGGCTTGACACAGCTGGACAGCAGGGTGTTTGTATTCTGCAAAGGGAAACCACGAGGAGAGGGGGCCTGTCATGAAGAAGGTGGCTTTCACAAACAAAAGAGTGTGGCGTTGCATGGAGCCTGTGCCTTCCTGCTGGCTGTCAGCTGGATGCTTTTCATCTGGGAGTGGGTTTGGTGAGAGGGAGGTTGGCTTTGATCAGGTGAGCAAGCCTCAGGGTGAGCACACACCGTGCTCCAAAGCAGGAGTACCTGGTAGTGCCTTGCCTGAGCAATGACAAGATGCTTGAATGAAGAGCTTGAGTGCCTGGTTTGTGGTAGCTGTGATCAGCAGCTCCAGAGAGATCATGGTGCCTGCAGGCAGCACGCTGAGCCCCAGTCAGGTCCCTCTAAGCAGCCCACATCCTTCCAGCTGCCTCCATGAGAGGCAGCCGAGCTGCAGGGACAAGAGCAGGGTTAGCAGAGAGCAGCAGAGGATAGAATGCAAAAGACTGAGATAGCCAAACTAACCCATGGGGGCAGGAAAACTGCTTAGACATCGTTGGCAAGACTTGGAGAAGAACGTGCCCTGGGGTGGTGGGAAGCAAAGAGTGGTTTGGATTGTCTCAGGAGCTCTGGGGAGGATGCAACTGCTGGTCTACCAGGAACACCACCTGCTATGTTAGCTGAGGCTGTCTTTGTTTCCTCACACTTCCCCAGTCTGTCTGCTTCCATCTCTTGTCTTTTTGGATCTTCTGTTCTACCAGACAAGGATTGTATTATGTTCTGTGTACGTTGCCCTGCCACGTGAGGCTCCTGGGAAGGGCCTGCTAGATGTTATTACAAGTAATACTGATAGTGGGAGTGGGAACAGAGCACTGCACCTCTCCTGGCACCAGTTTTGATGCCTGGAGGTTGCAGGTTGACTATGTGGAACTGAGTTTACAGCCCAAATTCAAACTGAATGCGACAGGAGTTTAGCACAAGGGGATATTGCAGGTAAGAGGATGGGGAAGGCAGTACATGATGGTGCTGTGCCTATGGATTGGTGGTTCCCAACTGTTAGGAGGCAAAGGAAATAGTCATGTTAAATTTAATGCTTTTGAGCATTTCCAACCACTCCACCTGGAAAACACAGAAAGGCTTAAAAATAGATTTAGCTGAGAAAATGTTAGGAAGATGTAGAAAAGACTGTCGTGCCACACCTGAGAGCAAAGTGGGCTCAGTATTTGGCAGTACCTCTGTAATGATGGCAACTTACTCTGCAAGCTCTGTGTGGAGATTCAGTGGTATTGCCAAGGTGTGCTGTTCACCACCCTTCTGGGTGCCTCAGAGCTGAGAGGCAGAGCTGGCTGTCCCCATCGGCAGGCAGAGGATTAAAGATGCTCAGGTATCAATCCAGCTCCTTATACCAGAGGAGAAAACCACTGCAAGGAAATAAACAGGTATGTTTACTGCTGCTGTCAACCTGAGTCATGAATTTCCTTCAGGTTTCAACCAGGGTTATCCAGCTGGGACAGTGACATCTTCCAGAATTATGAATGAAGCTTTAAATGTCTCCTTGAAACCTCCTTCTGGATCTTTTGTTACAGGATCAGGATGCTTTTTTATTTTTATGTTTTGAGAGGTGGGGGGAGAGAAAGCTGCATCTGAAGGGAGTGAAACTCTTACTCAAAAATAAGAGAGGTTTGGCATGCCTGCGTGCATTCTTTTAAAGCTCTATTTTTGTTTGCTCTGTCTGGTTTACAGCCTCACAGACAGCCTGACTCCCAATTTGGGAAAAACACTCTGTGCACAGGCCTTGTAGCATCAGTGGTAAAGCTTGCTAGAGCAAGGAGTCTGCCACCAAGGAGGACGAGGCAGGAAGACCACTTGGCTTCTTTCCCCCAGTGAAGGCATTTCTCAGGAATTTTCTCTCCTGCCTGATGCCTGTACAAATTAACACCTCCTCTCCCCCTGCCCTGTCCTTCTCCCATGCACGGACAAATCCGAAGCCTTTTACTGCAGTGCCCCTGGAGAAAGCAGCAGGAAGAGAAGTGGTTTATTTACTTTACATACTCCAAAGGGAATCGACTTTGCTGCAGACAGATGGATTCTGTAGTTCTCAGACTCTTGGCGTGACTAAACATGGTCTATGCTTTAAAGTTAGCCTGGATTGAGGTGGTTTATGAAGCCAGAGTGTGCTTCTAGGAACTCTACCAGGAGGTTGGTGATGGGACCCAGGCAACAAAGCCCTGGTTCTGTTCCCCAGGGGCACCTTGCTCTGAGCTATCCTTGCAGAAACTTTAGAGCTCCAACCTGCCCCAAATCCAATCAATAAGAGGAAATAAATCAGACCACAGGGAGCTGCTCCATACGAGAGAGAATCAGAGTTTTCCTTTTGTTCATGAAGGGTTCAGAGGCAAAGCATCGACCCTGTCAGCATTGTTTGTCCCTGGTCACTGCTGCCTGGGAGTGCAAACAGTTTAAAGTCATTTGTGTAAATGAGTTTCAGCCAGACAGTCTGAAAGCAGTGTGGGTTGCTGGGCAATTATCTCCTTGCAAATGGCCTGGGTTATGGGGGACATATTGCAGAAGATCCCTCACTTGTGCTAAGGTCTCTTGAAGCTGCCAAAATAAAAGATCAGCATCTTGAATGTCTTTAAAGCAGAAGCACTGGTACAGCTCGTGTGAGTGCTGGCAGGTATCAGCCCATATGTGTGCCAGAGTACAAGGGACTGAACTGCAGAGTGTGGAAGTGCAGGGGGATTAAATGCCAGAAATCTGTTTATGCTGAGGACTGTTAGGAGTTGCAAATGCCTCTAAAAGCCCCTAGAGCCAGAGGTGAGTGGGGGGCTCTACATTTCCTCTGAAGACAACAGAACCCACCAAAACACTTCTCAAAGGTACCCAAAAGAGCTCTCATTTCCCTAGCTGTGTCCCCTCTTTAGGATGCCACTGGGGTGTCCCAAGGTTCAGGCTGGAATAGTGTCATTTACATCCCTTCCTTCCCACTGCCAGAGTACCAGCATATACAGATAACCCCCAAAGCAGCAGGAATCACTCCCTTGCTGTAGTGTGGGGAGTTTGATGGCTGAGGACCTGCCTCTGCTTCTTCCTTTCTCATGCACAGATTCCCCCTGGTTCCGAGACTGAGTTTAACCTGTGAATGAATGAGTGAGTGATGGACAGGCAGGCTGAGACCAACAGGCAGATGCTGACCCTGCAGCTATCGGTGGAATGGAAGTTTCCCACCTGAGCTTGCAGAAGTCCTTCAGAAATGATTTAAGGCTATGAGTTTCCTCCCACTCCATTTTTGCCCCTTGCAAGTCGGCGTGGAATAGCAGAGGGTTTCATACATACTTGATTTTTTGAACTCCAGCATGAAATCTGAATGCTGTATTTATGACTGCAGCTGTCACTCCTCTGAAAACATGCAGTGAAATGAAGGTTAATAAGTTTGGGCTCTTGGGAAAACATGTCAAGCAGCATTGCAGAAGACTTTGTGTCATCACACCGGGGTAAAGAACAGATATTTTCTGAGGTTCTCCAGTCCAGGGTTATTTATCATCATCTGAAGCAAATACTTTTCTAATTGTATATCCTTGTCTGAAATTCTCGAACCCCCAAATCAAATCCTTTTCCCTTGTACAATATACACAGAAAGTACAGGATGCAGAGCCTGAGGGGCTGGTTTAATAGTTTAAGAATCAGGTTGGCACTAGCCAGACTTGATGCAGCCATATGTTCAAATCCCAGGAGTGACCGACCACTCACCAGCATGGAGAGCATGCTCCATACCATTTATTGTGCGTTCACTTAAGAACAGATGTCCTGATTACTGTGGCTGGAGGAGGAGTTGTTCTGCCTCTGCCAAAGAGCAAGGGCTGTGTATTTCCCCCTCCCACCACATTTGCACTTTCTGTTGGCTTCCTTATTCCTGTGTGTGCATGGGCTGAGGTTTGAAGCCCTGGCTGGTTGATTTTAATGGAGATTTGCTTAAATAAGATCTTTCTTTAAACAGCATTTTGGTCTGAAAAGTATCAAATCTATTTGGGAATGAAATGCTTGGGGTAGAAGGTCTTGTTAGAGCTTTAGGGCTTGTGACTGTGTCTCTAGTGTCCCTGCACTCAGGTTTGGGCTGTGTGTGGCTTGGGGTAGTTGTGTCAACACAAGACAAGACATTTCAGCCATGTCTATGGGCATTTTTGTGCCTGACTCCGTGCCTGGGAAAAGCAGAGTGGAGCCAAACTGGGACCTCACGTGGCTGTTGAGGGACTTGGGCACTGGTGCAGAGCTCTGACCCAGCAGGACGGTGCAGAAGGGATGCGAAAGCTCCGTCTGTGCACATGGTGAAGCCATCCAGATTGACAGGCTGGGCTGTGGGAGAGTTCAGACATATTTCTAGTAATTGCATCCTTCCTGTTGTGTGTTGTTTTTGTTTCTAAGCCTTGAAAATAGACTGTGTAGGAAGTCGCAAGATTTGGACTCCTCTGCCCAGTTTTGCAGATGAAGGAGGCAGAGCTGCTCAGAGAGGCAGCCAAAGGCAGCTCCAATGCTCTTCTGAGAAACCTCTTAATGCACGAGCATCGCTTCTGCCTTGCAAATGCTCCCATCCCTCCCTTCCCGTGTCAGGCTGTGCTCTCTTGTATTAATGCCCCATTGCCTGCAGTTAATTAAACTCTGCATGATGCTGGGTGCAGTGTGTCAGTTTGGTTCACGCCTGTCAGCCAGAGCTGTAACTTACTCCCATTATCTCCAGCTCCCAGTAAGAAGTTGTTTTCCAGGTCCTTAATTTGCTTCTCACATTCCTCTAGCCCGGCTTTTGCTGCTCACCCAAGTTCTTGGTGTGCTGAATTCAGCACCCACAAGGTGCTGTTCTGGTTTTTAGCATCTCCATAGTAACCACTTTGGAGTTGCAGAGTGCAGGTTGGTGCAAATGTAAAAAGGCATCAACTTAAAGGTTCAGTTCAATCAGATTCCAGCCTGCCAGTCGCTTGGAAGGAGTTTCTGTCTCATCAATAAAGTTGGGAAGAAAAAGCAGCAGAAGTCCTCAAAGGCAGAGATGCAACAATTTTGTGCTGTATGAACCCAGGGTAAAGCTTTTCTGATAGCACAAAGTTTGCCTGAAGATTGTTTGCAGGGAGGCACAGACGCTTTATTTTGACTCTTCCACAGAAATCTGGGTAAATTTCTTGCCCAGGAGGATACCTGTTCATGTGCAAAGCTGCTTTTTTCTTGTGCAAGCTGACTTTGTCACCTTGTTAACACAGCTGCCTCTCAGTTTGACCTCTTTTAAAAGGTTTAAGTGCATATAGATTAATGTGCTTTTGATGTTTGACCTAATGAAGTCCTGTGCCTCCTCTGCTTAATTTTCTAATTCGTCGATAGAGGCTCAGCACTGCTCAGGAGCAGCCAGGGTTGGACCTACGGTTGGTTTGCACCTGACTGGTAGTCAAGTTAGTTCTGGGTTGAGTAGCAGAGAGGCAGGCATGAACAGAGAGGATGCTTCTCTGGAGTAATTTGTGCTTCTCTGTCTTTAGCACAACCACCTGAGGCAACTTTTAGGTGAAGATGAAGTCAGAAATAAAAAAACCCCACATCATTAGACAGTAAAGGAGGAAACACCTCGCTGTGTTCAGATGTCCCAAGGTCACAGTGGTTTAGCAGCACCAGCCCAGGTCCACAGTCACCAAGGCAATAGCTCATTGCCATGGAAACCCTCGCCACCTTTTCGAGCAAGAGCATTTGAGCAAGTCCTGATGTTTACCAAATAATTGCTTGAGATCCGCTGGGTATCCCACCCCTCAACACATTTGGGGACTAAGGAATACAATAATTTGACGGCTTTCACTGTGCTCTATCCATTTTGGAGACCCGGGAGGAGGGTTTCCATCAGGGCAGAAACATTTGCGAGCTCGGTTGCTTTCTCAAGGGCTCACTGTTTGCACATGATTGTTTTAGCTTTACTGGTTTATTAAAGCCACTAAGCTGGAGATTTCATCTAAATTCTCTTTCACTCCCACTCTCTATAAATAAAACCTTGTGTTGCCTGTTCCGTATGAGCACTGAGAGGGCTGTTTGGGGGATATGGAGCAGTCTGGCTTATTCTTGGGGTTGCCTCTTCAGCAGGGGGTGGTTGGCCTTGCACCCAGGGCAGGGAGCTGGGTCAAAGCACCAGTGCAGGTCTGGTTGGAGCAGAGAGGGTTGGAGCAGCCCTTCCCGTGTGCCTGTTCCTCGTGGCATCGTTTCTGCTCATCCGAGCCACGACAGGGATGCGAAAAGCTGCCAAGAGGAAATCTTGGAAGCAGTGTGGAGGAAGGCTGAGAATGAAATCCTTCTCTTGTTTGTCCGAGCTGTCACTGCCTGACAGATTTTTCCCAGGTGGATGCAAGATGTGGGTGGATTCAGTCGGGCTGCGGAGGGTCAGGTGCTGCCCCAGTGCCGTCATGGGGAGCAGGTGGTGCAGCGAGCTGGAGCTCATCTCCTCTGCTGGGAGAGCTTCTCCTGATGTGGTTCCTGCCCATGGCGTGGAGATCAGCGTGGGGCATCATGGCAGGGCTGCACAGAGGACAGCACGACCTGTGCAGAGCACGAGGGCCGGGCACAGCCTGGTGTTGTGGGGGGAGGAAGGGAAGGGGCTGCCTGGCCCTTCACCCCAACCTGGCATCTCCTGTAGAGGAATTGCTGCAAGGTGACAAATCAGGAGAAGTGTACCTTGGCTTTTCTCTGCCTCACAGCTCCCCTTGAAATGACAGCAGCACAGAATTGCACCGCTTTGGTGTTCAGGGCATCCACGCAGACGGTTGGAGAGGTGTTATTCGTGTTGCCATTAGCAGTATAATTAGTGTTAGCACAACAGTCCCCTTTGCCCAACACACAGAGGCTGAACTAACAACCTCCAAACCCAAATACATCCAAACCCAAATACATCCAAACCTAAGCACATCCACTCCCCCAGCCTGGGGAGCATCTCTACTCTCGGGTGCTCAGCAGTGCTACATCTTAGCAGTGCAGCCTCGTAGTAGTAGTGAATTATAATCATTTTAATTAGCGTTACTGTTATTAGGGCTAACATAATTGAATTTCATTATTGTTAGCAGTGATTTTATTTCATTATATAAAATCACACCTACTAAACTTTTTTTTTCCTGAATCATTCTGTTCTCATAACAATAGGAACATACTGCAAATCCAGGGCGTGCTTGGGTGTGAGGCACATTTCATACAAAAAGAAGGAGAAAAATGCAATGGAAAGTCACCTTCTCATTTTCAAGTCCCGTTTTCCAGATTTTTGTCGTCTTCTCCCAGGATTAGAAGCAAATAGTACAAGAGAAACACATTGCAGAGTCAGCACAGTTATTTTCTGTGCGTTTTGTTCCTTGGTCATCTCTGAGTACCAGCGGTGGTTTAATGTAATTTCATTTCATTGAGTTTCTTTGTCACGAAGGTGAAAATGTGGAAGCCCTGGGCCATCTCCAAATTCAGTGGTGGTTCCACTGAAACAGAGGAATTCCTCCAAGTGACAATCCAACAGCTGTCTGTAAGATACAAACAGCTGATGTGAGGAGGAACAAGAGTTGCTGAGTTCTCCTGCTGCTTTGTGCTCACCTTCAGTAATTTCAAGCTTTTGCTTCATGTGATGGCCAAGTGATGCTGATGGGCAGCTCGGTCTTGCAGTTCCTTTCCTGACCTCTTGTCCTTTCTTTCCTTAACGTAACAAAGTGCTGTTGTCTCAGGGAGCAGGAGGGATGACTGTGTTTGTAGTGGTTATTTTTAGATTTCTGCGTTGGAATCTCGGTATTGTGCACATGCAGAAGCTGAAACGGGGCAGTTGGCTCCCAGGAGCTGCTCATTCCCTTATCTCCAGCAGAAATGTTGGTGTTGTGTTGCTTACCACTGCTCTGATGCAGACCAAAGACACACCTGAAAGATCAGGACCCAGAAGCCTTCTTTGCCAGTCCTAATAGCACATGCTGCTGGCAAATAGACTCTGGGTTTGTACCTTTTCATCTTTGCTTTTTCTTTTTGATCATTGTGGATGGTTTTAATTGCCACTTTAGACTGAAGCTCATGAATAAGAAGAAGGTATCAATAATTCACCTGCAAGAGCAGCGTGGCAGCTCTGAAGTTCCCATCTGCCTGCCTTGGCTGCAGGCTGGAGCACCCCAGGACGTTCCCAGCATTGTGTTCTCAGGGACAAAAATCAGCTCCTAACAATTTCTTGGGTTGCTTGAGGTTTGCTAGAGGGGAGGAAAGGTGGATTTCCCCTGAATTTGTTCTCCTGGCTCCTAGCTTATCTTTGATGCAGAGCAGAGAGCAGTTGCTGCCTGTGTTACAGATGTGGATTTGCAGATAATCACTTCCATGCTGATGAAGCTTTTGAACCTTAAGCTCTTCATGAGTGTTTTTGGAAGCTGCAGAGAAGCTATATCAAAACTGAGTCTGTATCAAATACAATCCGGTCTTGAAAGAAAGGGCTGGAGGTTCCCCCAGCTGTGTTGTCCCCCCGGGATGTCCCTGAGCTTCAACAGCTTAAGAAAAAAATTATAAGATGTAGCTCTCCACTCTAGCAGTGGCTTGGATCCTAAGAACCCAAGGGATCTTTTCAGTCCAGTGTCACAAAAGTCACAGTAGGTAGAGCTTAACTCACCTAGTCCATCCTCTTGCTCTAAGGCAGGATCAACTCTTCCTGTGTCAGGGTCATAAGTGGTTTTACATCTTCGAAGACAACGCCAGAAGGTGAACATCCTTGGTTAATGAAAGTCTCTGAACATCCCAAAGGGAAGCCCATAAAGAATTGCCTGTGCCCAAGAGTCTGATACATGTTTAGGACCACATGAGAGACTAGACTAGCTTGGGAGTCTTGACATTTGGCATCTCATTGTAGACACTGAACCTTCCATTGGTGACCCAAGAATGAAGGCTCAAGTAGGCAACACTCCACTGTTCTGTAAGATACACCACCAAATTTTTTTATGATGTCCACCCAATGTTTTTGTTTTTTCTACTCCAAGATACTTGAACCTCAGAAAATCTCTCCTAATTTTCTTCCATCTTTCCTTCTTCCACTTAGCACTGAGAGGTCAATTACAGCAGATTGCCCAATTTTTTCTGAGGAGTTATTCTCTCCATGAACTCATTTTCCCATCAGGCCTCTTCAGCTTCCTCTCCTTGGGCTTAGAAGATGACTAAGTCAAGGTCTTTGTCAGATATAGACTAAACATATTCCCCATCTTGTTCTTCCCATCAGCAGTCCTCTGTCATGTTTTCTTGATGTGCCTCATCTCCTAATACCAGTACACGAATGCACATTTTTCAAAGGGACTCTCCATAAAGGTCTGTTAGCAAGGGATGAGTAATGGGGTCGACAAAATAGATTTAAGTGGCCCCTTCTGAATCATCTTGGCAGTAATAGAGAGAGTGTGTCCATTTTTTGATTAAATATTTCCAGTGCCATTAGCTTGGGCGAAGTAAACAACTTCTATTGAGTTTGCCTGCTAATGACAACCCAAAGGCCTTTGATCTCTCTGTTATAAGAGAGCAAGCCTGTTGCTTGGATGTGGATGAAGATCATATAATCATTGCTGAAGTTACCTCTTGCAGTACAATCAAAGGGTTCGGAAATGGTTTTTTATTCTCTTGATGTGGATGCTCCTGCAATCGTTAACGGACGCTGTCAGAGCCTGTGATGGGCATCCTATATAGCTAGAAATACCCAGTTGTAGTTTGGCTGCAAGATTTCAGCAAAGCAAATCAACAATTCAGCTTGATTTCTTGTGCAGACTCCTTGGGGCAGGGCCTCTGTGTTCATTTTTGTCTGAAAAGGGCTGTAGGCACATCTCTGTGTTCTTTGGGTCTGTCCTTTCACAGCGTGGCTCACAGTATTGGATGCTTTTCCTTAAATCCTCCAGCTCTTCAAATCTTGTGACTCAGTTTATATCTATAAGAAAAAGATAGACCCTAACACTTTTTTCTGGTTAATGGCATGGAATACAAGATATTTCAGAAAAAAATCAGTATGAACGATGCGTATTTTTTCTCCTAATGCCTGCTCTTTTAACCATTTGTTGTTGACTTCAGCACAGATGTGACAAGTGGTCACTACAGAAGCAATGACAAGAAAAAAAAAGGGTTGCAATGGGCAAGAATGGTGTGAATATAATTCCTTGTGCAGGTGTGATTTTCTTATGGCAAAGGGATAAGCCAGATATATTGGATGAGAGTCAACACGGGTCTTGCTAAGAGATGTCACGCCTCACAGATCTGCTGGTTCTTTGAAGGACTCCACCAGCATATGGATGGAATGATTCAGTCTGTATCATTTCCTTGCATTTTCACCAGAGGCTCTTAAAGGAACTGAGCTGATGTGGGGTGGGATGGCAGCCTGCTTGTAGAGAGGAGCCTGCTCCTAATTAAGAGCTGCTTAAGAGAAGGAAGGGGTACAAGTAACAGGTCCATTTCTGCAACATTGGGAAGTTGCCAGAGACATCTCCTTGATGAGCTGCAGGACATGTACTGTCCTGCGTACTCCAGAATGATGTTCCAGTCATGGCATTGCTGGGAGTGAAGGGATGATCATGGCTCCCCTTGGCACCAAGCTCAGTCTGAACAGAAGCTTCCTCACTTGCGCCCAGCACTGGAGAAATGATTCATCATTCACTGTCCTCAGCTCAGGCATACTTCTGTTCTTCTTCTTCAATGAAACTAAGGAGTGTATTGGTACTGACAGAGGTGACCAGTTCACAAAGTCCACCCTGGAGCATCTCTGCCCAGGTGAGCTACTACAGTGCTCTAGGTGCATTGCTGGAGGTGTTCATCCTTGGTTGTTATCTCGAGAGTCAGCTCCTTCCTCCTGTGATTTTTTGTTTGATAACAACCTGAGCACTTCTGGCCATGTTTGGGGCTGTTATTTTGTAAGGTTTGGAGTTTTTTTCATTTTAAGGCTTGTTTTTTCAGCCTTCTGTCAGACCAAGTGATCCTCCATCAGGACGTAATCCAGCTGATTGCCCTACTTTTCAAGTGCAGTAGCTTCAGTTTTGATGCTACTGCCGATAGCGTTTCAGATTGCCCAGGTCCTTTCCTCCTGAGGGTGGAGAAGACAGCAGTTGATGTGATCCAGCTCGGCGTTTATGCCGCTTGAAATGAAATTGCATTTTGCTGAATGAAACTGAGAAATGGGAAAGTAATACTGCAGCTAGGTTGTGCCATGTGGGACCTTCTGCCTGGGAAGCTTCCTAAGGAAGCTACAGCCGAGGTGATTATCCCAGAGAACAAACTCTCTGATCTGGAGCTCTTGTTGCAAGAGATGGAAGTGTGGTGGAAAGTTTCTTCTGCTGAAAACACTCCCAGCCAGGAGTGAATCCCAAGTGAACTGAAGAGTATACCCAGAGAGTAGGTGACATTGGTCTATGGTCATTGCTGAATAGCATTAACTCTAATGGTGTTTTATTGTTAATGCTGGAGTACATCATGCTTGTGTGCAGCTTGCTCCATTCCTCCACTGGTGCCCTAAGGGGCAGCACGTTTTGCATCTGGCCAACCATATGCATTTGGGTAATTATTAGCAGTGACTTTCATGCCACAGAGCAGAGAGGTAAAAGCAATTCCACAGAGCATTAGGAGATCAAGTAGGTCAATTGAAAGGAGGAAAAATTATCATCGGCTATCTTCAGTTAAACTGTTCCTGCTCCACATGAAGGATCCTATTTAGAGGAAGGCATTAAACCTAAGTAAGAGCAGAGGTGACTGAGAGAATAAATTCTTCATTTTTAATTCCAAAGCCAGGGAGTGAATATTCATCAGCAGGCATGAGAAGGACATCTCTCTCCCCTTCTGTTTCCAGCCTACTTTTAAGTAGAGCCCATTTGAAAATCTCTTGGCAAAACATTTCTTTCATCAGAAAGCACAAACTCTTGGAAGTCTCAGCTGTTAGTGGAGGCATTAATGACAGCTAAACCCTTCCCAAGAAGGGCTTTGGGTTCTGAAGGGTTGTGGTGTCTGGCTGTCAAACACAGGGCAGAAGGTACCTCAGAATAGCAAACGTCTTGGTGACCAGGGCAGTCTCTAGGAGCTGGGGCATCCTGGTTCAAGTCCCTGGTTCCTTTCCAAGGCCAGAGAGCATAAATAACTTTCAGTTGTGCTCATGTGCATGGGAAAGCACCATCAGAACCATTTTTTCTAGCGAGAAAAGTTACATCATATGAAGGCAAAACAATTTCCATGGTTTGAACCATAGTCTGGATTGACTAAACTGGTTTGGAGTCAGTTTTAACACAGGAAGGGTCCTATGTTGTAGCAAATAAACCGCACCAAAATGGTTTACAAAGGAACCATTCTCAGGTGCAGAAAGTGAAAAGCCCACTTGCGTTGTTCTTTATTCTTTTTTCAGGGCAGGGAATGCAGAGGAGGAAGGAAGCCAGGTCTTACATTGCTCGGGGTTTTTTTGTTTGGTTGTTTGCTTGCTTACCTTGGAAATAACGGAATTATTCAGTTTGGTCTTTGACAAGCGAAAAAAAAGGGGAGAAAAATAAAGGTCAAAATGTAGCCTTGACATTTGCTAGCAGTCTTCTGAGATGTCACTGGCATTGCCTGACAGCTCTCTGCCTCCACCGCAAGCTTCTGGCTCTTTAAACTCCCACAAAAAGGAGCTTTTCCCAAACCGCTTCAAAGGCATCAGAGCGAAATAGCTGTAAATAAAAACAAGCTTACAGATTGCAGGGCAACCTTGTCTCTTCTGCATGTAATTGCTGCTGATGGGAGATGTCTCAGCCTCCCTCCTCACCCCGTTTCTGGGCCAGGGGGTGTTGGTGTTTGTTGTTGCAGTTGAGCAGCACCGCGCGCTCCCGTTCTCTTACTGGGGTGTGCAGCACGTTCCAAGTTCCAGCCCAGCCAGGGCTGCTTTTGGACAGAGCCTGCAGATGTTCCCAAAGCACATAGGCCTGAACGCTTTTGCTCTTATCCAGGTGTGAAATTCCCTGTCTGCCTTGGGCTGCTCATTTTTGGGGGTTTTGGGACCACACCGTTATTTTCAGTGAGGTCACTGGTGCTCAACCTCCACACGGGCTGGGCAAAAGCCTAGGGAGGGACACACAGCCCCCTCCAACTGCATCATTTCTGCATGCCAGTGTAAATCCACAGAGATATTCAGGCTGTTCTTGTCCCAGGGGGTGTCTGGGGAGGCAGGACAGAGTTCCTCTGCCTGGGTGATAAATACCTGCTGAGACTGAGGGAAGAAACCAGTCTCCAGTTGCCAGCACGTAGAGCATCCACTCATGCTAAATGGCTGATTACATTGTTTTGGACAGGATAAATAATTAATAGCCTCATGAGGTCTCGAGGTGACAGATTCTCCTATATGCTCCATTAAACATTTAAGAAACTTCAGCTTGGGTCTGTGCCGTGCCATGTCTGGTTGCTGGGCTGACTTCAGAGGGTCTGAGCTTGTGCCCAGGGGGACAAATGCTGCTGATGTCCCCGTGTCCTTTGGTCAAATTTTTCTCTGTTAGAAAATGCCTGTGATGTGACTGTTAGAGCTCCTGCTCCAAAAGCAGAACCTACCCGGGGAGACCAGAGCTCCTCTTTAGCTGAATTTGCTGTAGGAAAAGTTTGTGGGCAAGAAATCGGTGTTTGATGCGAGTTTTCAAAGGAGAAAGTGTGCAAGAAACACAGCTGAGGGTTTCAAATACAAAGTTTGAGCTTGTGGTACCAGTGCCTCAAACTCATTTAAGCTGTTTCCCACAATTTTTTAACAATATTTCTTATCAAAAAAGTCTAATCCCTCCCAAACCACTGCTTTAATTTGTCCCAGAAAACTGGCTTTCATCTCACGATTGCTTTCACAGTGGCACGTAAACCCTACAAATGTAGTATGGAGCCCAGTAATCCATCAGTTAAACAGATTAGTTATGTAGGATGCTGTATGGCTCAGTGAGTAAAGCAAGCAGGCTTTAATCTCCCTCCATAGCGGAAAAGCCAGCTCAAGTGTAGCTCCGTGCTCTGATGTGAGCTGGAGACGTGAGGGGGTTCCCTCCACCTTGCAGACGTGGTGGTGGGGATGGACAATGAGTGGATGTAGATATCTGGCTTGAGAGGAAAAGGTGAGGTGTGAGGCGGAGCTGCCGAGAGGCACCATCTCCCCCTCTGCTGTGAGGAGAAGAAGGTTGCGCTGTGGTTCGTGTCCCTTTGCATGGTTTCTCTGGGATTGTTGCCTTTTTGCAGCTCTGAGTTTCCTAGGATCACCTGTGGAGCATGTAGAGACAATGCTTAGAGAAGCCTTCAGTGGAAAAGTAGAAATTGTTGAGTTCCCATCCTGCCCCTCCCTATTGTTCAGTGTGTGAAGTGGATCTTAAAATCTCCAAAATTGGGTTTCCTGTCAATAGGATGGAGCAGAGCCCTCACACCCCATTACCATAGATCAGGCAGAGCCACAGCTGATGCCACTGCCTGCCCTCTGGAAGGCAGGAGCTTGTATTGGGAAGGAGGAGCAGGATGTGCACAAATCCTGGAGGAAGGATAAGTCCTTGAAGCTAAACCTGTTCCTTCTGGGTGTTGTTCTGGGCATCGCTGTTACTGGAAAAAGTTGGGCAGTCCCTCCTTCAGTCCTGGGGCACAGCTCACAAATGCCTTTGTGATATTAAAAAGTAAAGTTGCTCAGTGCTGGGTGGGTTATCCACTATTGCACTAATTGCCATGGTTTGAGTTTATTAATCCAAAAAGTCGTGTGCTTTGGATTTTCCCTCCCTCTTTCACCTCACTGTGATCAGCCTGGATGTGATCAGCGAAGGGACCTCGACCACCACTCCCTGCCTCTCTCATGTGTCACAGAATCCTAGGGGTTGGAAGGGACCTCGAAGGATCATCCAGTCCACCCCCCCTGCCAGAGCAGGGTCACCTAGAGTCCATCACACAGGAACGCATCCAGGTGGGGTTTGAATGTCTCCAGCCAAGGAGACTCCACAACCTCTCTGGGCAGCCTGGTCCAGTGCTCTGTCCCCCTTGGTTTTTTAGTCTGTGGAATGAGGATGAGGCTGGAGACTGCGGACAGGTGAAATGTGTTGTGATGGAATAGCTGTTAGTAATTGGAAAATGACAGCCACTCAGAAACGGAGTGAAGGGCGAAAACACAGCATGTCCAGGAGCAAAGTGCAAATTGACAGTTCATTATTGTCTCCTCTTCCTGGTCAGAGTCTCTGCAGACCAAACTTAAAAATATAAAGCTGAAAAGGCAGTATAAACAAGTGCTCAAAATGCCATTGACAGCTTTAGGCCCAGGACTAGGGAAAAAACAACGCAAGTGCAAAGGATGTTTATGAGACTAAATGTTCTGGATTTGTTTACCACTCCTCTGCGTCTCTGCCAGCCTCAGCTCTCCCTGTTCAGGAGGAGTCGAATGGCTGCTTTGGGGGAATTCTGAAGCAAAGCACATCTTTTACCCTGGAAACTTCCTTCCCTGTTCATTCAGCAGGAGGGACCAGGTGTCTAACAGCCCTCTTCTCCGCTGCGATGCAGGCATCATTATTTCTACTCAGTATCAGAGCAAAAAGGTGCCCCAGCCAGCCCACGGTGCCATCCTGCTGGTGATTGAACCTAAGACATGTAAAATAGGTGGTTGTGGATGCAGCAATCAAAAGAGACAAGGTAGGAATGAGCAAGAGGAATAAAGAGAGGCACGAAGAGATAGTGACTTCCTTGAAGAACTGCAGTGATTCAGTTGCAAATCTAAGGCTGCAAAGTCCCACTCCCGTTCTTCATCCTCTGCTTGCAGGAGCCATCAATAATTTGATCATTATGGGTTTCTCTTTTATTGATTTATTTTTTTTCCCAATTCCAGGAAGGCTCTGGGGTTGTGCTGCGTCTTGCTAAAACCAGAAGTCTCAGACTCTCAGGAGAGGACTGGTCTTCCGAGGTTTTCAGACCCAAACTATTTAGAAAAGGATTTTTTTGTCTTGTTTATCTGAACTCGGAATGAACTGCTGAAACGTTTGAGGTTTGTCCCTAATAAAAATAGGGTTTGGAAGCACTGAAATATTCCGCAGCATAAATATGGCCTTCAAAGTGTGGAGAGGTGGTTGTGCTTCCCTGGGACGTGTTTTGCCTGGAGTCAAGGCTAATTGTTGGTTTAAACTCATACTCAAGGATGCTGAAATCTTACAAATAGATCCCATGCAGTTTCTGCCCTTCTCTTGAATGGTGGGAAGCTGACTGCTGCAGCCAAAGTGTGAGGATTCATTTGAATCTGAAATCTATAACATTTATACTCGGATCTGAACCATTTTTGAATGTTGCCTGGGACCTGCCAGTAGGATTTGTGAGTTAAACCACTCTCTGTGATCATTTTGCTGACTGCAGTTCCCATTCCAGCCTGTGTGTCTTGCACTGGGGACCCTCGTGTTTGCATGACAGCTTTGCCTACCATCCTCCAGCATTGCATCCCCTGTGGGAATTCCTGAGTGGTTTGTAGCCTTGTGCAGTGCCACCTGGTTGCCATTTGGCCATGCTCCCTTTGGCCTGGGCTGTCTCTGAGAACCTGGACCAGTGTAAAGGTCAATCATTGCAGCAGCAAAAGATGCTGAGATATCCAAAGCCAATGGGCAATCGTGCTCTCACCATCATTTGAAAAAGGTTTTCACTGATGCAGTTTGGAGCCCTATGGTGGGCAAGTGGTTTCCCCTGTCAGAGTCGTTACATTTTACAAAATATTTGGCAAAAAGCAAAAAATACCACTTTATAACTACTGTCTTGGAAGTGCATCGTTTTGATGCCTTTGTTAACCATTCCGTGCTAGAAAGGAAGCTGCATTTCATGGCACAACCACGTCTCCAGCAAAAAGCCTGGAATTTCCTCTTCTGAGAAGGTCAAAACAAGACACTGCAGCAATTTTAAAGCTTTGTTGCAACTTCATTTTCTTCCAGCCAGGAAGTTTGACAAAAATAATCCTTGCCATGAAAAGTTTTGTTTTCTGCATATCAACGTTTTGTTTTTCCCAGAGAAAAAGGCTTCTGGAAAAATTCCTGCTCTGGGGTTGGCTTAAATTTGGACAAAACAACAGTGTCTCCTAGTGGCTGACTCCAGGGCAATGGCCAAATCCATCTTGGCTTTCAAGTGTCTCTTCCTTCACCCTCCTTCTAGATCTCTGCTCATCTGGGAGTGAGAGAAGTAGGAAATGATTTGCGCTCTAAGCAAGAAACCATTTCATAAGCCATAAAAATATCTATGGCAGGCTGTTTCCTAGGCTCCAGTTGGTGCTGAAAGAAGGTTATTACGTTTGAAGGCTGCATCACTGGATGCTTGGCTCATCTGCTGCTCTGCTTCCACTCTAATAATACAAAAGCTCACATCAGCAGCCTAGCCAGCATGCAGGGCTATCCATCCTTGTCTTTGCCCGGTGGATCCTGTCTCCATGCCACTGCAGGATTGTTCTCCGAACATTTCACAGCCCTTGTCATCGAATTAGCTCTGCCTCACACCAAATATGAGCACTACAAGATAATGAAGATCTCTTGTCTGATGCACAGTTGGCTTTGCAGTATCAGCTTGCTGTCTGTCAAGCTCACCCAGGCATCCCCCCATCATCCTGATCTGCTGGATCAGCTCCTCATCACAACTACTGATCTCATCTAAGCCATCCTCCTTGTCCTCTTCTGTCCCTCTTCCCTCTCCCCTGAGGGATGGCTGCAGCTTTTCTCCTGCACTCTCTGAACTTGTGTGTGAAGCAAAGGTCGTGGTGCTGGAGATGAAGCAGTAGGGACACCTCATGGTCAAAGGGAACGGCAAATCGATTCAAGCAATGATAACAGCAGCTGGACTGGCTTCAATGCCACAGAAAAGTCCCGGGGTTGGCCTAGAAAACATGGGATTTTGGAGAATAACAACTTGTGAATTCTTTTTGTCTGCCCGAGGGTGTTTTTAAGTGTGTGCAGCTTAGGCTTTTCAGGCTGGCCACTGACTTTTTTGGTAATGACTCCTGAGATTGTCTTCTGATATTCACATAACTCTAGGATTAGGGATCTCGAGATGCTCACCAGCCATCCCGATTTCCATGGTAAAATGTGACTCGTGGCAGCACGTCTGGCAGCAACAGGCAAACTTGGAGACCAGGGAATTGAGTTTGGCTTTAGCAGGTGAGGCTGCTGCTGTGTTGTGGTCTGCAGGGTACTGTAGATAGCAACGGGCAGGTTCTCTCTTTCCCAGAAGAAAGTTCTACAGAACAACCCTGTCCCTTCAAAGCTGCCCAAGCTGCAGCCTCGTTGCTGGTGATTGCTTCATTAATTCCCAGCCTCAACACACTAATGAACCCTCCCTGGCCTGCCATGAACACCCTGTCCCAAAGGGCCCTCAGTCTGCTGCCTGGAGGGACACCAGAATTTAACAAGTTATTTTGCTCCTTGTCAAGAATGCCCTTGCATAACCCGGGCTGAGTGTCCCAGCCACACGTTGCTCCTGGCAAAGAGTTGGAGGACACTGTGAGCGTGGTGTCCTGTCACCATGGTGGCTTACAGCAGGACAGGAGCCTGCGGGGCTGTTTCAGGCTCTGCTGGGGAGCTGGTAAGGTGCCATCCTAGAGCAGCCCTTTGCCTCAGCTGTGTTTTCATGGCAAAGGGAAGACCTCTGCCCAGGAACATGTCCCTTATGAGGAAAGGCTGAGGGAGCTGGGGCTCTTTAGCTTGGAGAAAAGGAGACTGAGGGGTGACCTCATCCATGGTTACAAATATGGAAAGGGTGAGGGGCAGGACGATGGAGCCAAGCTTTTTTCAGTGCTGACCAATGATAGGACAAGGGGCAATGGATGCAAACTGGAGCACAGGAGGTTCCATGTGAATATCAGGAAGAACTTCTTTCCTGTGAGAGTGCCAGAGCACTGGACCAGGCTGCCCAGAGAGGCTGTGGAGTCTCCTTGGCTGGAGACATTCAAACCCCACCTGGATGCGTTCCTGTGTGATGGACTCTGGGTGACCCTGCTCTGGCAGGGGGGTTGGACTGGATGAGCTTTCGAGGTCCCTTCCAACCCCTAGGATTCTGTGATTCTGTTTGGGCATCATCGGGGTGGGGAACAGCACAGGAGAGCACTGGTGGGTGTTGAGGAGGGAATTGCTGGTGTGAGGAGGGCAGCTCGGTGACGGCCGTTAAGGTGCCCTTTGCAGCTGCCTGGGCCACCCCTTGCTGGAGATAAAGAACTGAAAATTGCACAGTCCTTCCCCTCTGTCCCTTAGTAATTAGTGTGTATGGATTATAATCATGAGGACTGAGGCTCTTAGTGCTCTTTCTCCTGGATAAATGGTTGAGCAGAAGACAGTCTATTGCATAAAGTAATTTAGCCTATGAATGATGGTTCATTAGCAGCCCACAGGCTGTCAATGCCTGTAGTAGGGGATGTGTGGGCTCTTCCTGTGTTTGAGTTAACTCTTTCACCCTCTCCTTCAGCTGCTAAGGATGGAGTTTGCAGAGTGTGGCATTAAATGTGGCTGTGCCAGTGCATTACAGGGGTCTCCTCCCTTTGGATCCTCAATGCAACAACATCCCCAAGAAGCTGCCAACCTCTTAACATAGTGTCTAATGACAGATGGGGAATAAAGGAAGCTATTATGAGTCAGATATGAAAATAACACCTTTTTCTAGACAATGTTATTACACTGAGGCAATGAAAGAGGCTCATTGGCTTTGGAGAAGGAGCAGGTCTTGAGCGTTAGCAGTGCCCATTGCAGGGCCTGGTGCTGTGTGAGGGAGCAGCTCCAGTAAGTGAGCAAATCCCATCCCACCTTTGGCACTCTGTGCCACGTGTTGGAGCCTGGGTGCTGGCTGTGCTTCCCAGGAAAGGAGCATTGAAGGCTGGATCTGAAAAGCAAGATTGCAGCCCAAGGTAATTTGGTGCTGGGGATAGGGAAGGGGGATGGAAACATCAGTTCCTGGAGTTAAGAAACCCGCATTGATCCTGGGGGGAATCCCAACACTCAGGGCTATGCTGCTGTCATTTTAACAAAATCTGCTGTATGTTACCAACCAGGACTTCAGAAGGAAAAATCATCATGTTTTTTCAGGGAACAATTTCCAAAGGGAGATAAATATCTCAAGGGAGGTTAAATTGTTGATCATACTGTCACTGGTGTTTGTTTTCCTAATTCTCTTGAAAGATGTCTGCAAGAAAAGTGCTTTGTTTGTATGTGAGTAGGGCTCTGCTGTGTTGACAGTGGTTCTACTTTGGATACAGCAGAATCCATAAAGCTTTGCTGGGGTTTGTGCAATCCAAACAGCCTGACCAGTGCAAGCCCTACAAGCCATGCTAGCCATTCACCTGGATACTTGTGTCTTGCAACAGTGAACAAGCCCTCTCCTTTGCATAGCTTTAGCTGGTTAGGCTCATATATTGGGCACAGTGGTTCTGCAACTGCTCCAGAAATGGGCTAGGATTCTGTGTTTCCAGTCAGACTCACAAGGACTGTCTATGAGGTGTGTCTGCTGTTCCCCTCATGCGCCTCCATGGAACACAGGAAGATGTTGCATTTGTGCATCATCAGCACAAATCCCAGAGCAGAAGGAACACACCAACCTTCAGCCATTTCCTCTGTGCATTTGTTTGACCGTGTTGCTTTTTTGCCCCTTAGCCAGATGAGCTGACCAACGCCTTGGAGATCAGTAACATCGTCTTCACAAGCATGTTTGCCCTGGAGATGCTCCTCAAACTCCTTGCCTTTGGCCTCTTCGGCTACATCAAGAACCCCTACAACATCTTCGACGGGATCATAGTTGTCATCAGGTCACTGCCAGTTCTTTCTCCACTGTAGCTTTTCTGCAGAGGGCTCAGACCCACTGTGGAGTAGGGTGGGGGACAGGAATGACATGGAATGTGTTAATCTGGGGCTTGCTGGCTGGGATGGGCTATAACTATGCTGGCCTTTTAGATTCCTGCCATTCGAAGTCCAAAGTAAGTGGACCTGGCAGATGAAGAACAAAGTCTATTTACACCACACATCTGGCACTGTGGTCAATTTTCCATTGAAGTGCAGCGTGGCTGCTCCTGGGAAAGGAGTACTGTGAGTGTCTGTGTCCCAGCAGTGTGCTGTGTTGTGAAGAGTCACAGAAAGTCAGGGAATTAGAGAATCAAGAAGCTATCTATAAATGATAGAGGTTGTGCAGGAGCACGTGTGTCTGCACAGCTGGGAAGTGAATGTGTTTTTCAGAATCAAGACAGCAGCAGGCAAATAAACTGCCCCTTTAGGGCTTAAATGGTGTGATATCCTGGAAGAAATGGTATGATATCCTGTGTGATGGACTCTAGGTGACCCTGCTCTGGCAGGGGGGTTGGACTGGATGATCTTTCGAGGTCCCTTCCAACCCCTAGGATTCTGGGATTCTGTGAAACCAGCCTGCTAAGGGCTTTCACAGTCCAGTACTGCTGTTTATAGTTCTTCTCCTTCTGGTGTCCCTGCAGTGTGTGGGAGATCATTGGCCAGTCGGACGGGGGCCTCTCTGTGCTGAGAACCTTCCGGCTGCTCCGTGTGCTGAAGCTGGTGCGTTTCATGCCCGCCCTCCGGCGCCAGCTGGTGGTCCTGATGAAGACCATGGACAACGTAGCCACCTTCTGCATGTTACTCATGCTTTTCATCTTTATCTTCAGGTACCAGAGGCTGCAGCTGTTCTTCGATGAATCGTTCAGCTTGCTTAAGCAATGTGTAGGTTAGAATAACAATGCACTGCATTTGCTGGGCTGCCTACACCATGGAAGTGCTCACAACAGACTGACAAGCAGACACTCAGACTATTTACCTCTTCTCAGTCTCAGGTTTTGATGCAGTACTGTAATTCTGTAGGTGAATGAAGTACACAAACAGGCAAGGATTGCTCTGGAGTTGTTGGGAGGCTCATTTAGCTGTGTCTCAGGAAGCTGTCAGTAACTGGACTCTACCAGTGTCATATTTGAGATGGAGGTTGTACAGAGGGCAAGACTTCAGTCTGTTTGACCCTATCATGGATCCAGTTCCTGGAAACCAGTTGGATTAGGGAGCTGGCAATACAGTTTGTCATTTTCTAGACAAAGGAGATTCTTAATTTGACTTCAGTGTAGACAATTGGAATGAAATGTGACACAGAAGAACCAAATGGCAGGGGCTGACCAGTGATCACGACAGTGGTGGAGCAGAGTCCTCCTTCCTGGGAGATACCACTGGCACACAAAACACTGGGGAGGGGGGAAGTGTTTGAGAAATCACTGCAATCCTCCCTGTAACCATATTTCACACAATAATGTGTTTCTTGCATCTCCCTTTTTCCACTCTAGCATCCTCGGCATGCATCTTTTTGGATGCAAGTTCAGCCTGAAAACTGACACGGGAGACACAGTTCCAGATAGAAAGAATTTTGATTCCTTACTTTGGGCCATTGTGACTGTATTTCAGGTAAGCTCCGGATTGTCTGGGGAGTTTTACTCTAAACCACCTGGACAAGTTATTTCACTTTTTAAAAAATCTATTCCACTAAGTGTCAAATTTGGACTGACACAGCACTGTAGAGTTATCAGGGCAAAGTGATTGTGTTTCTGAGTTAGGTGGTCTCTATAAGCCTGGAAAGAGAAGCAATCTACAGTGCCACTGTTGTCAGTAAAAATAAAGTCCCAGGAGGCCTGGAAATCCACCCTTATTTTCTTTTCATACAGTTGGTAAGATCAAGACCCACAGCCTACTGTCCATTCTGCTCCTATTCTGTAGATCTCTCTCTTTACGTGCCTTTGCTACCCAAAAAATGCACTTTGCAAACAATTTTATTCAACTGGGCATGACAAATACTGTCACAAATCACTGCTGGAGTTGGTGGCTCTGTATGCTGGGAAAGTCTTTTTATATCAAGTTGTGTTTCCTCTGCAAACAAGTTCTGTTAGGTGCTTGAAATTACTGACATACTCTGCAATGGAGCAATAAGCTGCTATTTCCAGGACATTCTAAATATAAAGATTAGTCTTTTCTGTTTGAAAGCTCAGTCTTTAGAGCCTGAGTGCAGCAAGTGAAGCAGAGCGTAAACAACGTTAAGCCAAGTTTCTAAATGCAGAGCAGGTGTTCACCACAGTATCGTTCAAGGTGGAAACCAGTCCAGAGTCTTCACTGTGAAGAATAGAGCTTCTCACAAAGTTTTCACTCTTGCAAAGTACCAAGGGCAAATCAGCAGATAGCCTCACAGGTTCACATTTTTCTTTTACCAACATAAATGCAGATTTCTGCATTTATTCTAAGAGTCCCTTGGGAAATGGAGTTGGCACAGAGCACAAGGGCTCAGTTCTACGTCCCGTGAAGGTTAATGAATTGTGTGGCTCAGTGCAACTGACTGCATTCCTATCCCCAAAGCTACTTTGTTTTTAGGAGGGTTCGAGGCCGTTTTCATCCTAAGCATGAATTAATGTGAAGCATGAATCTGTCATCCATTTTTCTTAGGCGTCAGGATTTTTGAGCTCCAGGAGAGCAGGAATCCCTGAGGAAGGTCCCTTGGAGCAAGGCTTTGCAAAGCAAAGATGTGTATTTTTTTGCCCAGCTTGTCAGTGCTTTTATCTAAAGGATACCACTTCGCTTCCCTCAGTTTCTTGAGCCACCCAATGTCATTTATCTCATCAAATATTATGTCCCCTTCAGCTCCAAATGCCTTATAAAGAGCAGCAAAGGAGACAACAGTTCTGGCCTCAGGTCTGTTATCTTCTGATGGTTATCAAAGGAGGACATACTGCCACCAAATAATGGGACTTACATCAGTGTATCCTTCGTGTTACCATGTCTAGGATTTGAACTAATCATCTCTATGGGCAGTGGTGTGCTAGAGGTTCCTGCAGAGAGGGGAGGTTTGGCCAGGAGAGAGCTCTCACATGCAAAGGTCTAAATGAAGGAATGTTTTGCTGCCTCATCTCATGAGTCCTGCTAATGATTATGCTCAGAAAAGGTCAAAAGGAGAGAGAGAAATGGATGAGTCAGTATCTGAATGCAGCTGCTGTACACGAGTGGAGTAATTAGAGAGTCTTCCCCTTCACTTCTCTGCAGATCCTCACTCAAGAAGACTGGAACGTGGTCCTGTACAATGGGATGGCATCTACATCCTCATGGGCAGCACTCTACTTTGTGGCCCTGATGACCTTCGGCAATTATGTGCTCTTCAACCTTCTTGTTGCCATTCTGGTAGAAGGCTTCCAGGCAGAGGTAAGAGATCTGAGCAGAGGGAGGGAGAAAACTGAGAAGCACGTGTAGGGCAAGAGTGTAGGGATGAATCCGTGCCAGTGCATACATCTAGCCATGCAGGCAGCCCTAAATTTAAACTTGAGGGTTATAGATGAGCTGGATTGGGCACGTGAAACTCTTGTGAATCTGCCTTTGCAAATGAGACCCACTGGACTTGGCATGGGACTTGGGAAACCAGCACTTTGGTTGGTCTGCTACAGGGTCTGTTGTGTGACTGAGAGAAAATAATTCAGGATGAATTTAACTCACCAAATCTCCCACGTGTGCTGTATTTTGGATTTCTTTATGGTCAGCCTCACACCCTCAATGTATCTCCTGTAGGAGGGCTGTAGTTGTATTCAGAGTGGTTGTGCTGCACCTCAATTCTGCTAGAAAATGACTCTGGCCATAGCAAAGTCTGTGTTAAGGTAGTAGATTTTCCTGAACTGAATGCAGAAGCAACCAATACAGTTGGCCATGTGGTAGCTCAGAGACAGGGCTATCAACGGCCAGACATGTCAGATGTCCTCAGATTCTGCCTACCAGCAAATCTGGGTGAAAAAAGAGGACGTGCCAGGGAAACTCAAAGAGACAATAACCAGCACGCGTGACCCACATGGCTGGAAACTGCTCCTGCTCAAGCAGTCTCACACTTGGGCACAGAAAGCCCTTGTATAGCAGTTTGCCTCCTTTGTTCCTGATTTTTATCCTCTTGGCAGCCTGGCAGCTTTCAGGTACCTTTGTAGGTACAGATCCCATTCCTTACCTGCCCAGGGGGAGGCTGAGTCACCTGCTAATGTGAAGCCAGAAATGGGCAGCCTCATGCAATGCTCTCTGAGAGCACGATTACAGACCTAGCCCAATGGCTACTGTTTTCTTGCTCAGGCTTAATGGCTCCTTTCAGAGTTGTTAGGGACCATGACTTGAATGTGTGTAAGGTGTAGTTTTCAAAGCTTGTATTATTCACTCAGTGCTGCCTCGGAAAAAGGCCAGCAATCACAGGCATGACATTTGCAGGACACATTTTGCTCTCCACTTCCATTCATTATAAATCCTGACATTAAGCCTGTGGGCTTGTCAGCTGTCTCATAGCAAGGTATTTAGCTATGTTACAGCCCTGAGAAGGGTTTTCTGTATCTCAGCTACAAGGGCTCGATTCGAGTCTTGCACTTATAAATGCATAACTTGGCTGTAGCTGTAAACCAGAGATGCTTGCAGTCTCCTTGGCTAACATCCAGGAAGAAGTATGAGTGGAGCTGGGTTTTCTTTTGTCATCCCTGGTTCTCTTGGTATGTTGGGAATATGGCAGAAATTCTTCTTTGACCTCTTTGACTTTGCCCTCTTACAGGATGATGCTCTTAGAGCAGTTATAGCAGACACTGAGGTGTACTTCTTCTCCCTTTGTTCAAGTGTGCCTTTCACTTAGATGGAGAGTGATTCCTGGGAGACTTGTGTGGCTAAGAGGATGAACGTTGGAGCTGCTCTAAGGTCTGAACCATCCAGCAGCATTTCAGCAAGGACACTAAAAGTTGAACTGTGAATCACAACACACAGTCTCGTTTTGATCTGCTTGTGGAGCAAGTTTGGCAGGAGTATCCCTGGAAGAGAATGGGCTCAAATGACCACAAAACCATTTTTTTTAGTACATTTGTGCCTAGGGCAACAAGCAGCCAGACTTCAAACGGGACCATAATTGCCTATTTGTGCTTACATTGTTCCCATGTCATTTTGAAACCTACCCCCGGGCTGCTCTGGAAGAGCAGACAAACCTTCCAAAATTATGTAAATCTTTCATCTACTGTGCACTAGTGCTTCTGCTCCAAAACAAAGATGAATAAAGGAGCTTAAGCCTTTCAGTTATCCTGTCTGTTTGGCTGCACCAGTTAGCAATACATCATAGATGGAATTAAGTTCACTGCCACTTCAGCACCATGTTTCTAGAAATGATGGTGATTTGTTCAGGCATCAGTTAAGGAACTGTGCTCCTTTTTCTAGGATCAGCTGCTTTAAACCAACCATTTGCTACCAATTTGTACGGCTTTACTGCAGTCTTGATGGATCAACCCAGAGCTGTGCCAGAGTCCTGCTGGAATCTCTCCTCTCTTCAGAACTCGCCAGTAGAGGAGAACCTGGCAATAGCTCTTCTGTCCCACTCTTGTACATTATTTAGGCTGATCATTTGTGGTAGCAGAGGCAGATATGTATGAAAGGGAAAAATAACTGGACTTCCAGGAGGAAAGCCAATCTGAGGGTGGTTGGCTGTTCTCTGTTGAGATGTTGCTGTGCTGTCAGGCAAGCTGGCCTCATTCCCCTCAGCCTCAGCTTCAATGTTGCCAAGAGATTTCCCAATACAATCTTGATTACCAGCCAGCGTGAAGAAAGCAAATCAGGGCTGGGATTTCAGATCTAAGTCAAATTTACGGTGCTGTCAAATAAAGAAGAAAAACCCATCGACATCCTTTGACATTACAACCGAAGTGCTTTCAGCTGGGATCATGGAGAGTGCAAGCATGGAACCCCACAATGCCAATTTTTCATAGCCACTCCTCTGATTAGAGCTGCACTTTCATATTCTTCCCTGGGACACACTGTTCAGTGAGGCTGGGTGCAGTTAAACCCAAGGACGTTCCAGGAACAGTAGTCACAATCACATCATCATCCTTTCTGTCCAAGTATGAAAATGAATCAAAACAAGGAAAAGGGATTTACTCGGGGTCATTCCTCAGGGCAATATGACAGGGAATCCAGCATTCTGCCCTCCTGGCTCTTGGGGCCACACTTAAACTAACCATGGGGAGCTGAGGTATCTCTGAGCTGCCAAGTAATCCAAGTGGCCTTTGTGCTAAAGTTTAAATGAGTTTGGTCTGTTAATTATCCTTCTCCTCTTTGCAGGGCGATGCCAATAGGTCAGACACAGATGAGGACAAGACATCTGCCAACTTCGATGATGATTTTGAGAAGCTGAAGGACCTCCGAGCAACAGGTAGGATTTTATCTCTACATTTTCCTGGGAATGTGAAGACCTGTAACTCTTAATTCCACAGTCATGGTTTCATAGAAACTTCTGGGGGGAAGTGGAAGAATCCATTTTATTTGGCAATATATGATAGCTATGTTAAAAGAGCAGCTATGCAAAAAGTGTTGGGAAAGCTAAATGAGCATTGATCATTTCCTTTAAACAGATGTTTTTCTAATTTAAACAATACTAGCATATTTAGATATGTCTCATTGTTCTTCTGTACCATTACCACAGAATGGTTTGCTGACAGCAGTATTCTCCCACTACTTCTCAGCAGCTTTTCAAATCAATCATGTTCTCATCTGTTCTTTTTGGTTTCTCACACAAATGCATTTAGGTGAGGTTTGATTGATGGGAATGTGGCTGTTCATTTGTGTTACAGGAGGGCCTGGCAATTGATTTGAGGTAGGGCCACATTGTACCAGTGTACTGTTAACATGGAATAGTAGGTGACAGCCTTCACTCTTTGGAGTTTGCAACCAGATAGGGGACAGGAAGGGGTCACATATTTTAAGAGTGAACAGCATGATGGTAAACAGGAGCCAGTTTAGTTCCTCTGTACTTTGATTCTCAGCTTGGGCTCTTGTTAGGATTACTTCAAATGCTTCTAAACCAGAATTTGTTTCAGCTCAGGAAATTATATTGATTGTGGTGAGCAGATGGAATCCAGCTGAGGAAGGGGCAAAAGTAATTTGCTGGGGAATCTGAGACAGAGCTGGATCACAGCAAGGTGATGGAGCAGCAAATTCCAAACACCAAGTGACCAACTGAATGTCCATTGCAAGTAATTGTCAAGAAACCCCCAGCACCGAACTATGCACCAGCTTTGCACCAAGTATTTGCTGAGCAGCTTCAAATAATAAGAGCACTGTAGGGAAAAGTCATATTGTCACTTCTTCTCAGGTGATGCAGATAGAAAGCATCAAACTTGCCATCAGTCAAAGTCCATGAGTAATTGTGTGTCTCCATAAGCCTCATAGGTGCCAACTGGTGCCTAAACAGCATAAGGACTTCAACAGTTCTATTACAATGCAGTTGGTCTGTAAACAGACAGCCTGGCAAGAGGAATGTGTATTGCAGATTAGCAAATTTTGAGCTGGATCTTCCACCCCTCAAAGCGAATGGCAGTGTTCCCATGGACTTCTGTGGTGCCGATCAGGTATTTGTGCACGAGCCAGCATCTAAATAGATGAGACAATAGAAGCAGACTGCATTACAAAAAGCAGCCAGTGGGAAAAAAAAATAGCAGAGTTAATGAACTCACCTGCATTTCTCACTGCAGACTTGTACTTCTTTCCTGCTGGTCACAGATGTTCCATCCTTCCCTCTCCTTAGGACTGATTCTGCAGTTATTAAACCAGAACCCACTAAACCCAGTAAAATAGGAGCTAGTTCAGCTTTAGGTTTGTGTTTAAAATTAGGCTTTTGGGTTTAAATATTGTGGCACTCCATAGGGCTTGGAGGTCTTTTGCCTGGTTTGGCTTCAGTGTGAATATGGTTTTTGCAGCCTGTACTTGCCATACAGCTAAAATAGATAATTTCTGCTGTTACCACAGAGATCTGCTATTAGATTTCTCTGTTACAGGAAGTTTACTCTTCTAGATGGGTGGATGTGTAAAAGCAACTTCCATTTCCCATCCCCTGAACAGATGACTAAAGACAATGGCTAGAGTCTGCTTAGTGCATTCCTCATGAAGGAACTTAGAGCACATCAGAACTACATAAAAATCGCTGTGCAAAACTGTGTGACAAGGAGAGATGAACCTCTTAGGGTCAATTTAGCTGGTCTTCCATGTCCTTTCCCTGGAAACATTCTCCCAGTCCCCCAGAACTGTAACTCCACTCTCTAAATCTCAAGAAACAGTGAGCAAAAGAAGTCCAGGCAGGGCTGAAGGCCTCTTAAAAGACAGTGATGTTTGCCTTACACCTTTCAGCATGGTGGGAGTAATCTTATCGCCCACAACATTTCATCTCCATTTGGCAGAGTTCCTAGAAGACCCAAGGAGCAATGTCTATTTTCAAGAGTGATTTCTGTAGCTGAGCATTCACCTCATATTCTCTGTCTTCTTTTCTCCAGAGATGAAGATGTACTCGCTTGCTGTCACCCCAAATGGACACCTGGAGGGCAGGGGCAGCATGCCACCTCCTATAATCATGCGCACTGCTGCCACACCAATGCCCACACCAAAGTGTTCCCCACACATGGATTCAGTGCACACTTTTGTGGACTCGAGGAGAGGGAGTAACGCTTCGCTAGACCCCTTGAGCTACGATCAGAAGTCCTTGGTAGGTTCTTACTGCTAACAACTCTCCCTCGAGTGCCTGCAAGTGGAACAAGTGATACAGGGGTGTGTGTGTGTTGCTGGAAAATAAAAAGGAGGGTGATAGAGGTGAGAAAGACAGGAGGAGAACAGAACCAAGAGGGATAAATGAATGGGTGCACTATGCTGGGGCAGGACAGTGACAATATAACGGTCAAGGACAGTGAGTGTATGAAGAAAGGAGACAGGAATGTGCTGGGATTCAGTGTTTTCCTGCCTAGTATCTGACTGGAAGTCCATGCCAAGCCACCTCACTTTGAGAGGCACAACCTGACACAAGTTCACACTTTTTATTCCAGCAAACCCCCTTGAGGAGAAGTAGGTGTTTTTTGCCAACCACTGGTCATCTATGGTGCCTTGGATAAGCTGTCAAGTGTTACTGTGAGGATGAAGCCTGTTTCCCCCCACAGTGTTTTAGGGTTGCATCTTGAATCCACCTTGTGTCAAGGGAAATGAGGCATTTTCCTTACCAGCACAGCAGCTGAGCTCCAGTTACATTAGAGCAGCCCCACTGGAGGGGAAACAGAGGAAAAAAGGTATGAGCTGACCAAGTGCCACCAGGCACAGCTCGTGGAGGAGAGATCTGGCTGGAGCTGACTGTTTTGGCACTGATTGCATTTTGCCTGCAACACGGGAGTGGGAGGGCAGCTCTATGAAAACAGAGGGAGCAGAGTTAGTAGGCAAAGTGGATTTCTGCTGCTGCTTATCTGTCCCATTCCTCTGCTCTGTAACTGCAATATCATGTTCAAATCAAGGCAGCAGAGCGTGAAGGCACTTCACACAGAGGCAGAGCCACTATCCCCTTTGGTAAGCTGCTTAGTCAAGGTAATGCTTTTCAAAAGAAAATAGAGATGACTGTTGTTTGCCTTGGGGTTTCAATGGGATTGTGAGCTGCTGGATAGGGTTGTTCATCGTTTGAATCCTTTCTCTGAGAGCACATCGGTGCCACCAGCCAAAGGAAGATGAAGCAATCAGGGGAGAGCTGGCCAACGCTGGGAAGTTGGAGGAGGAAGGCAGTTTGCCTTGTTTTGTGCTGGGAGGAAGCCGTGAAGGCAAAAGGAGTTTTCCTTCTAGCTTTTCTGTTCTGACCTTAAGTGCTCTCACCCTGGCAACTGCCTACCAGCAAACGATCGGTGCCAGAGATTTGCTGTAAGGGAGGCATCCATTCCACCTCCTTATGCAGCAAATTGAAGAGAAAGTAATGCAAACGGGCACAATTGCCAACAGGCACTTGGGTGACTCAGGTGCCAGAGCCCCTTTAGAAGCCAGAAACCACTTGAATACGAGGAGAGAAAATGCCACCTCAGCAATACTGTCTTTGGGTTCGGTTTTTGTGCACAGTGAATGTTGCCAGCACGGTAGGAAGCCCTGCAGCACAGAGAAGTGGTAGCTGTGCTACAGGTGTAGTTGGAAGAGTACTTTCAGTGTGGGCATAACTGGGTGCTTGGCTCCCAGCACCAGGCATTGCCATGGTGAAATCAGAGCAGTGAGGAGAGCTGCAAGGGGAAAACAGGACTTGCGACAGGAACGGTCTTCCAGTCTGGGCAACATGCCATATCCTTTGGCTTCCTCCTGCAAACAAACCCTCCAATGTCTTTCTCCTCTCTCAGTCCAGCCTCCGCAGTTCCCCTTGCGCCAACTGGGGCACCAGCAGCAACTGGGGAAGCCGACGCTCAAGCTGGAATAGCCTGGGCAGGGCCCCGAGCCTCAAGAAGAAGAACCAGTCAGGAGAAAGAGAGTCCTTGCTCTCTGGGGATGGGAAAGGCAGCACAGATGATGACTCTGATGATGCCAAGTCCAGCACGGTCAGCAGACCCTCACTGCACCGCCGGGCAGAGTCCCTGGACTACCGCAGCACCCTGGACCTGCCGGAGCTGCTCCAGTTGCCCACCATGCGCCACTCGCTCAGCATCAACCCCATGGCTGTTCTGCCTGCTGAGTACCAAGACTGCAATGGCAAGATGGTTCACGTCCCCAGCGAGTTCTTCCTGCGTGTTGACAGCCACAAAGAGGATGCCCTGGATTATGAGGATGACATGGATGATGTGAGTTGAGGGGGGAATTGGGCACTCGTGCGTGAAGTGGCTTTTCCACTCCCAAGAAGGCTGGTTAAAAATCAGGCTTGGAAATGTGTTGCTGCCTAATGGCTGGTGTAGGCAAAATGAATCCAGATCCAAGGGATGGGCACCCACTTTCCAAAAGATATTTTTTAGCTAATGGGTTGGGCTGTTACCTTGCAGTGGTCCCTAACAAGGTAAAACTGCAAGGGGTTGTGCATGCATTTGCCTAGTTCTTGGACTGGGTGAGATTGTCCCCTTGGCCCAGGATACCTCCAAAGATGAGCTGTAGACACAACAGCTAACTAATGTCTTTGCTCACAAGAGCTGTTTGGCATCTCCAAGGCTTGAAAGCCTAGAAGGTCTGGCTTTGTCAGGTTCATATCTCACTGTACAGCGGCCCCTTTCTTCCACCCCTTTCTTCCCTGTTGTGTTGGACAAGTGTGACAATGCCTGCGACATCTCTGTCCCAAAAGCCACGACTCCCTGCTATGCAATGCCAGGTACTGCCCCCTTTCACGAAAGAACTGTGAAAGTTGAAGAGGCAGGAAAATAAAAGAGGAAGAAAGGTGTTTCTTCTTTTCCATCCAGAGTTACTGCTACCGAATCCGTAAGGTCCTGGAGCCCTACAAACCACAGTGGTGCAAGACTCATGAAGACTGGTCCCTCTACTTGTTTTCCCCACAGAATCGGTAAGAAATCCCAGTAAAATACCAACCCACAAGGTTTTTGTGGTAGTGGAATACTACATTCCTAGCTAGCCTTCTCTGGAGAAAAATACCTCTCTGATGCAGAAGCACTGAGAGTTTTAGAAATCCAGTTCCAGATTTTTAGGTTGCATTTTCTGTTACGTATAAGCAGAATAGTTACATGGTTCACTCCATGCCTGTCTAGGAAGAAGGGTGGTTGAACCAGCATTAATAATAGCTGTTATTACATCTTGTTTACATTGATAATAATGGCTGAAGCATGTCGAGAGACTAGCTCACTGCTTGGGCTGATGCTGGTGGCACAGCTGCTGAGGACTTTGGAGGATGTGCCACTCAGGTGGGAGTCTCTTGCTGACCCAAACATCTGAAGGATATTTTTCTCCCCACCATTTCTTCAGGTTCCGAATGATGTGCCAGAAGGTCATTGCCCACAAAATGTTTGATCACGTGGTGCTGGTCTTCATCTTTCTCAACTGCATCACTATAGCACTGGAGCGACCAGACATAGACCCACACAGCACGGTGAGTACCTGAGTCATTTTATTCCTTGGCGCAGCATCCACATCTTAGTCTTGTCAGGGCAAGACCCTGCAAGATGAAAGATGTTTGTTTTCTAACACCTTTAAATAATTTGCCTCTTTTTTGTTGTTCTGTGTTTTACAGGAAAGGATATTCCTAAGTGTTTCTAATTACATCTTCACTGCAATCTTTGTGGTTGAAATGATGGTCAAGGTAATTACATCTTCATTCCATGGCCCATAGTGAGGCCTGGCAAGGACCAGAACACGACATAGTTATATCTGGGTGAAGATTTGAATGTCTCTTTCCTCCTGGCCATAGGTGGTAGCTCTTGGCTTTTTCTCTGGGGAGAACACCTATCTGCAGAGCAGCTGGAACGTCCTGGATGGAGTCCTGGTCTTTGTATCTATCATTGACATTATTGTGTCCATGGCATCGGCAGGCGGAGCCAAGATCCTGGGTGTCCTTCGTGTTTTGAGACTTCTACGGACCTTGAGACCTCTCCGGTACGTTCACCCATAGAGTGGCTGAGTTTGCTTCGTGTTGGTAGATCAAGGAGCTTGAAAAAAATGCACATGATCCATCAAGGTCTTGCTTAATAACACAAAAAGCTGAAACGCAATAAGGTAGGATGATCTTTGGGGAGCTCTTATCTAGCGAAACTGTTTGAAAACAGTGAAATTATAATATATATAACATAATTCATCTTCGCCAGCATGGGAAGGAGCGGGTGGAGTTTGGAGTGAGAGGTGTTATCGTACTCAGGCAGTGAATGCTTCCTCCACTCTGCATTTTTATCACTGCTTTACAAATCAGTCTGGCTCCTTGTTAAACTGCATAACCCCGCAGTCGTTCCCAAGCAAAGAGGTCGCGTTGGCTGGGAGAAAATTTGCAATTGAACAGGTGCTGACAATAATTTGATAAGCTCCAGCATCTATACCTGCTCTCCCGTGCCTGCATATCTAACATTACTACAAAACAATTTAGCTCTCAGCTAGGAAGAGAAAGAGGAGACGCTTCCAGTGTTTGAGAAAAGGAATAAAGAGAATTTGTATTTTGTTTACGATTATGCAATAACAAAGAGTGTTAATGCTTGGGGGATTTTTATCAGCTCACGGCTTCTGTTCTGCTTCCATCCTGCTTGGCAAGAAACACGAGCCTTTTTTCATGAAATTTCAGGGGAAATAAGATAGGCACCTCCTGAGACCTGTAGGCTTTCTGATGAAAAGCTGCTTTGCTCGTGAGAGTAATAGTAAGAGGCAATCTTATTTAGACCCATGACCACAAGAACAAGAGCTTTTTGTCTGCTGCTCTTTATTTCTTCAGTTACAAGTAACTTTGAGTGTTTCGGTTTTCTCTCGTGCTCCCATGCTCTGTTCAGCTGGTGGCATCAGGATCCCCTTGCAGTGCTGGCTCACCAGGAGCCACTCTGGATCACACCTGGCCAAGCCTTGGCCTGGCAGTTCCTCAGGGCACATGTCTAACACACATAACTAGGAACAGAAACCAGGGCATAGGCGACTCGTAAGTAAATATAAAGAGGGAGAAGGGAATTGGTCTTGGAGAATAACTAGGCCAGACCTTATTAATAGAGAGGAATTAATCACCTCTCACGATGGCTTCACTTGTCACAGCCTGGTTTAGGATTACTCCAGGGACCATTCCTAACACTCTGTAGGTACAGTTCAGGCTGCCACATTATTTGCTGCCAAACAAGACCCTGTTGAAATGCTTTGTCCCTGCAGCATACAACTTTCCTCTTTCCTCTGTGTTTGGCAAGCATGGAAGCATCATTAGCTGTGCAGACTCAAGCTACCTGCAAGGACTCATACCCTCTCCCCTCTATGGGCCCTTCCTAAAAAAAAATCTTTGCTATTCCTCAGTCAAAACACCCATGTTCCCAGAACAGCTGGCTTGGGCTGGTTCATTTCTGTGCGCAAACTCATTTTTCACATACCCGTGGGAAAGCCATTCTCCAGACACTCGTACAGGGAAGGAAAACAATTGTGCTCTGTAATACCAAAAAGCTCAGAGCACCCCTGGCCTCTTACAGCAAGCAAGCAAACTGCTTTGTAATGGGATGACCCTTTGGCTGTGGAGCTGTTGGTCACGAGTTCCTGCTAGCTAAGAGTCAGTTCAGGAACTAATTAGGGAACAAACTGAAATGACTTTGAAAAGTTGCCATGGGGCTCAGGCCAGCAGGGCAGGTGAGCACTTCTGCCTGTAGAAAGAGGACAAGATATGCTCTCCAGTGCTGCTGTGAAGCTGTTTACACATGTGTTAGGAAGCAGACTCCTGCCTGGTGTGTGCCACTCTGCTTGGTCAGAGTCCTGAAGGGATCAGCTCTCTGGGCTGAGGTACAAATAACCTTGTAGTGGGAACCTCTGTGGATGTTCTGCCTGTAGAGAGTGCTCCCTCCTCACTGTTATTAGTAAGCAATTGCCCAACACCCTGCTGACAGGGTGTCTTACACTTTTTCAATTCCATCTAATGTGACTGTGAATGTTCTGGTTGTCCAAATAAATCACTAATCATCTCTGAATGCTGCCTGCAGGTAGAGAGGGGTTGTGTTAGCTTTACTGCAGCCCAGGCAGAGGAGGAAAAGCAACCATTTAATAACAGGGCATGCATAGAAATGAAAAGCTTTATTGTTTTGTCATTTTTTTCCAGAGTCATCAGCAGAGCCCCAGGTCTGAAGCTGGTGGTAGAAACCTTGATCTCCTCCTTGAGGCCTATTGGGAATATTGTTCTCATCTGCTGTGCTTTCTTCATTATCTTTGGGATTTTAGGGGTCCAGGTAGAGTATTTCCCTCACCATGGGCATCTTAAGTGACTGCTGCAAAAGAGAGGCTATTTTTCACACCACCTGGGGTTAAAGTGTAAGTAATGAGGTTAAATATCTCCAAAGGAAGAGTTCAGTTAGGTGTTAGGAAAGAAGAGTCAGTTCCTAGAAGAAATGCTCCAGGGTGGGATTTGCATCTGCTCATTGGAAGGGTCTTAGGAATAGAAGAGCAGAGCTCCCTGGTGAACAGCATAGCACCAGCTAAGCCTGCTTGAGGGTGGGGGAAGGAAAAGACATTCTCAAAATGCCTCCCAGCTCTGTGTCTGAGGCAGTACACAGCAATGTCTCAGGGCCTGAAGTTTAACCAGAGGTGTTTTCCTGCCATGTGTGTTCAGGCAGGTAATCTGAGCTGGAAGGAAAGGAATTTGAACTTAGCAAACAACTATTAGGGGTGAGAAAGATAAATCAGGGGACAGACTTTTCAAAGCTGCTTCTTTTTGTGTTTTTTCTTTCTTTGGTTGCTTCTCAAATACAGCTTTTTAAAGGCAAGTTCTACTACTGTGATGGTCCTGATGTAAAAAACATCACTACCAAGACCGACTGCACCAACGCACACTACAGATGGGTTCGGCGAAAGTACAACTTTGACAATCTGGGACAGGTAAAGTCCTCATTGCAGGGATTTCCCTGGAATGAGCACTTTTAATGTATTGTTTGAGGAGGATCTGAAACCTCTGTCATAGGAGATTTCAAAGACATAAGCATTCATCTATCAGAAACAACCCTAACTGGGTAAAAATGGATCAAGTCACCTCTTGATCTCTTGCAGCCAGGCTTCCTAGGATTATACAATTCCTTGTTTGCAGGAGGGTGTTGTCTTAAAGCCACTGTTTTTGCATGCAGTCCCTCACGTATGGACCTCAGCTGTCACTTTTAGTCTCTTGACTTCTAGCTGTTATGTTTGCAGATTAAAAAAGTAAGATGTTTTATACTGGCTGAAAAGCAAGGCAGCTCATAGTAGGAGTTCAGGTATATTACTGCTTTTAAAAACCCATCACATTGGGCCAGGCTAACATATTGATTTTTAATCATGCTTTGGTGACCACAAGGCCTGATGTTCCTGAGAAAAAGTCAGCCTATGCATGAAGGAAAAAGAGCATTAATGACCACAGTTTGCTCACTTTTAAGCCATATATGGAGACAGGTAAAGGCAAGACACAATATGTTGCGTTTCTCCAGCAGCTTCAGGCCAGATGATGTGTTATGAGCTGTGGATTGGCTTTGCTGAGCCTTGGCTGTTGTTAGTTTCTTTTCTGGGGACTAAAATGCAAGACCAATCTTTTCTGTTTGTTTTCTTGCAGGCCCTCATGTCCTTGTTCGTCCTCTCCTCCAAAGATGGTTGGGTGAACATCATGTACGATGGTTTGGATGCCGTGGGTATTGACCAACAGGTAAATGCACTGCAGAGTCCAGATGAGGTGGTCTCAGAAGTCTCGTGTCTGGGTGACTCTGCTGTTTTTGAAGTCCCAGGAAGGAGCAAAGCTAGAGAACCTTCTTGAGGTCCTGACTTCCCATTGGGCTGCTAAGTTTTCCTTTCTCCACAGAGCAGCTTTTGTAGTGGCTGTGCCCCATGTAGTACACGAACAAGGACTGGTGGGGTTTCTTGGTTAGAATGGTACTTGAGGAGAGCCACACATACCACTGTGGCTTCACAGAAGGCATGATGAATATGAGCAGACTTTCATGAAATGGAAAACAACTGGGAAAACTGTGAAAGAATCATGAAGTTTGTGTTATGTGGCATTTGCAAAGAAAAGTCAAGAGTCTCAGATATGAGTAGTACCCCCATCGTAGCTACAGTAACACTTGGTACTGAAATTTTCTCCTGCTTCTGAAGATCCCGTAATAACTGAGAGACACTAACTATGAGCACACATCTCAGAAAAATAAGCTGGAGCCTATCTTTAACTAAAATGATCTCACAGGTGGGATGATGCACATCCACTGAGATTTATTTTAAGCTGTATGACATAAATGCCAAAATAATTAAATCCTGTAAGCCAAATTGTGGAGGCTAGGAGGGTTTCACAACAAAAGTAAAATTCCAGCTGGTGAGAAAATGAATGAGAGGAAACTGTTTTGGGAAAAATCTCTTTAATTCCTCCCAGCTCTCTCCTCCTCACAGAAATATATTGTACTGTCTTGTTGCTACAGAATGCCCCAAATCCTGACTTACACACATCTTGTCTGTGCTACTTCTCTTCTCTCTCATTTTTTAATTCCCCACCTCACCAGCCCATCCAGAACCATAACCCTTGGATGCTTCTCTACTTCATCTCCTTCCTGCTCATCGTCAGCTTCTTCGTGCTCAACATGTTTGTGGGGGTGGTGGTGGAGAACTTTCACAAGTGCCGACAGCACCAGGAGGCGGAGGAGGCCCGGCGGCGGGAGGAGAAGCGGCTGAGACGCTTGGAGAAAAAGCGCAGGAGTAAGGAGATGTACCTGTCTGGTCGGTAGATTGCGTTACAAACCAAAATCTTTCTGAGCCCTGCCTGCTCCCAAAGCAAGACTTTTCATTTTCCTTTGGTTTTGTTTCCATGGGATTCAAGAGGTTGTTTTGCTTTGTTACCTCTTTGGTGGTACCTTAAGTCTTGGGTTGCCAACACCCTGGAATTGTCCTCTCCAAGCCTGATGTGAAGCATTACCTGTTTACTTGGCTGGGGAGAAAAATCCTCCTCCAAGCAGATTCCTCAAGCGTTCTTTGCATCCCAAGTTCTTTGTATCCCAAGCTCCAAGCGGGAGCTCGTGGTGGGACTGAGGGATGCAGCGAGTAAACAGCTTCAATGCTTGCTCTGTGCATGAAGGCCAGTCCCAAGGGTAGCCCCGTGGCTTAACGTGTTGCTTGCATCTGATGATGGTGGTGGTTTGATTTATTAATTCTTTTCTTAGGCAAAATGATTGTGATGCTTTTTTAGAGTCCTAGCGCATGGCCCCGCATGCCACAAAGATGCTGCATGAGGGCATGAACAAACCGAGAGCCCTGGGGAGAGGAATGGTGCCCCAAGGTGGGGCTGTCCAGAAAATTCTTCTCTGGAAGATGTCCATTACAAGAGATGCTTGCCCCATCACAGGCTGGAGGAGCCCTTCAATGTGCTGGGACTCAGTTTCTCCTTGCAGACGGCCTACGTGGAAACATTGGCCAGATGCAGGGCCATTAGGGTGCAACAGAAGACCATTAGCTGGAATCTGTTTCGTAGTGGATCTAGTAGGGACCATCAAACCAGACCAGAAGAACACCTGAGCTCATGCTCCTTTCCTGACCCAAACCTTCCCAGGGGTTCTCCTGTGTTAATTCTCACCTCCACTGCTCCTTGGCAGGCTCCACCAGGGACAAGCTGCCTATAGCATCTGGTGGGTATTCTCAGGGAAGCTGTCAGGAAACCAGCCACACCGACTTCCCAGCCAGTTTTAGCCAGCAGGGATAGCCTGAATTAGATGCTGGCAAGCATTTTTTAGAAGTAAGTGAGGGAACATGGCTTGGCCACTGTGATCAAAGATGAACTTAGTCACAGATAAGGCTTGAAGTGCTTCTGGCCCTTCTTGTGGCTCTGCCTATCACTGTGCTGCCCTGTCTAATGGCTGTAAGGACCTAAGATCATTGTGGCAATGGGCTAGCTGTCTCACAAACATCAAGCCATAAGTACCCATTTTCAGCTGGGAAAAATGCAGTTAGATCAAATAGTCTTCTACCTGGCTCTGAGGACACAGCAGTCAGAGGCTCTGCTAGTAGAAACCTCAGCCAATTTCCTCCATCCATCCATGCTTGAGTCAGAAGGCAGGCAGCTGTATCCCTCACAGCTCCTCTCCTGCTCTTGTGGTCCTCTTCATTGGAGCCATCGGAGATCTCAGCACTAAATGTCTGCACCGTGGTCTCCACGGGGTCTTAATGAGAGACTGACCTGACCCCACAGTGAAGGCCAAACCCCTTTCATTTTAGCTGGTTGTGAGTTAAGTAGCTGGGTTAAAATGCAATCTAGCTCAAACTAGCCAGCTGCAATCAGACGTTGAATCTCTTCAGAGATTTAGAAGAGTTCAAATGCAATTTCATTTCCCTTTTCCAATTTTGATTTTTGAGTTTGAGGTTCCAAAGAACTAGAAGTGGAAATCCTGAAGGCAGCATTTCCAGCAGAATAAACAAAATCAGTTTCAGGCTCTCAAGAGTCCTCCTATTTGTGCAGTATTTCTACCCCAATGTGCTGACCCGAGAAGACATTCATACAAACTCAAACTTTATATGCAAAAGCCCCCCTAAAGCTTATTTACAAAGAGCATTAAGCATCCTTTAGAGAAAATAGACTGGAGCACAGGTAAGGAGGGGTAGCTTAGCCACAGCCAGTTGCTGTTCCTGATAAGTAAGTAAATCTTGTTACAAGCCTGGCTGTGGCTCACTGCATAGACACCAAAAGGAGCCAGTCCCTGTCAAAGTGATGGACACCGTTACACTGCCTCTCTCTATCCAGCTATCTCCAAGGATAGAGTCAAGGAGATATCTCAGACTGCAGACCCAGGCATTGCACAGATGTGGGTTGTAACTTTTCACTGAGAGCACGCAGGGAGGAGGACAGCTTTCTGGAAGGTGATCAAGTCCAATATAGCAACTGAGAGGCTAAGTGTTTGGCCATGTGCTGGATTTCCAGGAGGTTACCTCAGATCGTCTGGCTCTGAGGTCTCCTACCTGCATGGACAGCTTGGCATCCAAATTTGAGTTGTTAACAAGGTGAAATCAAATATCTGGTAGACATTTTGGAAGATTGCTATTTGCCTTTTAATGGATTATATTATTTTTTTAATGTAAATGGGAGGAGTTTTCACCTCCTTGATAATTTAGAAGATGATGGATTTGGTGAAAAAAACGTGGCAGACTCAGAAAGATGTGAGGTGTGGTTGGTGCCGTGTGTGGCAGAGTCTCTGTGGGTGAGTGTGTGCATGTGCAGGCAGGGGACACTGCATGGTGGGAGGCCAGTCCCCATGGGGCAGGAGGGGCTCAGAGCAGTGATTCTGTGAGGAGCAAGGAGCCTGTGTTGGGAAGCCTGAGAGAGAACCCTGCTTTTCCTTCAGCTGCCATTTCTAGCATTTGGCCTGAAGAGGAGAAAGAATTAGGGCTGCTAACAAGAGTAGAATCCAGTGTAGGTAGCAGATTACTACCTGAGCAACACCCATCCATCTGGACTCACCCTGTCTGCCTGGCATCTCGTCTTTGTGTCCTGTCTACTGTCTGTAATGTCCTCTGTGTATAGCAACTCTGTGTTTCTGTGTATTGAGGTCTTTGGGCATCTGTAGGTACCTACACACAGAAACTCACCATTGAGCCATAGTAGGCTTGGGCTCAGGCCTGGAAATGAGTTTCCCATCTGAGGGCCACTTTTGTGAAGGGATAGGGAGAGGGTGACACCCCACACCCTTTGTCAGTGTGCCTTGACTCTGACCCTGTAACAAGCATCACTTGAGGTTCATCATGGAGCCCATGGACCCAACACAACAGTGAACCCATGAACCCAACATGTCAGGGCCCAGCCTTCATGACCGGGCTGCGATGAACTCATTTGAGGCCAGGCCAGCACTGGAAGAAGGCACTGGGTTTGCCAGTTAACTCTGCTCATGTGAGAAAAGAGGGCAGAGATGGATTTGATGTGGTTTTAAATGCAGAACTGCACAGCTTCCTTTTTTTTTTTCTGTGAAGGTAAACATTCAAGATAAACCAGAATGTTTTTCTGACACAGTCACTGTCTCCATCCACTCTGTCTGCTGTGTCAATAAGTGCAGTGTAATTTAATAATCCTGCACCTCCTAACCTTTTAATGAGGTTCTCAGAAGACACAGACCGAAAGCAGCATCCCCAGATTAAAGTTCTTGATTAAAGCCACATGGATCAGCTTTATCTCCTCTGCATTCAGGGTAGGGGGCCGGATCCAGCCCGCCCGTATCTGCTGTGCAGCCACTGAGCAGGGCACGGTGTCCTGGGCAGTGCCCTGGGCTTCAAAGGCTGTGAGCGGGGTCTGGGTGACACTGTGTGCTGAAAGCAGTTCAGGAAAAGCTGGGAATGCTTCCCACAGCCTGGGGGAGGCCCTAGTTGGGGAGCAGAGAATGCCTTTCAGTAGTGTCACCGAGTCACCGGCCCCTGGGAAGACCCCAAAAACAGAACTGAGGAAAGGAAATGCTTTTTCCTGAGGGGGGACCTCATCCATGGTTACAAATATGTAAAGGGTGAGGGTCTGGATGATGGAGCCAAGCTTTTTACAGTGCTGACCAATGATAGGACAAGGGGCAATGGATGCAAACTGGAGCACAGGAGGTTCCATGTGAATCTCAGGAAGAACTTCTTTCCTGTGCGAGTGCCAGAGCACTGGACCAGGCTGCCCAGAGAGGCTGTGGAGTCTCCTTGGCTGGAGACATTCAAACCCCGCCTGGATGCGTTCCTGTGTGATGGACTCTAGGTGACCCTGCTCTGGCAGGGGGGTTGGACTGGATGAGCTTTCGAGGTCCCTTCCAACCCCTAGGATTCTGGGATTCTGTGATTTTCACACTGTACAGGAGGAGCATGGCCACAGCCGTGTTTTTCCCAGGCATTTCCCAACACGGAGCTGAGTGTCTGTGCATTGTAGAAGGAAGAGGCCAGTTGTTTTAAGACCCAGCAGAGATGCCTTTTAGAGCACTGACTGTCAGACTTTCTCTCTAGGGGTGAGCAACCGTGGGCAGCACACAGTGGTGTTTAAATTAGTTCATCCTCTCAATGCCACAACCATCTCTGTATCCAGCAGAAACATTTGAGCTGTAACTAAAATTTTGGGCAGTGCATGTCTGAGTGTTTAGTATTTCCAACTAGGGAATTATCAAACCATCTCGCTTATTTTTCCAGGCAGCTGCAGGTATAGAGCTACTCTGTGCCAAGCATGCATATAAACCCATTAGGGCTTTCTAATGTTTCAAGCAGAGGAGAATAATGGAGAAGCTGTAGCTAGCAATTGTAATGCCAACGTAAATGCTTTTAAGCTAGGAGACAGTGCTTCATTAATTTTCATGTCAGCAGAATCTCAAGCAAAGAAGTTTAAATACTCTGCAGAGAGATGAGAGTCAAGCATTAGCCAACATCTAGAAGTGGGGGTGGGAAAGGACTGTGGTTTTCCTTTTGCGTATGTTTGATGGTTTCTCCTTTCCCTCCTGCATTTCCACCAATTCAAACCATCAGCTGGAGGGATACTTGTCTGTGTTTGATGTAAGTCTCCTAGTTAGCTGATGGGAGTCTCACCCCAGAAACCATTTCCCTGAGAAACCAGGCACAGGTTACATTTTGTCTACTGTAATTAATGATGCACTGAATCTCCCCCATTTGCTGTGCCCACCTCCCCATGGTTCACTGTTCTCCTCATCCAGGTTCTCCTGCAGAGCCCATGTCTCTGGTTGAGCAGTCTGTAGCAGTAGGTGTGTGCAGTGAACACCTACACCCTCTGAAAAAGCCTTGCATGAGCAGTATCTCCTCTAATGGACATTGCATGGGTTACTGTACCAAGCATGACAGTGTTGTTGCATGTATTTTGAAACGTTGTCAACTTTATCCTAGACTGTCCTTGTATGTGTTCCCCCAGGAGAAGTTTCTCTTTCATCTGTTAACCTGGCCTCAGGGATGTAGTGCATCCTAACTGAGTAAGGCATTTCCTAGAGCTCCCTCATCCTGGGTCGATTAAACCTATCCCAAGTTTTCTGAGCAACCAGTTAGACCAGGGATAGGAAGAGCCTGGCAGTGTGTGCAGACACAGACTTCTCACACACTTTCTTTATGGCTGGGTGGTTCCCCCTTACTGTTTGTGCATCCAGCTCTTGTAAAGGGAGAGCTCTGTTGCTGATGGGCAGCCTACAAGGCTTTCTGCTCAGCAGCTTTACAGTGGAAAATGTCATCTTGTGATTATGCTTTAGAATAAGTAGTTTATAAAACATAAACACCTGATCTTTTGCTGAATAGTTACTCAGTGGCTGCATTTGGGCAGGTTAGAGAGTAGTTGCAGTTACCTACAGCCTGTTTGCCTTGTGTGCTGCTCACCAGTGTATTCACACACTGCCTGTCACTGCTGATGTTCTTCTGAGATCCACTGATAAACCATTAGTCATTAATAAATAGTCCCTTAATACAACGTTTGACTATTTGGGCTATTCTTGGACCTCCCAACAATCTGATTTTTGTATTCCCAAGAAGACATTTAAAAAAAAAAAAAAGAAAAAGTATGTCATAATCATCTTGAATACACATGAAAGCATACTGTACAGACTTAAGTAATTATACTGTAATGTTATTATTATTATTATTTTTTAAACACACGGGAAGATTAGCTGAGTTCAGTAGCAAAGACTTCCAGTCCAAGATGATTGGTAGGACTGAGGCACATGAAAGCAACAGAAAAATGTATTCAAAAACAATTGTGTTTGCTTTGATCTTGTTTTTCCACACCCATTAGAAAAAAATAAGTCTAGGTGACCCTGGCCAGAAGGAAATGTTTTTCAAATGCCTCTACTCCACTTTTAACTACCAGAAAAAATAGTAGTTGAAAGAGAGCAACAGATTTAGTTTACCTTTATCCAATTTATTTTAGGGTTTTGGACTCTAATCTGGCATCAGTTGCAGTATCAAAAGAACCCCCTCCACATTTCAAGGGTCACTGCATCTGAAAGATATTAGCAGAGTGAGAGGAGTGGAAGATGTATTTCAGGGCAGCACTGAGTACTTTTGAACTTATTTCCCTCCTTATTTTTCAGGTGAAGTCTTTTTTCCCAGCTCCTCATGCATCTAAAGCTGAATTTACTGAAACATCTGTGAAAAACCCCTCTCTGTTAAGAACAATCCTACTCTTAGTATGACCTAGCGTGTCTTTTTCACTTGCAAAAATCTCCAGTAATGCTGACTTTGGCCTTAAGTACACTCTTTGATTATTTACATTTCATAAGTCTGAAAAGAATTTGACTCCATCTAAGTGCCCACAGCCATCTTGTGGTCACAGTCTAATTTAAGGGAGACACAGGCAGTGAATACAGCTCAGTCTCAGGGCAGTGTTCAAACACTCTTCTTGGAACAGCCCCAGGAGCTTGGTCACGTGCAGAAATCTCCCCATATCAAAGAGGAGAAAGGAGGAGTCATGACCAGAGGCAGACATATAAAATTCATGTGGTCATAGCCTGGATGGTTTTTCAGATGCAACCATGCCCTTGGCTTTGTATTTCCAGAGGAGCTTGTGCTGACAGTCTTTGTCAAAACAAATGCTGAGCACCCCTCTCCATTGCTGTTGATGCTCTCCTGTGTGCTGCTGACCCTCACGCATGTGCCTTACTTTGCCACAGGCATCACCATGTTTTCTTTAAACCCTTAAAATATGCCAAAAGCCTTCTGTCAGAGAAGCTGAGCTCTGGTCATGTTCTTCTCTTACTTACGTAGAACATGCCTGACATCAGTGGGATTAGGAGAGACAAATATCAGAGTCCAGACCAATGAGACCTGCCCTAAGCCTTTTCTGTAAATTGGAGTTGAATCTTTGCTGGGTTTGAAGCTTTTCTCTTGGCTTTGGGTCTCATTTCCATCCTGCTCCTCACCGTTCCTGGTTTGTGACAAGGGCCCCATTAAGCGAAGAGGTTGAGAGAGAGCAGTAAGAACAGAGAGTGCTTGGGAGAAAAACAGACCTGGTTGTCAAAGCTGTGGAGGTCCCTCCTGCAGGAGCAAGAGGTTTGGCTCAGCCTGACAACCCCACAAGGGTTCTTGAAGGTTCTAGGTAGAAGCATTTGGCCATTTCACGTGGCTTGCTTGAATCAGTTCTCCCATGTGCTGAATCTGGGCATGTATAAGACACAACCCACAGGCCATGTTGAGGTGGCTGCCAACCATACAGCAGGACCTGTGTTCATTGTGTTGCCTTTCTTTCTCTTTTTTTCTGCAGAAGCCCAACGCAGACCTTACTATGCTGACTACTCCCCAGCACGGAAGTACATTCACACACTCTGCACCAGCCACTATCTTGACCTCTTCATCACGTTCATCATCGGGGTCAATGTCATCACTATGTCAATGGAGCACTACAACCAGCCAAAGGTAAGAGCCATGCATCAATGCGTTGGCTGTGAAACACAACAGCGTGGTGTAGCAGAGGACCTGAGGACCATAAGCCATTCCCCTGGGATACCATTGCCTGGTGAGGTCTGCAGCCAGCCCTGCTTCCCTGGGACCATTCTCTGGTGTTTGAAAGCCTCAGCAGGCTTCATGCTCAGCATTGCAATCCCTCTAACTCTAGGCCAGCTGTAACATTCGGGAGCCACTTGCCCCACCCAAAAGCTCAATTTCCCTGCTTTTGTGTAAAAAAGCAGAGAATAAGGCTAATGGAGAGTGAGCTAAGCTTATACTAGGTACAGACCAGTCCAAATATTTCCTCTCCTGATCCCAGCCGTGACCAACCCCCAGGCTGTAAAACAGTCCAGAGTTTTAGAATATTCCATTAACAGATATAAACATGAAGTTAATGCATGCACAGCAAGGTTTCATTTCCTCAATGAATTTAGAATAAACCAACTCTTTAAGTACAACCCTTCTTTTCTTTATGTATCATAAAATCCTTCTTTCCCAAGAAACCCTTTGGCGTGAATCATACAGCCCGTCCATTCGCTTCATCTATTTATCTTCCATCTCTTCATCATTCACGGAGCTCTGGGCTCAGTGTTTACTTTTCAAGTATTGCCTGTTCTGCCAGGTAACCTGCAAATGCCTCCTGGAAGCTAAGCCAGAGGGGCACCAATCCACAGGGTAACACATGTGTGTTTTACGCCAGCTGACTTTGTGCTGTTCTGCCCTCACCATTTCTTTGCGTAACAGCCTTTGTCTCACATGTAAATGTTATTTGTCCAGATTAGGTCTTATTTATACTTGGTCTGTGTTCATGTAAAACACAGTGGTGTGTGTATATATATCTATATGAATGCAAATCATAATGAATGATACGAGGATTCAGGCTGAGGTCGTGTGCTTCAGATGAAATAGTAAATTGTCCCACATTCTTTTAAGTTGCCATCATATTTTAGACACCAGAACAAAAAGAGGGATAGTCGTGCATTGAGGAATGCCAATGTCTGAAAAGCTTTCAGTTCTCATTCCCAAAAAAATCAATGCATGGTCGTTCTACATATCTGGGGTCAGCAAAGCACAGTCACCACACAAATGTGATGAGGAGGGCTTTACTGTGGCCTGAGGCTCCCTCTGTCAGACATTGCTTTGCAGACTCCTCTGTTTCATTTTATTTCCAGTTGTGTCTGCTTTGATGTTCATTGTTGTCATTTTCTTATTGGAAGAGACCTTATACTACATTTAACTAAATTCCCCTTCCCTCCTTCCTCTCCCCAGATCCCCACCCAACCAAAGAGCTGTTTCACTGCAACTATCTATTTTAAGGTCCCAGCAAGATTCTTTTGCTATTGTTGGCATACAATTCCAATGAACTCCATTCTAAACACTCATCATCTTAAAGTATAAACACTGTGGATTCCTGACTTCCGAGAGCAGCTCTATAGAGAGCGTGAACATTGCACCAAATATGGATGTGCTTTGCCCAGCTCTAGAGATGTAACATTTTTCAAGAAGGCAAGATTTAATACATTTCCAACATTATTTATTTTTCTTGAGTGTTTTAAGAGAAGCCATTTTCCTAAGGATTGCCATGCTGGAACAAAGAAATGATCCCTCAAGTCTCTTATTCTGCCCGGGGCTAGGCAGGTCAGAAGATGTAAAGAAGACTTCACTTTTTACATCTCTGTGCCTGCACCACCCTTGTGCCTGCCAGTCCCTCTGCGGGGGCTCTAGGAAAGGAAACCTTGGACTGGTCTAACTGATGTCTCTCTTTTCAGTCCCTGGATGAAGCCCTGAAGTACTGCAACTATGTGTTCACCATAGTTTTTGTGTTCGAGGCAGTTCTGAAGTTGGTGGCGTTTGGTTTTCGAAGGTTCTTTAAGGACAGGTGAGAGGATTTTAAACTCCTGTGCATTTAGGATAGAGCTGTACTGACCCAATTTCAAAGCCAGATGCTGGGTAAATGTAGCATTACTATGATTGTACTACATGCTGTGTGCAAGGAAGAGCAAAGGGCTGTCTCTCCATGGGTGCAAACTTTATAGTGTAGGAACTAAAAGCTGTAAGAACTGCTGGTGCTGCTGTGCAGAAGGTATTTGGGAGATCTTACAAAATTCTAGATAAATTCTTTCCTGCAGCATCTGCCTCTCCACCAGGTCTGACTGGCTCAGCCTAGAGGTCAGAAACAACCTATTGGCATCAGTCCAGCCCTCAGAAGAGTGGTTTTGGCAACCTAAGGTCAGAGTTCCTCAGAACAAGTCTCCTTTGCAGTCCAAACCAGTCCTTTGGTAGACTGCCGGCTTTGTAAAGTCTTTGACAAGGACAGAGATAGTTGTGTTCAAGCCCCACTGCCTTCAGATCCCAGCTGCAGAGACCTATAGATCTTATTCTGCCTCACATTTAGCCAGAAGAAAATGTGGTCTGGTGGGACTGGACACTATTCCACAAGATCAGCCTGTTTGCCTCGTTTATCCTGACTGAGTGGCTGGAAGCTGCTGTGAGCAATATTACTTATGAGGGAAATTGCATAGGAAAGACACTCAGTTTCTTCACATCTTACTGTCTTTCTAGTGAGAGTGTAGAGGCATTTGGGATTTACTTGCAATTGTTTTTGACAGATAGTTATCTACTCCTGAGTGCCTCCATGTATGATTTTTGTTTTTCTTGGTCCTTCCTCTCTTTGTTAGGTGGAATCAGCTGGATCTGGCCATAGTTCTCTTATCAATTGTGGGAATCACGCTGGAGGAAATAGAGATGAATGCTGCACTGCCCATCAATCCCACAATAATCCGCATCATGCGGGTGCTGAGGATAGCGAGAGGTAGGACCTGCCCCGTAGGTCTCCAGGCATACCAGGAAATGGTTTGGCCATTGGTTCTTCTAGTCCTGCTGTTTCAGGTCAACTTGAGAACAAGTTAGGTGATGGGGCTGCAAAATGTCAGTTCAGAGAGAAGCTGGGTGGGGTTTCAGAGGTGTTTCCAGTGGCATCATAAATTGGTCTCTAACTGAAACCTGGGATCACAGACCTTTATACTGATACCAGGCAAGAGTGGAAAGTGATGGAGAAGGCAGGAGCAGAGCTCCAGATGATGCTCTTCGCTCATAAAGTGTCTCCCCATCACTCTTCCATTTTCCTGCTAGGGCACACTGGAGTTCCTCTGGCTTCTGGTCTGTTTTACTGATGTCCTCAGCATTAATTGGTGTGGGAAGTAGTCAGGATGTTGAGATGTTCTGTGGGCTCTGGCAGGATGCAGTGAGTTTGCCATCTGTATGGATAGATGTAAACCCTCCCTACAAGATCTCAAGCTAGGTTTTCTTTATGGGTTTTGTTTGAAGTGTTTCCCAGCCCTACTGACCATGATTTGATTCTCATTGCAGTGCTGAAACTGCTTAAAATGGCCACGGGGATGAGAGCTCTCCTGGACACAGTGGTTCAAGCACTTCCCCAGGTAAGTCCCCAGACTTTATCCACACCCAGTTTGCTCTCCTTGGTGGACTGTGCCTGTCAGGGCTGGGGACAGTTCTGTGCACCATTTGGTGGACACTAGAAGCCACTTAGGGAGGATTTCACCTTTCTCTGCTGCCACCAGTGCCTTGGTAGCAGTTTTGCACGACACATCCTGCTCACATAGTGTGTGTTAGATGGGAGAACCAGAAAGAGATTTATGCTCAGCTGCCTACACATTCCAATTTCATATATTGCTGGGATCAGACAGTACTGGAAGCATTTACTTCCATACTTTACCCAGATATTAGTACCAATATGATGTGCCAGACCATCAAGAATGAGGCCGAGGAATTTTGCAGCCTTCTTGTCTGAGCTGGCAATTCAGAAGCACAAGAGTGGTCAGACAAGTCCTTAGTTTTCAGCCCTTTCAGAACATCCCATAGCTGAGTCACTGGAAGGAACTTTATGAGTGAGCCCACTCCATTCCATGTAAGAGGCAGCATCGTGTGGCCTGAGAGGGACTGGGAGAGTAGTAGACATCTCTTCCAGAAGGTGAGTGGCCATACGAATCAGTAGAAGTAGTACATGTAATTACCCAAATATACCCCTATGAGTTAGTTGCTAAGTACAAAGAAACCCATGATCTATTCAAAATGAACTGGAAAACAAGGGGAATTTCTTTTTCTTGGAAAGACCCGTTTACTTTTCATGGCTGCCATAAAGATGTTTCTAATCCGAGACACTCGCCCTTTGGTATTCAGTTTTCCTTTCCAGTGAAGGATTTTGGCTGAGACTATAGCATGGAATTTACCAACCTGACCCCTGTTTTGGCATTTTAAGAAAACATTTGATTTCTGTCTATTTTTTAATTTTGAAAGCATTGTGATTACAGAGCATATTTTCTCCCTCTCCTCATTTTCTCTCCCCCCAAACAATAGGGTGGCTGCAGGCCAGGGTTTTTGTTTCCTTGGGGTGTTTTTGCAGTTTACATTCAAACCAAAGTCTCTTTCAGAGGGAAATTCCCAGGGATATTCCAAGCAGATCTTGTGCAGATAAAAAAGCCATTTTTGTCCTCCAATGAAATTCAGAGAAGGGAAGTTTGGGAAGACCTCTCTGACAACAATCACTCGTCATAAAGCTACAGCTTTCATTTCAAAGGCAGGGGAAGAATTTCTATCCCAATTAATTTAGCAGCTGGAAAATCCTCATTGAATGTTAAGTAACAAGAAAAATTAATTTGATGTTTATTCATTAAGGTTTTGAGGGAAATTCTTTGTCTGGTGTATCTAGAATGGCATTTAGGGGTTTACCATGACAAGGTATTGCCATTGCAGTACACTTTTTTTCTTTCTCTTTTGGGTGATTTTCATCAGCTTCCTGTTTGCTTTTATTCAGCAGCAGAGACAGCTGGAGTAACACTTAGAGAACCAGCTGTCCCCAGATTTGGGGGAACGTTAGCATTTTGATCCAAGACTGAAGCTTAGACATTGCCAGTCTTAACTAAGCCAGTTCAGTGCTGCTGTTCACAGACCAAACCCTCCCCTGTGGCCACAGAGACCTGCTCTAGCATAACACAAGCCACGCAGCTCTGCACTGAACTTCAGCATGTCTTTTAAAAGCCACCTGGTCTTGTTTTAGGATGCACAGTGTTAGGGAATCAGCCATCGTCTATTGATGAAATAGGTTCTTTCAGTAGATGTTTACTCTTTCTGCTAAAAGAATCTGGTGTTTTCAGTCTGAATTAGCCAAGATTGTTTTTTCACTGGAAGTAATTTTGCTTTTTTTCTTTCTAGAACTTCTCCTTTTTGGAGCAATGAGAGATAAAATAACTCTCTTGCAGTCTTGTAAGCAGAAGAACATTGAACTGCTTTAATGTCTCAGTATGAAGCAGGTTTTCAAGACCTGTTTCAAGTGTTTTCCTCTTCTTTATATGCTCTGGCCCCATTAAGGCTATGTGTGTAATGAATTAAAGCACCCCTGTGCTTCAGCTGAATATTCTCTTGCTTACACATCTGGTGGCTGCATTGGTTTTGTGAGCAATGTCTGCTCTGTGAGTCTCCTGTTTGATGGGAACCCTTTGATCCTTTTCCCATCCCCTGCTTTCCAAAGTACAATTCGCCCTTTCTGTACCATGGCCTGCACTTTGCTTTCAGATTTGTAACTTTGCCTTTGGCTGGGTTCAAACGTTCATTGTGTAAGTGAATCCACCATACTGAGCAGCCCAGCCTCAGCCTGCACAGCACTTCTAGCATCGATTGCCAATAAGAAAACCTGCAGTCAGTGCTCTTGCTGATGGAGAGGACAAAGTGGAATCCAGTCCAGTTGCCATCCTGGCTCTGCAAGGCCAGCAGTAGTAAAATGGGGAACTTTTCCTATCTGGGTTCTTTTTCCTTCTTCTTTCTCCCTTGGTCTGTGAGCAGCACATTAATTAAATGCAGAACTCTACAGCATACCTCCTTTTTGTCTTCAAAGCTTGGAACTCCCCCCAGATAGATTCCTGTGCCAAGAAAAAAGCAAAGAACTCCTCGTTCTATCGGTGCCCTGAAGGACAGAGCCTGTAGTTTGGTCCTGTCCAGGAGTTTAACTCTTCATGGAGCTGCAGTTTCTGTGTTTATCTCAACATCAGCTCTGAAAGAGGTTTTCTGGCATTGTGTAACAGCAGCTATGGGACATAAACAATAGCCAGATGCTGAAAACCCACAGTGACTGTGAAGCTAGGAGAGCAAGAATAGGAATATCTTACCAACAAGCCTTGCAGATGGGACAGATTCCAGAAAATAGGTATGTGTGTGCTATGCTGAGCACTACAACTGAGTGCAGAGATGCCTGAGAGATTTGAGTAGTGAAGCAAAAATCATCAGGTGAAAAAGCCACCGTTCTGCTGGCTGTTACCACTGGATGCACAGAAGGTGGAACGTCAGTGAGATGACTTTAGCCTCCAAGGTTGTCTGTCTGGCCCTTTCCACTAGCCCTGGAGTTCACACAGATGGCCCCCATTTTCCAAGCAGACAAATGTGTCCATTTTCTCTTGGGTCTAATGCATAAATTAGCCTGTGTTTTCCTGCTGCCAGGCTTATTGCTTTGGCTGGAGAGTGCTGGAAGGAAGACAAGGAGGACTTATGTCCTTGGAAAGGATTGGCAGGGGCTTAGTTTTATGAGAAATTGCTCTTGACAGGCATCCCAGGGAGCTGTGTGCAATGCCTGCGTGGACAACTGAGATGCCAAGGTGTGGGCCAATGCTGCAGAACTAATCCATGTCAGAGCAGGAGGGAGGCACAGGAGGAACCGTGGTGGGCTTCAGTCAGCCATTGCAGGAGCAGGGCAGCAGAAGATATGGATTTCATCAATGTCTCTCCCAGAGCAGGATCTAGAAGGGATTTGGGCAGGATCACACAGCTGATGATGCAACAGAGAAGTGGCAGTGCCCAGGTGGCTGTGTCCTGTGTACATCATCAGTGCAAACATTTGCATATCTAACAAAATCTAAATAGTTGCTTTGCATCCCAGTGCCTGCAGGTATGGGCTTTTCACCTGGTGGCATAGGTCAGAGGTTGAACTCTGCTGGGACATGCAGTGGTGCTTAGCTACTGCACTTGCACTTAGAGGGAGGCAAAAAACTAATAGCAGTGATGTCCACAGGAGGTAAAGCTGAGACAGCCTCCCCAGGCCATGCAGGGGCAGTGGCAGTGGGTTTGGCTGAGTGTGTGGGGAGGAGAGGCACTTTCTGTGTCATTGGGCAGGGCTATTCCAGGGCTTTTGCAATCGTAAACCACAGATCCAACTGGGGTGCACTATGGTGAAGGTTGGTAGGTCCTCACTTGGGGCTTCCCTGCTCCTCTTGGGAGGGATTGAAGAACTTTGCCTCTCTCACCACAGCATCCCTCTGTCCCAGGCACACAGACACTTTGTGCAGTATATGACAGCCAGGATGCCAGAAAGTGAAGGTCCAGGAGGAATCACAGATACTCACCAGTGTCTCCATCTTCTCTTGTGGCTTCTCTGAGGTACTTTAGGACACCAAGAACACCTCAAAGATGTTCTTCATCTCTGCTTCACTCTCTACAAGCCACAGCCTCCCCTCAACCCTGGAGCCTCAGCAGATGATGGATAGCCCCTGGCTGCCAGAGAGAGGGGTTATCTGTAGTTTCTTCTGCCCAGCCCAAGTCAGGGGGAGTTTGATGGATAATCAGAGCATGGGCTGACCTGTTCAGTGCTGCTAGAGCAGAACCACTTCTCAGAGCCTGCCTGCGTGACCAGCTGCCAAAGCTGAGGTTACTGCCCAGAGCTGGATCTCTGTCCCTGATGCAGGGTCCAGCACAGACATCCCAGCCTCTGGCTGCTGGATAAAAGTGCCTGGATGTGGTCTTGTCCCCTCCCATTCCTCCCAGCAACATGATTCATGGGCAATCTTTTCCTTGTCTGGTCTCAGTAGATCTCAAAGTGCTTTAGAGACATTAATTACCTATCCCCAAGGGTATTACAAATGGGTACGTTGAGTTACAGGAGAGGAATGACTCACTCAAGGTCAGACACACGTCCTGTCTGCCTTCTCTGCTACTCAGCAGCTGCTGGCTGACCTTGCTGCCTCCACCTCAGCCTACCTCTGAGAACGTGCCTTGGGTCCTTCTCTGTGCTCAGGCCTTGGCCAAGGCCATGGGCTGAAGAGGACCTTCCTTTCCTTTCCTGAGGGACATGTACCAGAGAACCATGGGCTAGCACTGCCAAAATATGGCACTGACCTTTGCCAGAAGCTACACAAATAGATGAAGCAGTTTTGCTGAAGCACCTAAGCCAAAGGTGAGCCATTTTGGTTAGCCACATTCTCTTGAGCACCAAGTGTTTGTGGGCTGCTGAGGAACTCCAGCCCTCTCCAACCTCACGAGCCACCAACTGCCTGCACATCTCCATGTGGATGCTGCAGCTGCAGGGGGTGGTCAGGGCAGCAGGTTGTTCCTGTGCACATGGGGAGCAACCTGCTTCTCAGCTGACACTCCAGAGCAGCTCTGGAGGTCTAGGTGCAGGTTGGGATGGACTTCAGCAGTAAAGGTCATGCCATCACCCATCCCAGGATCTTTGACTTGCTGCTGTCTCCCACATCTCTCTCTCATGTACCCACGTTCCCACATCAGTCAGACATTCAACCACTTCCCAAGAGGTCTTATGCATCAGCTGAGCTTTGGAGCTGCTCATGTGTCTGCTCTCAGCCAAGGACCAATGCAACCTTAGGCACCAGCAAACACCACATTAGCAAACTTGCTTCTGTGAGTGTGCTTAGAGTGTGTCTGTTGCTGTAGTGCCTTGAGCCTATGCAGCAAACCCATGAGTGGGAACTGGTCCTTGAAGAACTAATGATGAGGCACGTTGGTTCATTAATGTAGGTAGTCATGATCTTAAATACAGAATCCTTCACAAAGGCACATTAGACAGTGGGCAAATTGTTTATGAGTAAATGTCAGCTCATAACATGCTTTGCATGTTGAGAGATAATAGTTTTGACTGATAACCTGGTAATAACTTTGATGTTAGTCTGAATTCTTTGGAATTTCATCAATGCCAGAAGTTTGCAGGCTGATTTATTAGGCATTAAAACAGCAGTAAAATATTCAGCTTATAGGCTGCTTTGTAAAATTTCCAAGATCCTCTTCTGCGGTGCTACAACATCAGGCTTTAATTTGCACTCAACCTAGAAAACTTGCTTATCACTTTTATTTTCCTTTCATTATTTGCCCATTTGCCTCCCCAGCAGCGGGTGTGTGCAGTTCCGCGTGTGCCTCTTTTCCTGGGCTTTCTAACTTGCAGTCATTTTGCTGACTGCCTCCTAACGTCTTACAAACCACCAGTGGTCCAGCAGACATGAGTTAGGACACACTACTCCAGCAGGCAGTACCTGCAGATGAAATAATCCAGACCAGCCATCCACATCACTGCATTATCTCTATTATCCCCTGGAGTATGGTAATAATGTTAGTGGAATTGCAAAGCTCCATGTGTAGTAGCCAGTTTAGGCTTCGTAGCAATTACAGTCTCCTCTGGGTGATTTGACTATTCCCATTTATTTAATACAAAAAAAACCCTACTTCATAAGTGATAGCTGTGCTAATTTTATGAGTACAGGTATCATACTGATAACATTTCTAATGAAATTAAGCAGCGTGGTCGAAATACCCAGCAACACCCTCAAACTGTAGAATTCACTAGGAGATACCTCAGAGATCATGAATCCCTTGGCCTGACTACCTGAATCACCACCTAATTCATTTTTATTTAGTGATAAAATGAGGCTTGTGACACCGTGTCTAACTGGAGAACTTGATCACTCTGTCTCTGTTACGAGCTGATTTAAGGCATTAAATGTGTTATTACAAGGCATTTAAGAGTGGAAGGAAAGGGAGATGTGAGCAGAGTTAGTTGCAGGTTAAATACAGCTGGTTAGTTGGTCAGGTTACTCTGCTCTTCATGTTCTCTGCCTGAATCACAAAAAAAAAAAAATAGTCTGCTCTTCGAGATGTTTTAAAGGCTTTGATCCCACGTAGTGATTGACCCCAGTGCAGGTAACGGGAAAGCCATTGTCATGAAGAACCTTCATGTCCCCTTTAGCATCACTGCACTTCTGTTACCATTCCCTGTGGAATAAGGCTTTTCTTCTGAGGCACTGACAGCTAAAATTCAGATAGTTGTTGTTGAGAAATATCTGTAAAGTGGCAAGGCTAGGAGAGCTTTACATCTTACTGGAGCACATGGTCCTTTTCTGAAAGCCCTCCAGGCCAGCAAAACCTTTGAAAATGAGGTGATTCCTCTTGTGGCTTGAGACACATCTCGTTAGTGTCACTGTCTTGAATCCCTCAGCGTTTGTGCTCAGTCTCAAACCTGTCAAACAGATGGGAAAGGCCCTTAAAACTCAAACCAGAGCAGCAGGGCACTGAAACTCCCCATGCACCGAAGTACAATGCTAAGCACCACTGAGGCTGTAGCTGTGAGTTGGCCAAATTATGGATGAAAGCAGCATCCCAGGTGAGTGGAAGGGTGGTGGAGAGCCACAGAGACTGCTTTGCATGTGGGAACGACTGCTCCTGCCCCCACACAGGAGACACCTCTGGGTCTGTTAAAGCAGAAGCATGATAGAGGACCAGGGTGTTGGAAGGCAGGGGAGATGATGATGATTACCCTCTGGTCACCCGTCCCTCTTTTGCTTGTGTTTAAAATGTGATGGAGCAACTTATTTTGTGACCTCAACTTGCCTGACCCTTGTTCTGCTTTCTCCTTGTGTAGGTAGGGAACCTTGGCCTACTTTTTATGCTCCTGTTTTTTATCTATGCTGCCCTGGGAGTGGAATTGTTTGGCAAGCTGGGTGAGTAATGTGCCTGAGACAATTTATTTTATCCGGTTGATGTTTATTCACTATCTAGCTGTTTCCTTTCTTCTCTCTCTCACTCCTGGGCCTTCCTTAGCTTCACAGCTCATGGTCTGAAGATTAAAGTTCTCTCTTGATCTCAGGGTCACATATGACACATGAGGATGTAATACAGAACCTGCCTAACGTGCACACACACATCTAGAGATTTGTCCAACACCACCCTTGGCTGTAGAGGAACTATTTACTGTTTAAATATAATTGTCCAGCATGGATATGTTCACAAAGATGGAAGTTTGCTACTTAAGACAGAACTTGAGTCTGCAGAGCTGGATGGTAGTCAGATTTGTGCTGGAGAGATGCCACCATAAACACGTCCCTCCTCGGAGCTTCCACCACACTCCATTAGTTTTCTGCACTTGGCTGACATTGCTCTCCCAGCTGCCCAAGTCTTGTCTGTCTGTTGTTCTTCTCAGCATCACCTTCTCCTTTCTGCATAAATCAGGCAGCATCCACTGGTTCCTGATTGTCCAGCATCATTTATTCCTCTGGCCTGAGGATACTCTGTGGCTGATCATGAGCGTGTCCACCACTAAAAAGAAAATCAAGTGGAGTCAGAGAGAAAACACTATAGCTCTGCCTTGCTCAGCTTAGCTGGGCCAAGGCAGTCATTGCCTTTAAACGTGCTGTTCAGAGGAGATGTGTCTGCCTTCTCAGTGTTTGCATCCCAATTAGGGCTTCAAGAACATCAGAAGGGCCCTTCCTCCACCGTGATTTTTATGGCTGTCATTAATCCCCTTTATGAGCCCAACCCTCTGCTTGGATTACAAATGCCTGAAAGCAGAATATTTCTTTCAATGAAAGACAACTTATTTTTCACTCTTCAACCATTTCTGGAAAAAAAAATTAGTTCTGCATCCACCCCAAATGAAATACTGTGGGGTTTGTGTGACATCTCTAGATATGTAGGTATGGATTTTTTCAGCCACAAGACCCATCAGCACTTGCTCCACCAAGACTGGTCATTTGGGTTTTGTTTTTTACTTTTTTTGGTTTTCCTTCCTATTTACCTCTGAAATAAATACCTAGCAGTGCATGTTACAGGCACAATACAATGTACAACAGAGACATTGCTGCCTGTCGTAATCAATATTTAATGAGCCTGTGTTTTATGGAAAGAGGGAAATTTCATATGTTCCATTTACATTCATTAGTACATGAATTCCCAGGGGAAAAATGTCAAATTGCTCCACTTTATCTCAGTGAAATATCCCTCGTAGTAGATGTACCCTATAAAAAATAACCAAGACACGGACATAATCAAGAGGATAACAGACAAAGGGTACTGTAGAGCAGTATTTGTTGAGAGAACCCAGCAAGTCTGCTTGTTTCCACCTGCTTTTAGATCTCTCTGTGTTGGCTCTGCCTGTTGGGGTAAAGTCAAGAGAATCACAGAAATGTTGGTGGAAGAGGCCTCTGAGGGCCCCCATCCAGCGTCCCGCTTGAAGCCCCATCACTAGGTCAGAACATCTGTGGCTTTGTCTAGCTAAATCTTGAAAACTTCCAACAAAAACCTCTCTGGTGACCTGTCCCAGGGCTCCTGGGCCCTCCAGACGAAAACAACTTTCCTAATGTTCAACCTGGACCTCCTAAGCCCCACAGGATGTTGCTGTCCATTATAGCATCCACTGGGAAGAGTTTGCCTACATCATCTCTGTAGCTTCAGGCCACCATGGGATCGCCACTTAGCAGTCCTCCCTGATGCCATGTATCAGTGTGACACATCTCAGGGTCTCACCACCAGCTGGGGGGAGGGGAGCTGCTTGGAATAAGCACTGGCAAACGTGGCTTCACTGACATGCTTCTGCTTCTCACTCCTGCAGACTGCAGTGAAGAAAATCCTTGTGAAGGTCTGAGCCGGCACGCAACTTTCACCAACTTCGGCATGGCCTTCCTGACCCTCTTCAGGGTGTCAACAGGGGACAACTGGAATGGTATCATGAAGGTGTGTGCAGCCTCTGAGTGCTTCCTTCTCTCTGTAAATACATAAATACAGGTGAAAACAAAGAAGGTTTCCTTTTAAAACATCAAAATTAAACTTTCCCATTTACAAGCCATGTGTGTTTTCAAGGGATAATTTGTCCTAAGTCTCACCCAACCTGAATCTTCATTCTTTTTAACATATATATAATACTTTAGGAAAATTATGCCAGTTTTTGTGGGTAAGAGGAGTAACCGTGTACTCTGCCCTGTGCCTTTAGGACATCACACAATCCTGCTCTTCGTAGTTGATGTAATTCATGATGTCCATATTTTCTTCAATCCATTTTGTTGTACCTACAAGTTATTGTGTCTGGGATATGTAATTATAAACTTCTCAGTCCTTAGCAGGTTATCTTTGCTGTTTCTGTGTTTGAAGGAAGAAGTTCTTTACCGAGAGGGTGGTTGGGCACTGGAATGGGCTGCCCAGGGAGGTGGTGGAGTCACCATCCCTGGGGGGGTTCAAAAAACGGGTTGATGAGGCACTTGAGGCCATGGTCTAATGGTCAGGAATATGATGGGATAAAGGTTGGACTTGATGACCCTGGAGATCCCTTCCAACCATAATGATTCTATGAAGCCCAAGCAAAGCCCCAGCCATTATTAATTCCTCACCTCTCCCTCTCGGTTGCAGGACACGCTCCGGGAATGCACTCGGGAAGACAAGCACTGCCTCAGTTACCTGCCTGTCATCTCTCCTGTCTACTTTGTCACCTTCGTCCTCATCGCACAGTTCGTCCTAGTCAACGTGGTGGTGGCAGTGCTGATGAAGCACTTGGAGGAGAGCAACAAGGAGGCCAAGGAGGATGCTGAGATGGATGCTGAGATTGAGTTGGAGATGTCCAGAGGAGCAGCCACCTCAGCCACCAGTGGGAGCAGGGGAGGTGCAATGGCCTCAGAGAGCAGACCACCCTACAGAAAGCAGGAGGCCGTGAAGCCAGAGCAAGCAGTGCAGGTGAAGCACCAAGCCCTGGTAAGAGTTCACACAAAGTGTCTGCTCTTCTTGTGCTCAGGGTAGGGAGGGGACAGTTCTCACCAGTCATTGCTATCTGATCATCAGGCAGTCAGATCATAGATCCTGAGTGACACAGAGCCAAAGAGGCTGGGGACAACACAGCGTGGCAGGAAGGAGCTTTCCTGGGTCCTCCTAGAGAGATGTCACCACCACTTCCACATCCTGAGTCATCTCAGGAGGCCTCTCTGAGGTGGAAGGCTGCTTGAAACGTGTCCTCCAAGGCTAACCCTGTCCTGACCGTTGTTCTGGCAGGGATTGAATGTCCATCTCTTGCCATTTCCAGTTGATTCAAAGGTTGTGAATTTTAAGTTCAGAAGCACAACAGCCACAGATCTCTATCCTGTTCTCCCAGCCATTGCATTGGTCCTTGTCATTTCAGCATGGGCAGCAGCACCCGGGAGCAATCTCATAAAGCCCTGGGATGTGTCAACCTTGACACATGCAGCAAAGGATGGCATAAATTCCCTTGGCACAGACACAGAGATATTAGGTTCTTTTTAATCCCAGTTCAGGATTTCCAGAGGAACCTCAGGTAAATCGTGGTGCACAGCTCAAGAGAGCATGTCTGGCACTGGTGTAAGATGGAGCTCCCACTGGCTCGTGCTCTGCTCAGGGCATGGCTGACTTGGACCCTGGGAATTGTCAGAGCCCCTCAGCGAGGAGCTGGAGGTTCCTGGGTTGATTTTCCATTAGTCCTCTAGAAAAACAGAGCAATCAGGAGTCATGGGAGAGGAAAGGGCAGGAGATAATTGTCTCATCCCATGTCAGCAGCGTATGATTAAGAGAGAATACCAAATTGCTTTGTCACTGTGATGGCAAATAAATCTACCGCAAAATCAATGGGGGATTTGCGATTAAATTGCATTAAATTAGATTTTTGTAAAATCTATCAGGCTCTATTAAGTCAAGTGAAAAGAAATTTAGTTACACAGCTATGGGGAATTTCCTGTTTGAATGTAGTTCCTAATAGACATTTCTGCAGGAGCATGCACCATAAACACTGAGGTTGCTTTTCTCACTGGGAGAAGAGAGGGCACATCCTTTGGCACAGGCTGTGAGTGCAAACTGGCTTCATTCTCCTTGGGTTTTCCTCATCTTCCAATACCTCCTGAGCACATCAGGAGCCAGGCAGAGCTCCTCTTAGCCCTGGAAAACCCCACAGGGAGAGGTGATGCTCCTCAGAGGGAGAGCAGCACAAGCAGAGAGCTGGCCACTGATTTCCTCTTGCGGATGAGGTTGCTCAAATGCAGGTGAGGACTTTGCCCTCCCTCACATCTCCGACACTTGGGCTGCTCCGGGCAGGTATGGATGGTCCTGTGCTCCCTGCTAGGCTACACTGAAGAGGTTCAATGTGTAGGGCTAACCCTGATGGTGGCATGGGCACCATGGAAAGTGTTACAAGATGTTCTGTATTTTCTTGTCATTCATGAGAGTTTTTTGCAGCCCACATTTGCTTTTCTCTTTTTTCCTGCTCTGGATGAATGGGAGCAACTGGGAAATGCCCCAGGGCAAAGATGTTGGAGCGATAAGACCCAGCCTTGCTCTGCTACTGATGCTTTTTATCTCGCTGATTTGAAGGAGCTGAGCTGTGAGGATGTGTCTTTAGCCATCCCAGACTCAGACACGCTGGAGGGGGCAGAGACTCACATGATGGAAATCCCGTCCTGCTCTGCTTCCCACCATGTCCTGACACCTTCCCACAAAGCCCCAGGCCACGAGGCTGAGGTGAATGACTCTGTGCAGTTGCTTCTGCATTGTGGCGTTGTGTTTTGGTGCTGTGCAGCTGGTGGTGGTGTCTGAATTGTCCTAAACCTGTCTCTTCACAGCCACAGCAGTCATTGCCATCCTCTGTCCTTCCTATCGCCTTTGCGTGTGCAGGGGCTGAGCAGAGGACGTGTCCTGGCTGACTCTGCCAGCAGCAGAGTGTGGCACAGAAATTAAATACTCTTTTTAGCTAAAAATTCTCTAATTTGATGTGCAGTGTGATGTGTCAACAGTCTGTCTCTAAAGACAAACTGAGATTTAATAGATAAATACTGTGATCCTTGTTAGATTACTGAGAAGGGGGAGCAAGACCTTTTGTTCTCTGTGTGGCACCGGGGTTCAGCTCAGGTGTTGTGATGCTGATGGCTTATTAGCTCTAATGGCCAGAGGCCAACTGGCACAGCCATTAATATATCAGAGGAGAGACCTGGGTTGCACCTGGAGGGCTGCTGGATGCCAACCACCTGTAAATAACAGCTGCTTATCCCTCGTCTTCTCCACTAAACTCAACAGGGTAAAAGCATCCAGTAATCTGTCTCGGGATGTGTCTCTCTAGGGATCTGAGGAGATAGATTTGTAAGGCAGAAATGTATGGGAAAAAAAAGATTTCACCAGATCCTAGGTGACCTCCAAACCATCCATCGTGGGATCTCAGGCCCAGTTTTGCTAGCAGAGAGGGAGAACATCCCAGCAGAGCAAAGCAAAATACATTTAATTTAAGATGTGCAGCTGGGAAAATGTTTTCAATCAGTCACTGGGAGGCTGAGGTTAAAGGAAAACCAGAGTGATTAGTCCTACTTTAGATAACGTGGTGAATTGAGACAGGAATGTGTCTAGGACCAAAACCTCAGGGCCAGGAGCCAGGGTGCAGGTCCTGTTCCAAGGGCTCCCGCTCCCCCAGCACTTGGCCGAATGGTGGCACCGCCTCTCACAGCTGCTCCATCAGCACCGCAGGGACATGGTTTGAGTCCCTAAAGCTTCCTAAGACACCCAGGATAGATTTGCTATCAGATGCCTGAGGTCTTGAGGGCCTCAGAGAAGCAGTGAGGGGTCAAGTTTAAGGTTTGTGATGTGCTCTATCCAAGTGCTTCCAACCAGACCCATTTCACAGCAAGAGCAAACACAGAAAAAATCCCTTTTTTACCCCCAAACAGGCTCCACACCCACATATGTGCTGCCGTGATGTCTTCTCCTTCTCTTAGCCTCCTGCCATGTGGCTGTCTTCTCCTGGGCCAGTGGTGCCTGAAATTCTCCATGCTGCAGGCGAGGGGCCGCAGGGTTTGCAGTGGTGTTCATGTGTGTGTTTCAATGTCTGCCTGTATGTGTGTTTTGGGGAGAAAATACATGAATTTCCAGAAGCAGGTGGTACCCTCAGTCAGCGTGGCCAAGGACTGCCCAGTTTGCCCATCTGTCCCAGAGTAGCTGTGAGGAGAAGGGCATCACCACCGAGGTTGGGCTGAAAGCATCCCTGGGAAAATCAGAGCAGAACAGTGTGAGAAACGCTGGCTCTATTGCATTGTTAGAGGGTGGGCCCCATTTTCCTGGACCTTCCTTTCTCTCTGCAGTGTCCAAGAGTCAGCTTAGTGGTGGCTCATTGATGCCTCGTGTTACTCCAGCCGCAACCTGAGCTCTTCACCCAGCGTAGCTTTGCTATCCCACTGCAGTCACCAGGGCTGCAGGCTCTCTGGAAGGTGCCAAGAAGAACATCTGTGCACGGTTTTAAAGCAAAAAGCAGACAAGAAGGAGGTAAATTCACCACCGAGATGCTGAGTGACCCCATCTCCCTGTCTCCTTGCTTCGCAGGGCAGTGCAGCCTCTCTGAAGCCACAGGACTCCCAGAACCTGCTGACAGTCCGCAAGATCTCCGTGTCCCGGATGCACTCCTTGCCCAACGACAGCTACATGTTCCGGCCCGTGATGCCAGCGAAAGCCCCCTTCCCCCTCCACGAGGTGGAGATGGAAACATATCCCTGCAAATCCCAAAGAGGTACTGCCCATGTTCCCTTCTCCTCCTCACCCAAACCATGGGGCAGCAGGTACGCGTGGTGGGTTCGTGCCATGGTCACCATGGTCACCATGGGCTCGGGTAGGGCTTGCTTCGGTTTGATGCCAGGGGCACGCCTGTGGTGTCCCACACACTGCAGGATTTTGTGTTTTCGTCCCATCACTGCATTTTTCAGGAATTTTTTCAGCTGGTGGCTAGGGGGTTTGACTGGGGAGAAGTGGGCTTCTCAAGCAATGGACAGGATCAAGCAGAGGACAGGCTGATAGCTGAGGAAAAGAGCGTGAGCTGCACATTTCTTGTGATCAGCCCTGGCACCATGATTACGAATCAATAAAATCAACATGAATAAAGCAGGACTGGGTATTGCTCCCTGACACAGCTCCTTGGCAGCTGCTGTTTCAGGCAGTTGCTCTCAGGGCAGTATCTTTATAGCACAGTACATGGATTTCAGAGATGCAGGAGTTTCTTTGGGAGCATAAAGATTGGAAACCCCTCTCCAGTGCCTCCCTAGCCTGACAATGAACCTCGTGGAGGGACCCCACAGTCAGGGAATCACGAGCTCTACAGAGCCTCTGAGTATGCATTGACCCAACTGCAGGCAAATAAATTTCCCCCAAAATGCCTTTCTAACTCTTTTGTTGTGTGAGTTGGTTTGAAGGAGAAATCAATAAGAAAGGAAATACCTCCCTCTATAAAAGCAAGCACGTGTGCTTCTCAAGTGGCTCCCAAGAACTTCCCAGCTTGGTTTCCTTTGATGCAACGTTTGAAATGCAAGAAGTGCTTGGACAGAGGAGCAGTGGGTTTGCAAGCCCTGGCAGGGCTGGCAAGATCCGCTCTGATTTCCTTGGGTGAAATGATTCTGTATTTGTTCAAACTCTCAAGGTACCAGTTAATGTTCTCTGCTCAGTATTTATTATTATTTCACCTGCAAATTCTTTGCTAAGCAAAAAAAAATAGAGGTTGAGTTTCATGGCTGGACAACTGGGAATGGTTTTCATCTCTGTAGTGGGTGTAAATCAGGATTTACACCGATATAAAACTGCTGTGATGTTGGCAGGGGTGGGTAGAACTGACTAAGAATTTTCTCAGGTTTCCCAAATTTCTCTCCAAGAGCACTTGAGCGATGAGTATGACAGGGCTTTACTTTTCACCTGGTCTGGTAGATGCATCCAACCAGCATCACCCAGAGCTGTGCTGCCTCTGGGCTGACCCAGCTCTGATTTAAGTCACAGTTCCTGAAGGTAGGTGCAAGTCAAACTGAGCACAAACTCACCAGAGCCTTTGTGCTTCCAGGGACTTCTCAACACCAGCTAAGGATGTCTGGTTTTCTCCCAATAATTTGGTGCCTATACAGTGAAAATACTGTGAGATGACCAGATCTTGTGTTATTTTGGTCTTAATTGCAGTTCCTTGATCTACTAGAAAAACAAGAGAAAAAAAATACTCAAATCTGGAGATATTCAGTGTTCCTGAGTATGCAGTTTAGAGGGGTTTTTGGTTTCCTATACGAGAGCTGGGTGGAAAGTTGCCAACAGAAGGAAATTCCAATTAAGGACAGGGAGGAGAGTGTAGGGTTTTGATTTTATGACCGTGTTTGTGACAGGTTTTATGACAATTTTTCTGCATCACAAAAAACCTTTTTGTAGAGCCTGATTTAGCAGACAAACAGCACAGGCTCGGTCTGAAACTCTGCTTGTAGGAGAGCCCAAAAAAGAACTAGGGAGAAGTGAGGTGGGGGGTGGGAATATCACTGCTCTGCTCTTTCTGTGGCGTTCTGGAGAAAAGCTCCAAAAGAAAAATGGTAAAATACTAACTTTTCTTTCTCCCCAACAACAAATCTCTTTCTGAAATACAACTGCAATCTGTCTGGATGGCTTTTGTCATAGGTTCAAGTTCCCTGACCTCTGGGCGAGATCTCTTGAAGTGATGGATAGCTGTGTTTTTAACATGGAGCAGCAATGTAGAAACAGACGTTGGGCTTCAAGCTAATGAGGACAATAAATCCTGCAGCCAAAAAAATAAAAAAGCAGATCTTTCAAACAATGCAGAACTGCAGTAAAGCAGCACCATGAAGGGGCTGGGGAGAAGGGATTGCCTTTAGACTCAGCCAGGGAACTGGGAGCCTTCAGGAAGAGTGTGATTCCTGCTCGATACGTGAGCTCAGGGACTGTCAAGCACTTGAAGCTGTCTCCATGCTGCTGATGGGACCCCGTTCAATCAAGGTCTGCCTCGTGGACAGAGGGTGGTGGTAGTGGTTGGGCTGTAGTGGTTGAGAAAACTGCCCTGTGCACGCTGGCGGTGCCTCCTGACGAAGCAGTCAGTGGCAGGGTGCCCACTGGCTCTACCAGGCTGTGGTTGGACCTTCTGAGTGGAGCTCTGGAGCCTGGGAAGGAGCTGAGCAGTGCTGCTCTTGCCTCCATGTGGTGGAGCAGTGTAAGGTTGCGAGCCTGTCCCTGGCAGCACTGCAAAGACTCAGAGGATCCAGCACAGCCACCACACTCCCCTGATCCATGGTCTCCAGACAGGCAACATCCTCTTACAAACCCACCCAAAGCCGACCAGGAGAGGGGCACTGGCAGGGTTTTGAATGCCCTTCATTTGCTGCCACGTGGTCCTGGTGGCCACCACCCACTCTGAGTGTCACAGCAGCTGAAAGAGAAGATTCCTGTTACCTAAAACAGAAAACAGAGGCTGTGAGCAATGAGGTTTGTGACAGGTGATGTCCTAGTGTGGGCAGAGCCACGTGCAATGCTGCTGAATTGCAGAGACTTCATCTGAAACCTCCCTGCCATCCCTGGTGAGATGTGGCCCTGTATTCAAAGCAGGAGACAGGACAAGGGAGAGCTGGTGTTCAATCCAAGGCTTATGCTGAGGCTTGGGATTTCAGCCAGGCTAGGCAGGTTTTCCTTTCCCCTCCTGCATTTATTCCCCTCCTGGAGCCCGTGGGCATTGGTTCTGCCTCCATCCTTCTCAGCCCCCACGCTCGCAGTGGTGGTGACTCCTCCCTCTCTGTTTCCAGGGTCCATCAGCTCCATCCGCTCCCAGCCCGTGGGAACATGTTCCTCCCTGAGAGTCCCCACGGAGTCCCTGCAGCTGGCAGCCCCTTCTCCCAGCCACGAAGGCCGCCATCGCTGGAAGATCCTTCCCCCCCACATCACACCTCGATCTCCTACCCTCAACAAGCTGCTGTGCAGACAGGTGAGAGGCCAAGAGCCTGCAGAGGTAAACTCCTGGATCCTTCCTTTCTTTTCCAGTCCCCTTTTGGGTTTCTTGGAGCTGAGAGTAGAATTCCCCTTTTTAGAATAAAACATTTCTGGTGCCATAAATTTTAATCTACCCCAGTCCTGGCAAGTGGCATGTGGGAAAGGCCCTTTTTACCTACTTTCATCTTTGTGGCTGTACTATTTTATGAAAGAATAGCTAAAGCATGGAGAGAAGATGCCCAGCTCAGTTCTGCCAGTGCTGTGGGTGCCTCCAGCCAGCCCTGCACCGTGTCACTTCAGACAGGTTGCACTGACTCAGGATTTGGTGCCAGAGCAAGACCAAGACTGTGCAGAAGGACCCAGCAGATCCAAGCCCTGCATCTGCTTGTTGGCCAAACTGCATCCTCACGTCCGGGGGGAGGTCTGAGGGGGGCTGGCATGGTGGGGCAGGGATGGGGTGCATTAGATCCACCAACCATTCTGCCAGGTGCCATGTTTCATCACTGGCAGTGCCACCAGCCTGGCAGAACCCTGGACTCTCACCCCATCTCTCTCTCCTCACCTTCCAGGAAGCCATTCGAAGGGACTCTGTGGACGGGCAGACTCCAGACCGCAAGGACAGCCTGCAAGCAGAGCCTGGAGAGATGCAATCATCAGCACAACAGCCCCAGAGCACCTTCACCCCCAGCCCACTCAACCCAACAGCTGCCTCCCTCCCAGGCACCCCCCCGTCCTCCCCGCATCAGCACCCCAGCACCCTCCCGCGGAAGCACACCCATGGCCAGCACGGTGCCCCCAGCCGGCCACCCAGCCCTGCCAGCAGCCCTCCCCACCCCAAGGACTGCCCCTTCGAGTCCTCAGACCTGGCTGACGAGGAGGTTCGCCACATCAACAGCTCGGCCAAAGACTGGGGAGGGGAGCACTCGGAGGCCAGGAGCCACTCGACTTCGCCGTTCGTCTCCCCGGCCCCATCTCCAGTGTCCTTCAAGAACTGCAGCACAACCAGCCTCTCCAGGGGCAGCAGCAAGGAAAAGGACTTGAAGAAGTTTTACAGCATTGATACGAGGGGCTTCCTCAACAAGCCCAGCTGGGCAGACGACCAAAGGCGGCACTCGATTGAGATCTGCCCCTCCCTCAGCGATGGGGACTGCAGCTTGGAGGACCCCGCCGAGGAAAAGCAGCGTTCTCCTGCCCACATCCACACAGAGTCCGAGTACATCCACGGAGCCCGGAGGAAGAAGAAGATGAGCCCACCCTGCATTTCTATAGATCCTCCCATGGAGGACGACGGTGGGGCGGCCTCGCGCACCAAACCCTCGGAGAACAGCATGCTGCGGCGCAGGACCCCGTCCTGCGAGTTCCCGGCTTACAGAGAGCCCCTGGAGCTCAGCGAGAGCCGTGGGGAGCACCTGACCATCCCCAACTTCTCCTTCGAGCAGTTGGACAACAGCTCCTTGAGCAGCCTCTCGGATCTCCTCCTGGCCAGTGGGCAGTCCACGCCGGCCTCCGTGGACTCCCGGCCGGACCCCGCCGCCTGCGAACTGAGGAAGCCGGAACACTTAAAAACTCAGTGGAGCAACGCTGAGAAAAGCAGAGAGCTCCTGGGCATGGCCAAGAGCCCCCTCCAGAAGCAGGACTTGGTCCCGGTGACTGTTGCAACAGAAGACGACATCGATGACCCAGTATAGCTGTCTGGGAGGGGGGAGCGGGGGGGTCTCAAGGGCTTGACACCAATGTGGGTTTCCAAAGCAAAGGGACTGGGCTGCTCGCTGGGGTTTGTCCTTTCTCGCAGTCACTTGTTCTTAAGCGCTGTGGAGGTTTGCAAAAAAAAAAAACACACAAAAAAAAATAGAAAGAAAACAAATTTCAAAGAAAAAGAAACCAAACAAACAGCTGGATGAAACGGTGACGGGGTTGGGGGGGGAGCGGCTCTGCAGAACGGTTTGGGGGTTTCTTATCTAAAGGTGGAGTGGATTCAGGGGGTTGCTTCGTTCCTCCCACCCCGCTCCGTGGCCTCAATCACATTGATTCAGGTTCGAGGTGGTGGCGGTTGGGAGCTGGGGGTTTCTCTTCGGGTTTTGTTGGGTTTGTTTTGTGGGTTTTTTTTTAAAGATGCTCAACTTTTAACAAGGCACCTTTTAGAGCTGTCACATTACGCGGGAGTGCCCAGGAGATGGGAGCTGTACATTGTCTGTATATCAGCAGTTATATAAATAGAAATAATGTATTTGTGAGATACAAAACAAGGAAAAAAAAAGACAAAAAAAAAATATACCCACAAAAACTCTCTCTTCATAATGCACATATTTTTATAGAGAAACGATACTGGTTTTTGCATTACATGTGACTCCGCAACTGGGTGGTGTTTCCTTGGGTTTTATGTGGAACTAATTATCACAGCCATTCGTTTCCCAAATGTTTCTCTTCGTTGTTCTCTTTCATTTAATTTTTTTTCACTCTCCTTCCCTCCACCATCATCCCACCAGCTTCTTTTCACAGCTGCTGCTTTAGACGTCTCGCTCATTTTTCTTCTGTACTTTAGAGGTTGTCCTGACTTCAGAATAAAAAATAAAACCAAATCACTACTGAATTGTAGCCAGTGCAATAATAAGTTATTCATTCTTGTCTGTACAACTGTCCTGTTGCCTTTTTTGCTTTCCTTTTAACTGAAATTCAGGTTAAATGTTGCAATAATCTGAACTCACATGCACAAATGCAATTTCTTGTGTTAAAAATAAAAAAAAAAAATGAAAAAAAAAGGAAAAAGTTAAATTTACAGAGAGATTAAAAAAAAAAAGCCAAAACAAATAAATAGTAAATTATTTAAGAAATGTATTTTGTTTACTGCAGTTCAAAGTAAGTTATTGATACAGTGTGTAAAGGCGTAAAGAGCCGTCTTAGGTGATGTTGTCAGCGTTTAAGCTAAAGATTTGTCCTCCTCATAGCAGAATGCCTTCAAAACCCCGGGGGCAGCCGTGCCCATCCCATTTGCACTCTTTCTGTCAGTCTTCCCCCCACACCCCCTGCACCCACCCGTGGACACAGTCACTTCCCAAGGCCCCTCGGTCGCCAGCCCCAGCTGCTGAAGCCTCTTGAGGAATCCCGGTCACCTCTTAACACCACTTTTTTAAAATTTTATTTTATTTTAGCAGTTTTGGGGTTGATTTGTCTTTCTTAGCCTCCGTGCCTCCTCCCCACCCCTCATCCAGGCCCTCTCACCGTGGGACAGCTTCGCCATGAAAAGCTGATGCTGAGGAAGAGCAGCGCCAGGTCCGTCGCAAAGCTGCGGCAAAAAGACAGGGGAAAAAAAAACAATTAAAACCAATGGGTTTTGTTTGGTCTGTTCCATGCCGCCTCATATTTATGCATTCACATATATCTTCTGTTATTTATGCATTCATTACTCAAAAGGAAATGTATCTTGTTTCACATGTATTAAACTGTATAAACTGGAAGCGTGGCCTGACTTTGTGCGGCGGGGCAGGGTGCAGCCGGCATGCCGACCCCGCTCCCGCTGCCTCCAGCTCTCCAGCCCACTCCCGGAGCTCAGCATCCCGTAAAAACCTAAACGTGGCTGAACAATCCCTTTCCCAGCTGGCACTGGTCCCACCTCCCGCTTGGCAAATCCCTCACTTCACTCCGATATTGAGCAGCTTTGTGCTGGCTGCCTCCGAGCACCTGTACCATGGTAATTAAGAGTCATTTAGGATTATTGTAAATAATTATTCCCTCTCAGTGGGATAGCAAGGAATTCCAGAAGAGTGCCATATTATTAATTATTATTAATTATTAATATAGCTTTGGGGACAATGGCAAATGCCCTGCGCTGGGCTGAGTCCTGCCTGGGGGGCATGGGACACCCTGGTGTGTCCCTCGGCAGAGGGGGAGGCTGCTCCTGCTGTTCCTTACTGTAATTATTTGGCTTTGCTGGGAAGCTCTGCCCGGGCTCCCAACAGAGCCCCAAGGTGTGGGTCAGCACCATCTCGGTGTGAGATGGCTGAATATCAGGGGCATCCAGATCCAGGTACCAAAATTTTGATTTTTTTTTGCATGGGAACCACAGCTTGGAGTGCATTAAATGAGGCTCCAGCTGGGTAAAAAGCAGCCAAGTGGCTGTAATGGCTGCCCCGGGCACCCACCAAGACCATCCTTGGGGTCTGGGGATGTGGCTCAGGCTCCTGCAGAAGCAGAAGGGAAGGGCAAGGCAGGTACTGAACTATTGACAGAGACAAGGTGTCTAATTATAGAGTTTGCTGGATGCCAAACCCTGCTCTATGGGGTAAAGAGGATGGTGGGGATGCTGGTGTGGGGTGTAAGCCCAGCAGGACCCACAGTGACTCCTGCCGTGAGCCTGCAGGAACATCCTGGCAGTGTGAGGAGAGTCAAACTCCACCTGAATTATTTAAGGCCAGACAGTGACCACGAGTCACTCCCTGATGGCTCTTTTGGGGACATCACCTGGATGTATAGGTACAGACCCCCCCCAAGCTCCCGAGCCTGGCTGTGACCGAGCTGCACAAACCAGTTTAACATCACCCAGTGCTCATTTTCCTGCTGATTGACCCTCTGCAATGTTAAGCCATTCCCACCAGGCTGTCTGCAAGGGCCCTGCTGCTTCGGATCAGAAGTGAGGAGCAGTGGGTAAATGCAAGTCATTATTACTTAATTAGATCAAGTTCTATTTTGCATTCTTAATGACAATTCAGTGGCAACCATTTGTCAGCCAGACAGCCCCACCACTTTCCAGCTCAGCAAAACCACAGCCCCTTGGGCAGCCTTTGAAGAGCCAGGATCAAACGAGGCTTCAAACCCACCATGGTGAGGAAAGGGCAGAGGAATCATCACAAAGGGACTCCAGGCACCTTCAGGTGGTCTTGGTTTCAAGGTTAAATCTTGGATGGCATCAAGCTGAAATTCTCTTTGTCAGGCTGGGGAGAAAAATAATAAAGAATTTTTTTAAAAAAACCCAAAACTCCAACCAAATGTGAACCCATCCCCAGTGCAATTAGCTGCACCCTTCAGTGTGCGAGCATGCAGGTTGCATGAACACTGACAAGCATTTGCTATTTGTACAAGTGTTCTTAGGATGAATAATTAAATTGCCTTTGTCCATTAAACCTCCCCTATTAAGCTTTAAATATGTGGCTGTGTTTTAATGGCTGGAGCCAGCTCATCTTCCATACGGCGGGGGCTTAATGAGCAATGGCAGCGCCGCCTGCCAGAGCGCGGTCTGAGGGGCTGAAATCTCCACGTCTGGGTTTCTTTTAAGCAGCTCAATGTGTCTGCTGCAATCCTGCTGGGGCCGTGGGTAGCTGGAGTTCACGCCAGGTGGGTCCTTGATCCTCTTCCAGCAAAATGGTGTCAACCCCAGCAGTGCTGCTCCTCCCGTGATGGGTTTTTGTCCTTCGGGAGGGCACAGAGGGGCTGCTCCAGCAGAGGGACGTGTGACGGCTCCCCACTTCACGTGACAATGGCACCAGGAGGGTTTCACACCCGAGTTGGGGCTGTGACCAGGCTGGGCAGCTCCTGCTGCCAGGACCCTTCACTTACTGGTCAGGGTCAGGGGTTTTTTTCCCACCTGTGGCCATTGGATGATTCAGTACTCATGGGGAGAGAAAATGCCAGAAACCCTCGTTAGTCCCACCACAGGAAAAAAACCAATTAATTATTTGAATATTTGATTGAAATCCCCTGGAGCATCTTGGGTTTGATTCCTCTTGGCCCCACAGGGAGGCACGAGCTGCCAAAGACCCATGGGTTTGTCGCAGATGGAGAGTAGCCGTCCCACCCACCAAGGTCACCCCCCCCAGAACGCAGCCACCACCATGGTGGGAGCCGACCAGCAGCAGGGCTTTGTGTCCAGCCAGGGCAGGAGCTCCCCCTCCTCTCCCCAAGCCCAATTATTGCTCTTATTCCTTTTACCTCATTAAATCCAAGGGCCCCACGGGGAACCAGCTTCTCCCATCCTCCTTGTCCTCTCCCCCTTCCTGCCTGCATGTTAATTCATTTTGACTGGCTCAGGCCAAGGCACTAATTAATTTTCCTCATTAACCAGTACAAAAATCTCACAAATGGCAACAAGTTCCCATCCAAATTAATTCTCCACAGAAGAGCAGGCGTTTCACAGCTCGTTGGCAGCAGCACCAAGGCACCCAGCAGTGCTCTGCCTGGCACAGGGGCAGGGGGATGTCAAAGCCACACCCCAACCTGCTTAATTACCCAGCGTAACGAGGTGGAGCAGAACACTGATTACTAAAAGGTCTGCTGTAGCTTTTTGCCCTGCTTTCCTGCTCATAGGGCTGTTGGTGAAATGTGCTTGGGCGGAGGATGGAGCGATGCTCCTCGGGTTCACACCTGGCCTGGCCCTCTACAACTACCCAAAAGGAGGTTGTAGTGAGGCTGGTGTTGGGCTCTTCTCCCGAATTGCTGATGACAGGACGAGAGGAAATGGCCTCAAGTTCCCTCAGAGGAAGTTTAGGTTGGAGATTAGGAAGAAGTTCTTTACTGAGAGGGTGCTCAGGCACTGGAATGGGCTGCCCAGGGAGGTGGTGGAGTCACCGTCCCTGGGGGTGTTCAATAAACGGGTTGATGAGGCACTTGAGGCCATGGTCTGATGGTCTGATGGTTGGGAATATGATGGGATAAAGGTTGGACTTGATGACCCTGGAGGTCCCGCCGGGGCAATAATTTTGGGGCACAAACAGCCCTGCCGGCCTCCGCCCCTGCCCACCCCGGCCTGGCTCAGGAAGGGGACCCTCGGGACACCCC
>VZRW01012454.1:941339-953667 GCA_013398125.1 Aegotheles bennettii
GGAAGGGGACCCTCGGGACACCCCAAAAGCGCCATTTCCCAACGATCCCACGCGATTCCCCCCCTGGAAAACCCCACAGGGCCCTGGGAGAGGATGGAGCCGCTCGGCCTGGCCGGCAGCAACATCTAGTGGCCGTGTGCTCGGCTGCGCCTTAAAACAGAGCTCACTGGGGCCGNCGGGGCAATAATTTTGGGGCACAAACAGCCCTGCCGGCCTCCGCCCCTGCCCACCCCGGCCTGGCTCAGGAAGGGGACCCTCGGGACACCCCAAAAGCGCCATTTCCCAACGATCCCACGCGATTCCCCCCCTGGAAAACCCCACAGGGCCCTGGGAGAGGATGGAGCCGCTCGGCCTGGCCGGCAGCAACATCTAGTGGCCGTGTGCTCGGCTGCGCCTTAAAACAGAGCTCACTGGGGCCGTTGCTTTATTAAAAATGAATAAATTTGTTAAGTGGGAACCAGGAGGTGATGTGAATACACGGGGAGAGCGGCCGGGGGGGCTCAGCCCAGCTCCNGTGTTTGGGGTGCAGGGGGGGGCCCAGAGCGGCCGCTCGGCGAAGCGCCGCCCACCAGGGAAGTTTGGTCGCTCCGGCGCTCCGTCCGTAACCATGGCAACGGGCCGGGGCGCGGCCTGCACCATGGCGGCCGCCGCCAGCCCCAGCGTCTTCCTGCTGGCGGTCAACGGGCAGATCGAGACCGGGCAGGTGAGCGAGGGACGAACCGCAGAGCCCCGGGACCGCAGAGCCCCGGTGCCGCAGAGCCCCGGGACCGCAGCCCTGGGCCCCCCCGGCCCCGAGCCGAGCCAGGCCTCAGCGCCGCGGCCTGCACCGGCTCCCTCCCAGCAGCCTCCGTCTCCCGCAGTTCCCGGGCTTTGACGATCTCTACTGCAAGTTCTGCTTCGTCTACGGCCAGGACTGGGTTCCCACAGCGGTAAGGACGCGGCCCCACCGGCAGCACCCCCGCCAGGGCTCCGGGCAGGCCCCGGGGGCTCAGCCTGGTCCTCCCTGCAGGGCCTGGAGGAGGGCATCTCCCAGATCACCTCCAAGAGCGACGTCTCGCCCACCACACTCGTCTGGAACTTCCCCATCGACATCACCTTCAAGAGCACCAACCCGTCAGGCTGTGAGTACCGGGCTGGCAGGGGGGCATAGAATCATAGAATCCTTATGGTTGGAAGGGACCTCCAGGGTCATCAAGTCCAACCTTTATCCCATCATATTCCTAACCACTGGACCATCAGACCATGGCCTCAAGTGCCTCATCAACCCGTTTTTTGAACACCCCCAGAGTATCACACGCTGCTTCCACAGGGCCCCAGATCGTGGTGAGTGTCTACGGGCCGGATTTCTTCGGGAATGACGTGGTCAGGGGCTATGGAGCTGTTCATGTCCCCTTCACGCCCGGAAGGTGAGGTGACAACCTGTCCTCTTTCAGGACTGAAACAGAGGTTTTATTTCCAATTACTCTGTTGCTTCAGAAACAAAAATATTCCTGTATCATCTCCTTGCCATGTGTTGTCTGTTTGGTACAAAGCACGTGGATTTTCTAGCAGCAGCCCTTGGTTATCAAATAGCATTTGCTAGATGATCCTGAGCAGTCAGAACGAGCATGAAGAAAGCCCAGGTATGAATTGCAGCACGTTACCTCTCCCCCATCACTCCCAGCACAGGCTAAGCTTCCATTCCCATCCCTAGAAAACAGAGAACAAGAAGCTCTTCCTCTGCAAACAAACCCTTTCTTTGGGGAGGGGGAGGTACTTTTGCCTTGAGATGTTTGGTCTGACATGCCTGAAATTGTGGCAGCTTTACAAGAAGCCTTGCCAGTGCAGTTCAGTTCATTTCTTTGCATCTCATGTTTGTTTTAGGCACACAAGAACCATCGCTATGTTTGTTCCAGAGTCCACATCTAGGCTCCAGAGGTTTACAAGGTAATAATTAAGTTGCTTCTTGCTCTTAGTCACACAAGTATATACAGCTACTTCATCCAGTGTGGATACTTCATGTCATGACCAGGTAGTTTGGAGCTGTGTAGGCAAAATGACATTTTTAGGTGTCTAGGTCTTTTGAAGAGCTTTCCTAAAACACGTGTACTACCTGCTTGCAGTAACATTAACTCATTTTTTTTCTTCCTCATATTTGAAGTAGCAGCAACTGAAGGTATTCAGGTTTTTTTCCTACCATTGTATTGTTTAAGTGCAGCCCAACTGATTCGTGAGCTGACTGGCTGTGGTTTGCCTGTACCAACTGTGCCTACACTCTCACAGCACCAGCCTTGTGGTACTTGAGCATCTGGGGTCAGAGTTGGCATGGGAGATGGATGCTGCAGTCAGAATCCAACTCATTTCTGTCTCTTCCTGATACCCTTTTTGTAGAATCTACCCTCTGATCTGTACACCTTCATATTACGTGCACCTCTGATGCCTTCAGAGTACCTGAGCCTCTCTCTTACTCTGGGTAATCAAGAGTTGAATCGGTTTCCAAACCAATCTTTGCCATAGAGAGAGTCTGCCTGGCTCAGGAATAACTTGGATTTAACATAAAGTGTATGAAACTGGTTTCATTTTTTTCCCTTAGAGAGACAAAACTGATCTTTGATCAAAGCAGATCAGCAATAAAGTGAATCGGTCTTCAAAACTCTCTACTGCAAACCAAAGCTGGGAGTGTCATTAACCCCCTCTGGTTTTTGAACTCTCAAATCTAGTGGATGTGTCCAATTAATTATTTTCCTATTTTCTTCTCCAAGTTGGTTCACAGGGAGACGTCCAGAATTTACTGACCCCAGAGTGGTAGCACAAGGAGAAGGAAGAGAAGGTAAGTCCCTGGGATCTCCTAAACCTTGGCCACAGCTTGGCCATCCATCTTCTGTTGGAAGAAAGAGTTATTCTGCGGAGAACAGTCCTACCTGAATCCATGAGGAGTCCAACAGCTGCTCAGAGACCTCCCTTAATCAGGTTTATTCACATCATCTTTTTTCTAGTAACAAGGGTGCGGTCTCAAGGCTTCGTGACCATTTCCTTCAACGTAGTGACCAAAGATATGAAGAAGCTGGGCTACGACGTGTGCCCGAGTGACATGCAGAACCCTTCCCTGGTGCCTGGGACAGAAGGGATGCATAGGTTTTGAACTCAGGCCTGAGGTATCGAAGGCTCACAGAGAAGTTGAGCACTTTGGGGCTTTTTGTGGCAAAGGGGAACGAGTGTCTGACTGAGAAAATATCACTTGAGACCGTTAGTCCAAAAGAAACACAAGCCCAGGAGGCTTTGGATTAATTACCCGAGTATAATCCTTTCAGTCAGCATAGAGGTTGAGGTGTTATGTAAATGAATGTCATCAGATAATATTTAGCATTTTTATGAGCAGTATCAGACTATCTTAAAATAAGATCTGTAACGAAATATTTTTATAACAGCCTTTTGTACACTCTTTATATATTTAAAGAACAGGAAAGTTTATGGTTGCAGCAGTTTTCCTGTATGTAAAACATCATTGCAAACCCAGTTCTTCTTACCAGTGTTTTTTGTGGTTTTTAATTATTTTTCTTTTTGTGGGAAATTGAAATCATTGCACCCTTCAAAAAGGGGAGAATATGGAAACGTTTCAGTGAAATGCACATGTGCCATGCTCTTCGCCCTGCAAAACCAGCACCAGCTTTCTTTAGAATCCCACGTGGTCCTGTAGAGTTTGTGCAAAATAGCACAAAATTGCGTTTAGAACATGAGGATGACTCCTCCATTTCCAGATTTTATTTCTGTGTCAAGCTTCAGGAAGGGAAAAAGAAAAAAAAAGACAGCGGTTTGGTTTAGAGGAGTTAAGAGACTGTGGTGTTAAATGTAGCCTTGCTGCATGATTTAAATTTCTATTAGAACAAATCGCATTTTAAGTGCAGATATTGACTAAAAAATAAACTTTAGAGAAGGCTCTGCAAAGCAAGTCAAGCCTGAGTAAGTGCAGTCATAAATTAGGTACCAGAGGCACTGTGCTGCACGGGAGGGTGGGGGTGAACAGAAAATGACCTTCTCCTCCCCCCAGCAGGTTCCTTTGGACATTACACAGCTAAGGTACCGTGGCTTTCCTTCGCTGGTTTTCCTACCAAAAGAAAGGCAGTGAAAAAGCAACGTAGTGATGTTCGAGTCTGCTCTGCTCAGGTTTTCTTTCCCATTCCATAACCTCAGAGAAGGACTAAAATGATGTTGGTTGTGATAGGAGCTGCAAAGCTCCTGTGCTGCTCTCGGAGCTGGCCTTGCTCTGCAGAGCTTCTCTGTCGTCTTATGACAGCCTCTCAGTGAATCCCCCTCTAAGCTGATGTTACTGCTCTTCTAGGCTGAAAAAAACCCAATTGTCTTATTTGTTTGTCTTCCTACTGCCAGGGTTTTTGTTTGTTTGTGCCAGGGTGGATGTTTCCAAGTCCTAACCCAACCAGGATCTGCTGTTCTTTCAGGTACAAAGAGAAAGAGGTGTATGCTCCAGTGAAATGACTAATTGCTTAGTCATTTTCATATTTAAATTGGGGCATGTAATCTCTTGTACTTGACTGCAAACACCAAGAGATGATTGTGAGAATGACTTAACCTGACACCACCCTGTAAGTGAACCACCAAGGCCTTGAAACTGTAGAAATGCAGGTGATGAGTGCTGACCTGCAGAGCCCCCAGGACATGTATTGAATAAAGCCTCCACTTAGAGCCAGTTCCCATTTCATCCTGAGCAGTGTGATTGAATAAATACAATTTCTGAAAAGATAATGTGGTTATTGTGATTTTTGCATCTTTTAGAGTATTTATAAATGCTTTTCTAAACATGGTCACGGGTGACTTTTCATCTCTCACTCTTTTCCCTATCTTGTCGGTTTTACGCTTCCAGTAAAATTCCTCCACCAGTTGTTTTGGCAGCTGCTGTAATCTCTGAACTGAGTCACGTTGGAGTCCAAATTAATAAGCATTTCCTGTTGGCGCAGAGGAGACGCAAGGAATTTTGTTTCCTTTTCAAAAGTATTTGGGAAGCAGCTGCAGTATCAGGATAAATATCAGTGTTTGAAATACTTGAAAGGCAAACGTTACACCTACTGCTGCTTAAATATCTTCTTTCCCTTGAGCACAGTCGCCTGCCCCCATTCCAGTTAGAGCAAAACTGCACGACAGAGATTCTGGAGTCATGAGAAACCCATTAAACCCAGACAAAGCCCAAACTTGGTGCCCACAGGGGTGCAGTGAATTTATTCGCATGCAGTTTCACAGCGTGGTGCTACAGCCCATCTCTGCTGCTGCAGGTGAGGAGCTGGATGCTCAGGCACACTGAGACCGATCAGAACCCATGAGTGTGTTTGCACAGCTTCATTCACAGCCAGGACCCATGGAAGAAAGGTTAAAACAGTGAAAAGCAAGGGTTTAAAATAAAAATGACAACCCTAAACTCCATAAAAGACTATTTGAGTATTTAATCTCTCTAAGGAGATCCCACACTGCCACCTGCACCAGTAGGGCTTTTTGCCTGCTGTCTCGGGGTTTGGTTGGGGTTTTTTTGTCTCCATGTTTGTGAAGAACCTCACGTACCTTCCTCAAGGCCTGAACGTGCTCACCTCGTGAGCGTGGCACTGTGGGAGCCCCTCAGTCTGACACCTTTCACTCCTCTCACAAGGCCACACACGGGGTGATGTTTGCAGTAAGCACTTCCCCAGTTCAATGCTGTTCCTTTGTTCCAAGAGGCAACTGTTGATCTCTCTCATAAACACACACTCTCCTCCCCGACACGAGCTTGCTGCTGCCTTGATAATTTTCTGGAAAACACTTCTCTGGTTGGAGTCTTCAGTGCTCAGGCATGGCAGAGTGTTCGCAGCTGTTTCACCCTGGAGAGAACCTCTGCTCCCACGACAGAGGAGCAGACACGAGGCTGTGCCACAAGGGTGAGTGACATTAATAAGGAGGGGATTTATGACTCCTAAGTGTCAGTTGCAGTTAAGTGTTAAAGGTTAAAAGAACTCGTGCTTTAAGAGCAGCCAATCCCCAGAAAATCCCAGCCTTGCTACAGCAGAGGCTCAAAGTCATTTCCTTTCTCCCACCCCCCAGGCAGCTGTAACCACCCTGCTCGGTCACTGGTTAATCATTCATTCTCCCTTTTATTCAAAACTGGACTGGAGTTCCCCACCCCTTGCAGCACAGATGGCAGCGTAAGGCTGGCAGCTGGCACTGCACCTCCTGTTTTGTCACGCTTAACTCTCTCCCAGACAGTGAAATTGGTCATTGAACTCCTCATTCACGATGGGGAGGAAAAAATCCTTACTCAGGATGTGTGTCCTGACACTGCATGAGGCTTCAAGGCCATCAGAACAGAGACCTGCTAGAGGCGAATGAAGCCTTGTGAGATAGCTGGGGGCTTTGCACAAGTCTGCAAAGTCTCCTCCAGGCCTGGTGGAGCTCTGGAGAGCACTGCCCAGCAGGACCTTGCTCAGCTTAAGGGAGAGTTCCTGCTGTCATCATGGAAGCCACCCTGAGAGGGAGGCAGCCAAAGATGCAGACTGAACAGCAGCTTGGGAATAAACCCTCCAGAAAATGGAGAATCATTTGTCCTGGTCCTGGCAAGGCTCCTTCAAACAGCAGCACTGCAGCAGCTGGGAGTCATCTTCATCTGGAAATGAGAGTCCTGCAGATGGGAGGAGGCTGCAACCCAACCCACCCTCACAGCTGGGTGCAAGAGCTTCAGCCTCACGTCCTTCAGAGGGAAGATCAGCAGAAGCATCCAACGGCTGCAGGGGTCTATTTTTATACCTCTATTCAGGCCAAGATATTTAAGTACCCAAATTCACCTCAGAGAATATCACTGCATTTAGTGCCAGGCTTGCTAATGAAGACATTAAAAAAAGCAATAAAAAAAAAAACCTCAAACCACCCGCCACCATCACCCAACACAACCCCAGCCAGGCCACTGCCTCCTGGGACAGGCAGAACTGGCTTGGTTAAACCACCAAGGGTCATTCCCCAGACAAAAAGGCCTTCAAGAAGATCATGGACCCCATCACCTGGCTTTCACAGGCTCCATGTTCCACTCCTGGTGGGGTACAATGAAGGTGTCTCGTGATTTTCCCTCTTCAAAATGCCTAGAGGTGGTTGAGCCACGACGCTGTGGGGATCCCATGGGGTTCAGTGACAGCGTGGCTGGTGGGACACATCCCTGCTGTCAGCACCCCACAGAGGCCCTCCAGCCCAGCCTTCACCAGCCAGGCAGGACCTTCTCCTCCAGCCCCTGCCCAGTTCAGCTGTGTGGTGTTTAAACAGGGCCCAACCCCACGGTACCTGCTCGTGAGGATCTCCCGGAGCACACTTGAGCTTCCACACTGCAAACCTGCACAGCACCCATGTCCTGGTGAGATTTCACGTCGGGGAGCTGAGAAGACAAACTCCACCTTTACTCCAGGTTTATTCCAGCTGTTTGAAATGCCATCGATTTCCTTTCACCTGAGAACAGGCACGCAGTTGCTCAACAGACGAGGTAACACGTCCAGGCTGCTTTTCTAAGTATTTGCTGAGCAGCCACGGTTGATTTCTTACTACCTGCTCCCTCCACCCCCAGCACTTCAACCCCACCCAGCAGCTCACGCCGTCACCCCTCAGCACAGGAGTTACAGGACCTGTGCTCTGCCCGCAGGTGGCCACGAGGATGCTCAGGTGCTTTGAAGCATTTTGCACTACAGTACTTTCCAGCAGTTTCAATGTGTCACAGCTAACAACTCCTCTGGTCACCACTCACCAATGAAACCTGCACCACCTCCCTGTCCTACCCCTCTGGGAAAAGATTTCACCCTCCTCATCTCTTCAGAGAGATATTTACCAAATATCCCAGGGTCCCACCACTCACTCTGGGTTTGGGAAAGCTCCGGGCACCCCCCAGCAAAGCCAGAGGATGAGCTCTGTCCCCCCACGGTTCCTCCCTGCTCCCTCGTTCATCATTTACCATTTCACCCTCTGCAAACACCGCGTTGTGCAGCACTGGTACGATGCCAATCCTCTACTCATCACCAGCCTGCTCCCAGTTAACCGCCCTGATGGGTAACTGGTGGGGATGTCAGAAGCACCAACGGGGACTTCCACTCATTGAAACCCTGAATTGTCAACGGTTACTGGGTACAACTGATGGACAGCAAGCAGAGATGGGATTGCTCCTGCCATATCCACCGCTGGCTCTTTGCTATTTACAATCCCCTGCTCCCAAACCAACTCTGCTCCTCACGAAATCCACGTTCGCTCGTGCTGCAGCTCACAGGATGGGGAGGAGATGACCTGGAAGGTAACATCCAACTTAACAAAAATGCGTAAGTTTTTAATGTCAGGGGCTGTATAAATCATGCTGGTTCTCCGAAACGGATTGCAGACAGTTGCAGAAGTCTTGCCAAAGCCACAGCACGAGCGGGCACAAAGTGTTTGCTCAGAGTTTTCTCACTGCCTGGCCCAGCACAAACAGGAGGCGACAGCAACGCACACATCCAGCAAAAATAATCTGGCAATGAGGGCAAGCCTCAAGACAATACTTTACCCAGATAGCCGTTTTCCTCCCCAAAAGCAGGCAAAGACCACCTCGCTTCACAGAAGAGGAAGAGGAAAGCCTGGGCGGGGGGAGAGCAGCTTGGCCAAGGTCAGAGGAAGGCTCAGCCACAGCCAGGGCTCTCTCACAGCTCTTTATCAGCTCAGACTCCCTCCAGCAGCCCCTCGGCTTGTGACAGCCTGCAGTGTTCAGCTCCTTTGGAAGAGTCTCAGAGTCACCACAAAAGTTTCCACTTCAAGCCCTTCCTACACCTTTCCTGTAGTGAGCAGGAATCTCATTTTATAACGTGCAATTTCCAGAGGCTGGAGTAAAACAACTGATCACACAGGAGAAGAGAGACTGGCCAGAGGAGCAATAAACACCTGGATGGAGCAGCCAGCACCCTCCTGTGAAAACTGGGGGTGCAAAAAAGCACCTGGGCTGCCACCCGGGCAAAGGAGGTTTTTCTGTTTTCCTCATCAGAAGCAAAATGAACCAAAATCCCTGACCAGAGGCAGCCTCAGAACCTGGAGTGTTCCTGGGGCGGTGGGGTTTGCACAGCACCCCTGGCCAGCTCTGCACCACACACCTGAAACCACAAACCAAGGCTCTTCCCCCCATGGCCACCTCTCCCACAGCCAGGTCTCCAGGAAAACTGCAGGTTCAGCATTAAGAAATTAAGTATTTGATTAGTGATCGGTCTGATTGGCAGCAAACCATAACTACAGGAAACCTGGATGGGCTCTGGAGAGGCAGCTCTGGGAACAGCCTGCTAATGAAGTGCCCTTCAGTTCAAACCATCCAGAATTAGCAGCTGAAATCACTGAATCATAGAATCATTATGGTTGGAAGGGACCTCCAGGGTCATCAAGTCCAACCTTTATCCCAGCTGGAGGCAGGCTCACTGCTACCCTATCGATGGGGCAGAGCCAAGGCTGAACTACTGCAAAACCGGGATCTGAGGACTCCCAAAGGCAGTTCTGTCACAGTTCCCCAACCCTCATTCCACGAGCAATGGCTTTACAAGTCACACCTTCCCCAGACTCCTATGTCTTGACATAAACACGGACGCCTCCACCGAGACAGCACTCGATCCTCCCTCCAAAAGCGCTGTTTAAAGGGTAACATGGTTTAAAGAAGCAATTCAGCCACCTGCAACACAACAAGTCTTCATTTTTATTGAGTTAGTAAGGTCTCAACTGATTCGGATTTAAGTGATGTGTAAGAAACCCTCCTTTCTCATAGCAAGAGCAGGCCTGGCCCCAGGAAAGCCACAAACGCAGCGAAGAAATCACATGGACAATGTACAAAGCATCACTCTCAGTAACAGCGAGATTTCTCCTAGCACCTCGGACTTGTGGCACAAACCTTCAATCACCTCAACCAATCCATTAACTTTCTTGAAAAACTAAATCACGGCAGCAACAGTTTTGGCTTTGGGTTTTTTTTTTTTGAGTGGGATTATAAACGCTAGGCAGAGTCTTGAAAAAGCAACACGGCTGGAATATAAGCAATACAATTTTAATTCTGACCAGTCACCTACAAACCCCTTTGTCTTTCCACTGTTCTGATGGCATTCTTAAATATCACATTTGTGACATCGCTTGGGAAAAATGACACAAAGATACAGACATTATGATACAATAGTACAAATGATAAATTATTTATACAGTAAATAATGTCAATAGTCAGCACAAATTCATAAAAAGCAGCTGGCTCCCAGTATTATGAAAACAGTTTGGTAAATATTTAAATTGTAACACTTGTAAAGGAAGCGAGTCTCGTGAGATTTTGCTGTGAAAAATAAACCATATATTTCTCCACCATTTGTGCAATATTAATACATACACACATTAGAAACTGTAACAGCAAAAGGGAGGATGGATGACAATTGTTGTCTTAGCTACAGGACTTCAAAAAGACTGTAAACACCACAACCCACCACGGTTTTCCTTCCCTGTCCCCTCAATGTAGTTTAGTTTCTATATAGTATAAAACTGAATAAATAACTGAGCTTATTTTGGGTTTAAAATTATGCCAAGGTTTTTTTTTTTTATTTTTATTTTTACAAAATATTTAACACTTTATCTTTGGTCAATTTGACCAGTAAGGCTATTTTGGGATACTAACATTTTTAAAAATCAAAAGCACTTTTTAATATTTGCAAGTGAGAAAAGAAGGGGGGAGAGGGAAATGCATTTGGAGGAATAGCGCAGAGCCACAAAGATGATGAAGGGAGTGGAACATCTCCCTTATGAGGAGAGGCTGAGGGAGCTGGGTCTCTTTAGCTTGGAGAAAAGGAGGCTGAGGGGGGACCTCATCCATGTTTACAAATATGTAAAGGGTGAGTGTCAGGATGATGGAGCCAGGCTTTTGTCAGTAATGACTGATGATAGGACAAGGGGCAATGGTTTTAAACTGGAGCATAGGAGGTTCCATGTAAATATCAGGAAAAACTTTTTCACTGTGAGAGTGACAGAGCACTGGAACAGGCTGCCCAGAGAGGTTGTGGAGTCTCCTTCACTGGAGACATTCAAACCCCCCTGGATGCATTCCTGTGTGATGTACTCTAGGTGACCCTGCTCTGGCAGGGGGGGTGGACTAGATGATCTTTCGAGGTCCCTTCCAACCCCTTAGATTCTGTGATTCTGTGAATACGCCAGAGCAGATGGGATCAGATACACACACGTCCTCCATGCAGAGAGAAATGGGAGGGCGAGGAGAGAGGAGGAATTACTCTGGAGAGCAGTTAAGTTATCACAAAAAGAGATTTACCATTCTGGACACAACTGAAGCTTCACCTAGGACAGCACCCACTGTTCAGGCATCACTGCTACAGCACCCACGCCTGCAAGACGCCCAAGATGCAGGCACATCTCCAGCCCAGGAACCGAGGGGATCGACCAAACTGGTTCTCTTGAACTTGGCTCCTGCCACAACCCCCACGTCAGGCTGGGAATCTTGGCATGGATAGTCCTTAGCCTAATGCTTTCCAGCACCACAGTCGGGGCTGATGGCTCTTCAGAGTGCCTTGTCATGGTTTATTGTGCGATATATGTCTCTATATATTTATATATATCATGTAAAAGTAATACAGCTCTTACAGAAGTGGCGTGGTAAAAGCAACAATTTGCCATTCAGCAGTTTCATTAAGCCAGGGCTTCCTACCAGACCAAAGCACATTTTTATCAGTTCATGGTGACTCTGAATTGTAGATGGCTTCATCACCTTAAATACTTACTATCAACCCCATCTTGCCTCCAAAAAGTTACTTAGTGTTTAACGAGAGGATGTGGTTAGAACTTCTTGGCTGAGCAGACAATGCCCCATCTAACTGATGCGAACACATTCAGGTGACAGACTAAGGGAAAAAACATCAAGTGAACTCAATTCCACTGTTGATAAACTTAAATTGGAAAAATAACGACGGACAAATCTTGCCACAGATCAATTGGAAAGCACTTCCCTCCCCCCACCCCCCACCTGCAAGGTTCACACCCTTCCTGGTCTACACTTTTCAATAACTTCAACAACAACAAAAAAGTAAAGTATTTTTCCTTACTCTGAAAGGCAACATGAATGGTTTTTTGTTTTGTTTTCTTAAAGACATACTGGGTGTGGACATCAATTCTCCTTCCTCCTATATAAAAACAAAAGCAGATGAATATTCCGAATCCTACTTGCAAATTCAACGGTATTCAAGAACAATCTGCATAGAAACATCCACACATTTAGCATTCCGTATACTAATAAGAGCTACACTGACCTACACAGCTAAAATCTGTGATTGTACCCTAGATTTGATAGTCTTTCAGCCCC
>VZRW01012454.1:955651-997175 GCA_013398125.1 Aegotheles bennettii
ATGAGTCGTGCTCATACATTAGGATTTTTTAACATCTCAAGAACTATTACAAGAAAAAAACAAAACAACAGCCTCTCTTCTGATCTTCACCAAGGCTACAGGTCTGTCCGTTTTGGTAATCAGAAAACGGGAACAAATCAAGGGAAAGGCAACTTTAGTGTTTTTTCTTTTTAATGTAGTCTTAAAATCACGTTATGCTCAAATTCAATTCATCTAAAAATAATTAGTCACGAGAATTTGTTTTGATTTGCATTATGAATACTTCATTTAAAAGTAAATATTTTAGTGTTAATCTTCCCTTTTAAACTCTCTTTACAGAAACAAAGAGCTAAAACCATAAATAAGAGGGCATTAAAACCATAAAAATGACATTCGCCAATATCTTAATTTTTCAGCCAGACTTGATAAATCTATCAAAACCAGACAGTTAAATAAGAACCACATTATAAAAATTAGCAAAAAAAGGACTATTAGGTAACTCTGCAAACTCAAATATGAAACTGTACTAAACAAAAATATGTGCAAAAGTATACAAGAGTAACTGCATATAGCAAGGTTAAGCCTGAATTAGTTTTAAAGCTTGCCCCGGTGAAACTGAATTCAAAGTTGTCCCACTGTATTTCTTTTTTTTACTTTCAACTCGCGTCGTTAAGTCAAATAAAAAACAAAATACACATGATAACTTCCAAACGAAGCTGGTACTGGACAAGCACAGAGCAGGACACTCACTCAGCACGAGTGCAGCATGCCACTCACAGAGAGTTCCTCAGGAGTCCTTAGAGTAGTGTACAAATTCAACACTGCATACAACAGCACACGTTATACTCGACAACTTGAGAATGTTCTTGGGGTTTTTTTGTCTGTTTTTTGTTTGTTTTTCCTTTTGAGACAAGCTTGCTTTCTCGGTCAAACCTCTGAGAGGAAAGCAGTGCCATTTTTGCAATGTTTAATGCATAAAAACCAGCCCCCCTGGGCCCTCCGAATCGTTCTCTTCTAAGAGTAAGGACTATGGGTGAACCAACAGTCTAAAACTGTGTATAGTTATGTGCAAAACATTCACTAGCACTCTGAATCTCAGGTCTATTGTATGGGCTTAGGAAGTGACAGATGCAGGTAAATAGTAATATTTCAGGATCCAGCACACCATCTGACATCTACAAAATAGCCAACGGAGTTTAAAATGGCAGGTTCTCCCTAGAAAGTGTATTGAAATGATTAACAAAGTAACAAAATGGGCAGAATCTAACTTTGGTGAAAAGTCTGAACATTTCACATAATGCTCAACAAGCCAAAGTAAGGTACCATCTGTAGCAAAGACTAGATTTTAGATTAACTGGTAAGTAGAGACAACTCTTCAAAGATCATAACTGTAAACTGCAAATCTACTTCCAAGTCTCTTACACACCGTTCAGTCCACACAGGCCACGTTCGTTTCGCTGTAAAGACTTCAGCCTGGAAACACTATGAAAAGTTCCTTTAATCGGGTCTTTATAGGAGGAAAGGGTTAGTTGTATTTGTAGACTGGGATGCTGATGGCGGGATTCCTGTACTGTGGAGAGGTTGGGTCATTGATCCTGCAATGCTCACGTTCAGCCCCTGGCCCATCCGTGTTATAGAGGCCACAGTGCCCATAGCTGGTATCGGTGCCATTCCCACAGGCACTGGGGCCATGGAAGACAGAGGTATTGGCTCCATGCTTATCGGTGGCACAGCACTGAAGGAAGGGCTGGTTCCCATCACAGGACTCGCTCTCATCTGATTCAGAGTGAGGGGCTGAGGCTGATTCACCTGGAAGGGGTTGATTGGAGTGGGTGCTGTAGCAGCGCCTGGTTTGGAGAGAAGGGGAAGAGGGAAAGAGATCGCACCTCCATAAACACAACGCTCTGGAGATCATCTTTTCTGGCAAAGAATGCACCTTCTGCACATCCCCGTAAGCTTCCAACCCCAAAACACCCTGCAGAGAAACCCATGTGGATGCTGTGCAGCCAGCTAGGGCTGCACTGGTGCACAGGTACAGTCTGTGTCCTTGAACCAGTCAATACCATGAAAAAACCATCCCTCTGCTGACCAACAGTTTCCACTTCCTGTAACAGTCATTGGAGACACAGGTTTTTCATTTGGTTACCTGGAACATGCTTAACCATGACGTCCAGATCACTAATTTTTTCTATATATATTGATTTTTTTTAAAACGCTACTTAAAATTTGCATTCTGGAAGAGAACTGCGAGCTCTCTGGACTCCTTTACTGCAACCCTGCTACTGCAGATCTGTGCATTTGCTTCAAGATCTCATTGAGTCAACTCCGTTTAGAAGCTGTACATGTTCCTGGCACTGAGTTTTGACAAGAATTCATAAAGTAAACAAGTTGTTTCTGAATTACAGCGGTGCTAGAAAAAGCAGAGAAGAACTTTCCCAGCGTTTGAGGTCCTCTGGACTGCTGCCAACACTACAAATTCCTTGCACCGTATACGTGTGGTGTTATTTGGATGGCCCAGTGACCCCTTATAAACTTTTTGTAGTAACCGGTAATGGCAGATACACAGACTTCCTCTTGCTAAACACTGCCAAGGCTGTTCGGAATTACTGGCTTTTTCCTACCCAAGCAGTTTAATAAACTGTAAATTTTTTTTTCCATTGGAAGAGTGAAGAAGAGAAGTACTGAAAGAGCATTTTGAAGGATTTCACACAGAAATTTCAGTGCGTATGAATAGCTTTTAAAAAATACCTACATCTTCCACATGGTTTAGTGTCACCATCTGAGTCTGCTGTAAGTAAAGGCTCACTTCTAACAGGGGCCAACTTACAGGAGAACTGCAACAGTCTATTTTGTCCAAAATATACTGAGAGTGTGTTTTGATCCAAACTGGTTCATCATGCTAGCCTAAGGACACTGTTTATCAGCAACCCACTAAATTATAGTGCAGAGTTTGCTATCTGGAGCCTTAGGTTGAAGTCAGAGATGCTACTGTGCCTGCTGTAGCACAAGCAAAGGGGCAACTCCTACCTGCTTCCACCCACTACCTCTCCCCCTCCCAAGGCATTCTGTGGTGGCCCACATTCACACCTTACCTGTTCTGACAGGCAATTAGCTTTAGCTCAGCCATTTTTAATACCTCAAAGTCCAAATCATTTTGAGAGAGCAAGGGAAAAAGTGGAAGAAAAACTGCTTGAACAAAGCTCAACCAGCAGACCTGAAGCAGAGGCAAGAGTAGAAACTCTACACTCTCAGGGTCTGGCAGTACACCTTGGAACCATGATGCCTCACCCTCCTGCTCTCAGTCATCATCTGTTGGCTGAAGTAATCAAGAAAAACAAGCCCACAGCAGCTTACTTTAAATCAAACAGGACTGAGGTATGCAGAGTTTTCCTAGAGGAAAGGAAAGCTAATACAGAAAACTGAAGGAAGGTGCAGAAACAGACCTGGTGCCAAGAATGGGTTCAGTGAAGTAACAGGTTGTGGCGGCTTAGACACCAGAGAATCCAGGTTCACCAAAGCAGCATTGGGGCCCAAAAAAGACTCAGGGGTTTTCCGAGCTGCACTTTGTTTGCCTGATGTCATGCTTGAGTGCTGGGAATCAAAGAGATCAGGACTTGTGGTACCGCTATGCTGAGATGGCAAAGTGGAACCTGATTCAGCTGAAACAACACAAAGAGAGAAACAAAACTTATCTCGTTAATCTACACAGTCAGGCAAAGAAAACCCTGAGGTCTCCGATAACAGAAGTGTTTTAAAATCTAGTGTTTGTGTTAGTCAGATTTAAATCCATGGTACACCCTTATAGCATGCAAGCAGATAAATGTTCTTTAGAAGAGTATGAAGCAGCTACAGTTAGAGTTGCAGTGCTCTACTGAAGGCTCTACCTGAACCGCCCTGGTGAACGTTCTCACAGCTACCCTGCAACAGATGCAAGTCTCCAAGGAAAAGATACTCAAAGACCATGACTTCTGCCCTTGCACTACACCACTGCTGCACCCTTCCTGGCTAGATTCCGCCCAGATTTCCTCTTTTGTGTTAAAAAAGCCTAGCCCAGCTTGGAATTAGTCACCATTCTTTCAGGCAGAACCATGCTGAAAGTATTTATTATCAAAGCACTTATACATTAAGGTCTGGCAGTTCTTATTGGAGTGACTAATGACTCAATAAAAACTAAATTCAAGTGTTCATAGATGTGTATCTTCTCATTGTCCTACTGTTGTTACACACTAGGATCTACACATTTGAGAAATTCAGTCAACACTGTTCTGTTTGACTCCCTGAGCACAAGCCGTACTCCAAACACGTTGGATACTGTCAATTTAGAAGGCAATTTTCTGGGTCAATGCAGCGAAAGGTTACAGAGTGAAATTCTATGGCTTACAATGCAAAAGGCCCATTCCCTGTAAGTTCATGCACAGGCCAAAATGTTAACAGTAAGCTTTTACAGCTGCATTATCACCAGCTTTAATCTTTTCCTTTGTGAAAGTCTTTCTTTTTTTCTTTTAATAAAATTTAAGAATAAGAGACATTTGTTGCTGAGACTATCACCCAAACTGTCCACATGCTAAGAATCTGATTCATACCTGGCTTTTTGGAAGTTCGAAGTGTGTCAAATTCAGAAAAATCATCTTTAACTGTACCATTCAAATTACTGAAGAGGTCAAAAGATGTACTTCCTGTTCAAAACAACAAGACAGCCCTGTCATTAACAGATCTTCAATCGCATCACACAGCTGATCCTACCAAAAGCAATTTCTAACCCATTCATGTTACCAAGGAGCCACTGTCAGGTTCCAGGGCAGCGGTTCAGATCAGCTTGAGTGCTCCTACTCTTCCCAGGATAACAGCAGAAAACTGTCCTTTCTTATGGTATTAGTCAACTAATTCAAAGTGTTTTTAAATCACAATGTAAGGCACACCTTAGCGTGCTGGGGTTTTATTGTCTGCACTAGAGAGATGCACAGGCAGAAGAGAACAGCGATGAATTTACAGCTTGAACTATACAGTGTGTTAATCAGCCCTCGAGTAAAACACACTTCTGAGTTCTGTACCACTGCTATAACTTAAGAGATGATTTGGCTCACGCTTCCGAAGTTAAAAGGAGCAGAATGCAATAGAAAAGGTTATCTATGCCATGTAGAGATGGTGAGGACCTGTTAGCTAAAGCACCAGAACTTGCCCATAGTTTGCAACAAATGAAAACACAACATTTTCAAAGGTGGACGCACTCTTACCTCAAAGTGGAGGAAGAAAAACCACATGAAAATGACCAGCAATCACACTCCTGAAAAGCTTTAAAGTTTGCTTTTTTTTTTTGTATGAGTTGAAAAGTTTGTCTAGTTTAGTTTTAACCTTCAACATGTTTCCAGAAAATGAAGGTCATAAAGAGCACAAAGACAAAACCCCAAGAGAACAAATAAAAACTGTGTGTAACAACAATGCTTCTTGTAAAAAACCCACTGTGGTCACAGAATCGTTCTTGTGATGGTCCAGTTACTGCCCTCTGCCCAGTGAGAAGCTGATTAGACAACTCTCTTTGAGACTCCTTTGTTTATAATGGACTGAGAGGAACAACGAGCAGAAAATGCATTTAGGATGCATTTAGCCATGGTGCCAACATGAAAATACCAGGTCCTAAGATTCATCAAGGTTGCACGAGTTACAAAGCATGAAAAGACAATTACATCTGCACCTTCTGCACAAGGGTTAGGGGTGGCTTTCACACTCTCAGCCTGAAGTAACAAACCTTCATTTGCACCTCTAAAAGTCTCCTCAGAGTGCGGAGCTGCTCAACCTGTCAATTTATATCTGCAGAGACATCCATCTGCATAGCTATTTATCATGATGAAAGGCAAAATTATAATATCATTCATTTCCAGAAATTAAGTCCTTGTCTAATTAAAGATAAAACCCATTTAAAAACCCAACAGCAGCAGCATTCATTAAGTGCTCAGCACGCATCCACACATACCAATAAATAATGTAGAAGGGACGGAGCACAAAGAAGCAACACAGATTCAGAGCTCCAAGCCAGAATAATTACATCTGGAGTTCTCATGCTGCTAGCTATTACAACTCCCATGTATTTTACAGACCAGCACTGCAAATTGTTCAGCACATTGCCTCTTTTAACCAAGCAATGCAAGAAAATCATTCATATTTCACCTGCATTACTCAGATAATACTGATATGGGGTAAGAACGTTTCTCACCAGAAGTAGAGAGAGGTTTGTTTGCAGGTGCTGGTCCCCAAGGATCCACATTAGATTTTGCTGCAGTAGAAGATGGCTGAGCAGGAGCCCAAGGGTCAACATTTTTGGACAGAGTCTGAGCTGTGGATCCTGCTGGTGCTGCCCAAGGGTCAACGGAGGCAGCTGGTTTGGCACCTGCAAGAAGAGCCAGCAGGAACACGAGTCAGTACAGCTTCACTTTGGAGAGCTTCCCTTGGAGATTAATCTCTCTTACCAGCCATTACTGCCAATTAATACTAAACATAAATAGGTGAAGCAGTTCAACATTAGGAATACTGATAAGTCTCAGCATTGGCATCGTACATGCTGAACAACAAGCACAAGTGAAGTCTGTGCAAGACAGATGAACAAAACAAATCTCCCATTTGAAACCGAATTAAAAACATGAGCAGTTCTAACAGTATCTGATTGAAGGTGACTTAAATCACAGGGTCCATTTATGAACTCATAGGAAAGAAGATTTCTAAAAAACCTGTAGGTAGAAGCCTATATGCAGAAGACTTGGACAAAGAAGTCTGTAAGATTCAAAGGGAATATTTTGCAAACTCTATTAACCACACCGTTATTTTACAAAAATACAATCAACCTCCATGAGCCAGCTGAGCTTTTTCATTCCCATTTGTAAGCACCCCTCCTGACAAGGACCTAAGCTCTCTGCCGATACCCCCTTCTTAGATGTTTTTTAAAACCCAGTGCTTGTATGTTCAGGATTCCCATTTTTACTGGAAAATGCTCATTCCTACAAATTCAGATGACCAAACTGCTTGTACATCAACAGGCTGTGTACAAGGTCAGGGCTTCCCAGTGTAAAATGACAAATTAAGACAGTAAATAGAAAAGGAAACAGAAGGAATCTTGCCTCACTCTATACAATTTCCTGTCAGTTTTTTCTTCTTCCTCCCCAACCTCCTAATTTATTGCTCTTCAGCTTAGCTGACCTCTTCCTCCTCCTACCATTAAATGGAAATATTTCAGCTTATCAAATCCCAGGACCACCAAGGCAAACCACAGTTCAGATTTTCAGTGGGCCAGGTCTGTGTTGGAAGGTATCACTCCTGCTTGGTTCCTGAGTGCCCACCCCCACCCCGCAGCCATTGGAGTGCAGGAATGGGAACCTTGTGCTTTAAATGCACATCCTGTACAACCCCACAGTGATCAATCATCCTCAGGTCAGACAGTACATGCAAACACATTTCCTCTTCCCAAGGAAACTCCTCAACGAGTCATGGTTTAATTACTAAATGAGAACAACTGTATAACCAAAGAGTAGGACAGAATTACCCACCACGGGGTACAGGGTTTATCTTTAACCACCGTGTGGGTTTCAAGCTTCAGCTGAATATTGTTTTATTTTTTGAAATTACACACAACCCCCCCCATGGCATCACAGCGTTCTTGAAAACCAATTCAGTGCCACAAATTCCAGTTTGCAGTGTCAGTCTTTGCTTCATGGACAAGCAGCGCAGTCTCGCCGCGGCTTCAGAGCAGGAAATGTGAAAATTCTCCAAATAAGTGCAACAATTCCCACACCAGTACTTCCATTTCCTTTATGTACCCCCAGTGCTGAGTTACGAGCAATGCTGCACAAGAAATGCTAATGACAGCACTTCCCATCAAGGGAAGCTTTCAAAAATGCCTTTTCTTTCATAAAGAGAGCACACAAAATTAGAGCACCAGGGAAGGTACCTTCCCGTAGCTCCCATTATCTCCACTGAGATGCCAAAGCACAGGGGTTAAGAGATATGGTTTAATGAGTCATTCTTTTATTAGCAGGCAAATTCATCAATCTGACATCTTCCAGAGCATCCTTGGGAGTCAAGTGACCAGCAAGTTGGTACAAGGGGTGGTTTTATGGTGTTAATAAAGTTGGGAGCCACTGAGAGGAAATGCTACAGCTGCAACTGATGCAAGGGAAATCTTGTCAGGGGATGATAAATCAGCACAAGGTTTGAAGGAGGTGGATTTTGTTTGGGTTTTAACCCCAGAAAGATACATCCAACAGCCATAGGGCCCAAAACTCGGATTTTTTCTGATCTCACTCAGTTTATCACTAAAAAAGAAACAGATTACACTTAAAACAATGAACTGTGGTGGCCCAGCAGATGTGCAGGTGCCTTTAATGCCACCATGAGGGGAAAAAAGAATGTATTTCAGTATTAAATGTCAACATTCTCATCAGGGATCTGGATGGCAGTGTGCTGAATGCCAATGCAAATGACTTTGAAGCCCTTTATAGCAGAGGTCACAGAAACACCAGCCTGAAGCAAAACTGACAGGACTAAGCTGTTAGACTTCATGGAAAAGCTTTCCCTGGCACAGAAATCTCCTGCCTCCCTCAGAAATAAAGAAGAAAAAAGAAAAAAATTCAAAGCCAACAAAAAAAATAGATCCAAGTCTGATTCCACAGCCACAGCAAGTTTAGCAAGTACTGCAAGAACCATCAACTTCCTTATGTAAAGGAGTAACTGCTTAGGCAGAATGTGGCTCATCTAGGAAACGGCACACTGCACAGGCAAAACACACACACACAACAGCAACCATGCAAAAAAAGTGGGCTTATTGCTCTTTAAGATGCCAAGCACTGGATCTTTCACCTGAGAAACAGATTCCATGAATTCAGCATCAAAAGATTATGAAACACTTGATTTTTATGAATTATTTTATGAAATACTTGATTTTAATATTAAAAAAACACCTTTTTTTTGTTTAGTATAAAGTTATCCATTTAAACAATTTAATCCACTTGGCTCTGACAGCACACACATCATGCTTTACTAGGAGCAATTAAAGACATGGTAATTCAGACCTATGGCCCTCTTAACCAAGCACCTCCTAAATGCTGCACTAAACAAAGGCCAGAGTCTAAACCTGACACTGGGCACAACCAGCAGGCAAAGTCTGAGCATCCCCCCAGTTCAAGACAAGTTGTTTTTCCTGTACAAAGACAACAGAAGGTTCACTCTTTCCCTTAAGATTCAAAATGCACACACAAAACCTCAGCTGCTTAAAAAGCAGGAACAGAGCTGCAACTTCCATTTGTTCCTGCTTGAAAATGAGTAAGGGAACATTCATTGTGGAGCACAGGGAACAGCCAAACTGGATTCATATCCTGTCGTTATGGAGAAGGACACTGTACCCTGTCACTGAGAGACTCTGACAAGCTCAACATTAAAGAGCAAAAATTCAAGATAAGCATTCCTGCTGGCAGAGTCCATTCTTACCAAATGATTGCCACGGGTCAGAGGCAGTAGCTGCAACTGTGGATCCTCCCCAGGGATCAGTCTGGTTTGCAACAGCAGGAGGTCCCCAAGGCTCCGTTTTCTGCGGGGCCGGTGCCGACGAGGGCAGGGCATCCATTAGGTCCAACAAAGTGGTATGCTGAGGGCAGGAATGATCTGAGCTTTAATCAAGAGTATTACCACTCCGAGGTGCAAACCCAAGAGAGTGAAGAAGCAATTATTAAGTATTTTTTTTTTCCTTTTACACACCTGCATCGACTAGTAGTTTGAAATTTAACCCACACGGAAGAAGCTTTAAGCTATACAACAAAGCAATCCCAAAAGCATACAAGAGCTCAGTATTAAGCTATTTTGTGTTACTGTATTTCAGCTTTTGGCAGCGTAACCAGGAATTTCTTAGTCGAAGGCACTACCTCCTTCTTTTTGGGAATTTTAATTGTGTCTCTGCGACTCTCCTCCAGAGCCATCTGTAATCTCAGATCATCTCCGCGTCTGAGGCGCTCCTCCTGCAAAGGAAATCAACACTGTTGATATAGACCATTAGCCTAGACTGTGCTGCTTGCTCCCTCCAGGTGCCTACAGCCCCCTTGGCAGGACACTGGCAGCACTCCCTGCCATCCTAGGAGTGATGTGCACCACAGGCACGTGCCGTGGGGCTGCCAGGAGTACAGTGCTGTAACTTGGACACAACACAAGGGGAGGAAAATGAATTTTCTTGTGATTCTCTCCTCAATTAAACAGGGGTCGGGAGCACCCTGACCCTATAACATCAGCGTGACAGTGTGATCATAACAACATCCACCTTGCTGACTGAAATTTACCCTGGTGGTGTTTTACTCCTAATGGGAAATGTACAAGTAAAACATTCTTTCCAAAAATTCAGTTACAATGCTAGAAACACCCCAGAACTGAGAGACAAAGTAAATATCTCAAAATTATTGTAATGTTTTTGAACATTCAGATCACCACTGAAGGACATAAGAATTTAAACTTTACTTTTCCTGGTGTTTGTCAGCTCCCCACCACCAATGCAACTGTTGTAAGGAAGGCTATGTGAATTAATCTAGCTAATCCATGCATGTTTTGTAGGCTTTTAACATCTGCAAGCTACCACGTTTGTGGTACATTCAACTACTTTAAATATCTCTGCTTGCATCACGTCTTTCAGAAGTTGACTAATTCCCCAGCTGGTATTTCCTTGGAGATGTTTTAAGCTATTTTAACTGATAAATTCTGATTTTAATTTTCTTTATTGCTCAATAATGACAAAGTTTACTGGGTAGCAGTTTCCCTGTCCAAGCACAGAGATACTAAAGGCTAACACATAGCAGTAAGCTAAACCTGTCACAGGAAGCCTCTAAAATATTACAGACACTCAGCAGGCTGACTTGAATTTTCACTCACAGCTAAGATTCAACAACTTTGTTAAATCTTAACATGCAGTAAACTTTATCCACAATTACAGCATTTACTCTGAATTCAGAATGAACCTCCTAAGAATTACCACAGTAACATAACCCATGTGATACATGAGGACAGTTGAGTTATTTTAAACCAGGTTCTTTATAAGTTCTAGCACCCTGTGTCAGGTCACTCTTCTGCTCCAGACAATCTCACCGAATAACCAGATCATTCAAAATTTCACTGTACTCAGAATTCACTGGTATTTCTTATGCTGGCCCCATTAATGAAGGTTTTCAGGACCAGTCATGTTTTCAGTTCTTCCCAACTGAAAACATCTTCAGTAATGTGATGATTAACATCCTCCCACCCAAAGTCTTCTTGCACAGTCACTGTCATCTTCCACTAGTCTCAACAGCTCGAGGCTGCAGTTACTTTTTAGAGACTTTTTGGATAAAAAAAACCCCAAATACAATAAAAAAACCCAAAACAGGAATGTAGTCTCAACTATCAAAGTATAGACACTGGAAAACCTACACGGGAACTGACCTGCTCCGCCACTTCCCGGCTCATCGCCAGCGCAAGCTGCAGCTGGAGCTCCTCTTCTCCACTGGTTTGAGGCCGGGCCTGCTCGAGCTCTGAGGAAACTCGAGGGGATGTAGCTGTTGGGAGACAAAACCAAGCAAATTTAACACACCAAACAACAAAAAGACGTAACAGGTTTGATATTCCTCTGCCCAGACCACCCCGCTTTCACACAGCCGTTCTCAAAAGCCCCCCCCGGTGCCTGGGGCCACCAACCTGGTGACCACCATGGGCTCCCTGCAGTGTCAGATAAAGCTCTCCCAAGGCTGAGGTTAACAAGCCCAAACAATTAACAGGGAGCAAGGCAGTTCTGTTGCTTTAGAGGAAAAACGTTCCTGGAAAACAAAGGCTTTTTGTGTTGGTGGGGCTGTAGTATGGAGAAGTATTCACCAACCAAGGAATGCTGGGCACCTCAGGGTATCACAGCCTCAGGAGGAAGGACACTGGCTTAAAAAAAACCCTATAGAATTAATCATTCAAGAAAACATTTGTTGATATTTCTTGTATCTTCTAATGTCAGCAAGAATTTGCTGGGAGCTGGCCAATACCAGGGTAAAAGTGGATACCACCCACTGCTCTGTAAAATAATACAGCTTTAATGGGGCAGAGAAAGAACTATTCTTAACTGCTGGGCAGGCTCAGGGACCAACAAGCCAGCTATTCATACTCAGAATATACAAAAATACTGTATCAAAAATAAAAAGTTTGGTACATATGTTGGGGGATGGTTTGTTTGTTGTTGGTGGTTGGTCTTTGTTTGGATGACGACCTCTATTAGCTCAGCAGCAGTCTGTAATCTCCCTCACTCCTCCTCGAGTAAGTCAAGCTTGACAGCTAAAATACACAATTTCTCAATACACAAATACTCTTTTACTCATGTTTTCGCTACAGTAGAATGCAGAAATTCCCATCTGAATGGGACAACACTATAAGGTTTATCACTATGAAGTAATTAAACAATTTTTGTCCTCTCTCTCAGATAATTCTCTAGCACCCAAACCACTTATACAGAAATTTTATCTTACTTTGTCCAGGAAGTTTGCATTTAATGGTTGGAATGATAATTAGTTTGGCAAAATACACATTGACATTTAATAAGGAGGAACCATAATTTAAAACTGATGTCAAGATCAGAGAAATCACGTTTCTTCTCAATAGGTCAGTTAGGCATGTAAGAGTTAAGATTGCCAAGCTGCTAAAAAAAAAAAAAAAAAAAAAAAAAAAAAACACTTTTTCAGTCACTACTTCAGTCCTTCAAGTATTTCCCAGTCATGCCTCCCCCTAAAATAAAAAGTGCAACCTTCTCCCTCGCCCAGCAGGCCAGAGGAAGGTAACTCTCCATAACCAAGAACTGACCTCTGCCTCTCGCCATGCTGATCCTGAAGCTTCCAAGCCAACCAAACAAGCTCCTTACTCCACTCTTACAAATATGTTACTCATACCTCAATTCTATTGCTTTTTCAAACTCTCTCTCGTATCAAGTATCTAAATTTCACCTGCTTCATGAGGGCTTTTTGCTCCAGCAGCCACAGACAGGCTCTCCCATACATTACACAGACTACTACAGACTTACAGTGGGAATAAACAAGACATAGGAGAACAGGGTGTCTGACAGCATGGGAAATACAACCTTAAAATGTTTGTAAAGTTTGAGTGTTCTTAAATACGAAAATAAAGAGAAATAAAAAGACAACAGGATAAAACTCAGAAGGAAGAGCAGTAAAGTCAATCGGTGTGGAGTCAGCAAAGCATTTCATGATGTTAACCAGTAGTTCAAGAACTGAAATGAGTAAAGAACCAGCTGAAAGAGGGATTACACCAGACTGCCCACCCCTGAGGAAGTTCACGAGCAGCTTCTCAAGAACTGGCTTTACAACCAAACGCAGTCACTCAAACCCAAGGCAGATGATTTCAAAACAGGACGGATGTGGAAACGCTTCCCTCCTGAGCACCGAGAGCTTTTTGTGTGTTTATCTTTGCAAAAAGAAGCTCGAGCAGTTTATGATTGCTAAATACATCAGGCTTGCAAATACTACAGAGTGAGAAAAGCTATTTAAGATAAAAGGGCAAGAACTAATGGTATAAATTGACCATGAATAAATATGAGACACAAACAGAAATGCGCAACTTGCCAGCAGGAATTGGAAAAGAATCATAACTGGTGTCAAAATCGAGGGCGTTTCAAAAAGATGGACCCAATTTCAGAGACACAGTGATTCCAAACTGGGTCCATCTTTTTGAAACACCCTGTAGAGCTGGATAAGCACACACATGGGACAGTCACCCGGGAACAGATGGCAACTGGACTGTGATCAGGAAGGTACCCACTGATCTTCTCTTCGCTAACCTGCAGTTGTGGGGAAGAACATGATTCCCTGCACTTTTTTCCATAGTTCTTCCACTTTTTGGCACAACTACATTCCATAACAAGTAAGAAGCTGGCAGCAGAATGACTCTGAAATGGGTTAAGTCAACTTTGCTGGTTTTCCTCCCATTTCCACATAAGGACCACTGACTCCAAGTGCTCACTAGGTTCAGCTTTTGACAGCACGCAGTGTTTTTGCACTAAAAAGCTGCAAGAAGCAGGGATGGCATCGCATCCTACTCCAAGTATCTCCCTTGCCCTCCCACGGTGGGTCCTCTCCTCCCAGCCATGCACGGGCATGGCAGGCTTGCTTTGGCAGAGATCCCCATTACCTCACAGCTCCCAACAGAGCCCAGCATTCAGCAGCTCCAGGAGCTGAACACAGATAATAAGGGGGCTCACAGATATAGCTTATTTCTACTCACTTTTAGGCTTTTCGGCAATTCATCCTGCTTGGGTTTATTAACTCTAAATGGCACTTTGGAGCTCCTTTTACAAAAAAGAGGAGAAAATCATCAACTTTAAATTCTTCCTTTGGGCCTCACATTAAAAAACATTGATTAAAATGTTGCTATTTTTCATTTAAACTTTTGCAGTGGTTATAAAACCATCTACATTAAATAGCTGCCAGCGTATTCTTTTGAAAAAGGATTCAGGGAACAACCCACTGTACTTGGTGGTAACCTGATGTGTTTTATCCAACAACTCTATTCCTAATTCCTGAAGTATTTTAGCTGCCCTTCTATACTAGCCTTGTCCTGCATTAATGTTTTAATTTCAAGGATCCAGCATGAGGGTTATTGCCTTAGTGACAGTATCGCTGTCGCACAAAGAATCTCTTATCCCACAGCACATGACAGTTAACTCAGATGTTTATGTAAGATGGGACTCAATAGATCAATTCTGACCTGCTGAGCCCTGCTTTGTTGGCTGCTTGGAGAATTTGGAGATCCCAGCCCTTCTAGGCTACCCAGAAGCAACTGCATGGCTCTCTGCTTCTGCAGGGAGCTGGGCCACCGCAGGGGCTGTCTTCCAAACACGGCTCGGGCTGCAGTGCAAGGAGATCATTTCCAACCTCAGTTAATCACTAAAGCAGGATTCTGCTCCACCATCTGTCTCTAGGACAGGATGTGACGCCTTTCAGAAGCATTTATTCATCATTTCCTATATTTTGGTTACATTAAAAGCCCTCTGTAGCAAGCCATAGGTTTGGTTAAGTTAGCGAGTTAAAGTGTATACACAGTACACAGCTAGAAAGCAGAGTCATTGCTTATATTAATGATAAAATCAGACTGGGTATTTTCATTCAGAAGGATGTGGTTGGGGTTTTTTGGGGGTTTATATTTTGCTATTTTTTAAAAATGTCACTCTAGACATGGTGCTCTGTAATGGCACAAAGCACCATGGAAAATAAGCCCCAGCTTTACAAGTCGCAGGTGGCATTTTTAAGAACATAATTCACTTCTCAGTCGCATCTGTTCAGAAAGAAAAGCTGCTTTCTCACTCTATCAGAATGCCTACAGAAGCAGAGAAAACCAAGGCTGACTTGAGAAATTAGACTAATATCAAGGTAAGAGCTTAGAAACTGATAGCAATTCACTTGGGAGCCAAGCAGAGATCCCATTTGTTAAGTCTTCAAATGAGAGACCGTCCAAATAAAGGTGGGATGGTTTCAAAAATCCAATCTAACCTCTCAAATGATGGTGCACACCCCTTAATCTAGAAGAATTGTGTAATCCACCTTTCCACTGGGAATTAAAGAGATCTTTCAAATACAAGAAGAAAATTAATAGCACCTACGAATGCAACAAGGCAGAACTGATAAGCCACACGATTCCTAATCCCACTGAAGCAGGCAGAGCACCTCTGAAATTTGTTTAATGCTGAACAAATCCTTAAGGCTTGTTTTGGTTCGAGAGCATTTTTTCTCTCAGGTGATTCCCTATGTTCATCTTAATAAAGTTAGATAATTTATTACAACTACAGAAGCCTGGTTATACTGATGGCATCTCCCACGTTTACTTAGAGCACCAGAAAAACAAAGTCTGACAAGAGGATTAAATGAAGTTAACTGTCAGATAACCCAGGAGCCTACCAAACCCCTTCAGCACCTCAAACTACAGATGTTACCCACACAGCTCACCCAGACTCGGTGCTGGAGGATATGCCATATATTCCCTGGCAAAGATGGAAGGCCAGAGATGCACTCCAACCTGCAAAGGTGCAGAACTGATTATAAGACAACTTAAATAATTCTGCACCTCTTCTAATGCCAAGCACAAATCAGTAATTGCTCTGAATTGTTTTCTACTGCAAACAAAAGGGGAGACAAAGCAGAGATAGAGGAGTGAATGCTTGCAAGAATGCTTGCTAATGCTTCACAGCGCTGCTTCTAAATAATGAGTCAATTTAATGTGAATAATCACTGGAAATATTAAAACATATCATTTCAGCTGGAGAAAATTGCTCCCAAAATCTTTTACAGGTAAGGTTAACTGACTTGGCATTTCACAGGATCCATAAAAGCCTTTTTCAGTCCGTCTTTCACCCATCTTTTATCAAACAGGCTGTATGTATAATGGATCTGATTTCTCAGCCAAGCAGCCTACCTCCAGGCAAAGTGCTCCTCTGAAATCAGGTCACACTGTGCACGCTGCACCGCTCCCTACTCTGCCACATTTGTGTAAATGAAATCAGGGCATTAAAACACACACCAGCCTTGCTCTGCCAGCAGTTCCAAGTGCAACCCAAACCCCAGGCAGCAGATGGTCAAAGAACTCCAAATAACACAGGTCTTGGTTTAGGTATAATAGGATAGGACCTCTTTAAAAGAACAGATTAGGGGTGGGGAACTCTTGCCCCAAAAGATTTCAAATACTGACCGTATGTTCCTCCCTTTCCTCAGCAGGTTTAGTACCAGCACCACACAAGAACAATCCCTTAATGTGAAATAAAACCTGTTAGCAGATTTCACACAACTCCGTACAATTTTCCAAATGAAATAAAAACTTTTACATATTTTGTCATGGAATATTTAATAGCTCCTAACCTGAACATGAATTGCCCTGGCTGAAAGCTGAAGACAGCCAATTGTCCCCAGGATGTCAGAAATGGTTGACAGGGTGGAAAATTGGGAGGAGCTTTATTTTTGCTTTTAGCTTTACAGTATCACTCTTGGCTTCCATTTACAGATGACAAGACCAGACAGTAAAAACAGACTAATACTTTTACAAATGTTTTCTTCAATAGTCAGCAATACTCACATGCCATAAGGCACTCCTAGAATTACGCGAGCTTTACAGCACAGAGATCTTCAGAGCCAACAAAGTCATTAAGGCAAAGCTTTGGGGGAAAGGATTTTATTAAAAACTATCATGCTTCACCATTTCACTTTCCAGTTTCTAAAGGATTGCTAGAGATAAGATTAAAATATCTGCAAGGAAACGGGGGAAATAAATGTCCTTACTCACCAGCATGCCTTGCCTGCAGCAGCAAGGGACGATGGCGCATCAGTCAAGAGATCATTTTCCATTCTGAATCCTCTCACACTATGCAGGCTATCAATACCACTTTTTTCATAGAGGATAAATTTGGGACATAAAGACCAGCAACTGTACAAGAGAAACCTTTCTGGCTCAACATCAAATACAAAGCCCAATTCCTCCATGCACTGTCAGACACAAACCTGCACACACTCTTGGGAAGCTCAGGAGCAGCAGTTTGAGCACTGCAGTGTTTGCAGCCAATGCTGTGCAGTGCAGCTAATTAAACATTCTGAAGAAACTTAACAAAAAAGGGTCTCCTGACTTTTCCTATCTTGCACTTTTAGTAACTGACAGAAGGGGGAAGAGGTTCCTCACACACAAACCCATTATCCACTGGAAGGTACTTGCTCCTCTAGTGATCTGTCCTGGAGGAACTATTAAGCTCCTTCAGCTCAGGCTGCTTTTCTTCTGCAAGAAAGTATTAAAAATGAGGAGTTTTCACAGCCAAACACAATCTTTTCAAATCAGGGGAATGCATTCAGCTTGGAATTCTCAAATTCTGCAATCCCCACCCATTGCACTGAGCAAGGAAAAGTAAAATACCAAAATACCAAATACCTAAAATACCAAAACACAAAAAATACCTAAATCCCAAAACACTGAGAGATGAAACATTTCATTTCTCTGTGTTGGTAAAAAGGCTTTTACACTCTCCCAAACTTTATTTATATTTTAATGTTAGTAAGATGTGATAAATATTTAGCAAAGACAGCAGACTTAGATTTTTAATAGGCAAATCTCATGCTACAGATTGCAAATCTAAATGCCTCTGATCTCCTCTTCAAAGGCTCAGAGGAATGAAAGACAATTCTACCAGAATAGACAGCACAGTGCAGCAACCGCATCTTAGAACTGTTAGAAGGAAAGTGTTTCCCAGGAGCTGAGCACAACTTAATTCCTTTTACATATTTTACTGAATACCTATCTTCAGTCAAAAGCAGGGTATCCTTACAGAATAAAAGAAAACACAATGGTTACAATCTCTTTCACTTTAAATAATAAAAAGCATCTTTTCCATTAAATTCAGAAAGCACAAGGATAGCCCTACATTTATGTAACAGATTAAATGTCTGGATTTTGATGAAACTCCTTCCTGGTTTCCTAGGATAAAGGACAAAGCTCTACACAAAGTTTTCCATTCTCGGAAGCACTTAGCACAGCTGCTTTGTAAGGTGCTGGTTTGCTTTGCTGGAACTAAACCATGCAAGAAACATATTAAAACTTCAAAAGATAGAGATCATAAAAACTACCAGCCATCAGTATTCTGCCTGATAGATAACTGAGTCCAGGAGAGCCTACAACAGAGGAGGACCTTAAAGGGAAAAAAAAGGCACCTGTGATTTCTAAACCTTCTTAGGTACACGCTTATGGGGGTGGAGAAAAAAAGATTAAGAAATCATTGCCTCAAAAGCAATCCTGTAAATAGAGATACACAGCCAAGTCATACGTGGGCAAATGAGAGTATCCAGTAAATCAACACTGCACCGAAACAATCACCCACCCCCATCAAAATTCTTAAAACATCTAAGCAACAACGACTCAAACACACCCTGCATTGCTCAATCCTTGCTGGGGGGAATAGTTTGAAGCCTCTGGTAGCATTTAACGTGACAAACAATAGTTACATGCACTAATTAAAGGTAAAAGCTGGTGAAGAAATAACCCTGTGGAACAAACCAAAGGTGTGCTCATCATACCTTAGTGACTACTATTTCAATCCATCAGCATAAGTTACAAACAACAATATTGCAAGCTGTCTCCTAAAGTAAGGGGTTTTGTTGTAGTCAACAGAGGTCTACAGACCTCAAAAGATGTTATTGTAGTGATAACAACATAGGGTACTCTTTAAACACTCACACTGAGTCAATGCTCGAGTATGATTACTACAAAAAACCTAAGGTGTTTGTTATCCCACTGCTAATTAAGAGACAAAATAAAAATTCTCATACCTTGAAACCTTCATACACTTTTTCTGAACCCTGCATCCTAAAAGCATTTCCTTTGGGGAAAAAAAAAAATCCTGCTCTCCTCCACAGCTTTAAGTGGACAGAGATTTTCTTCACCCCAGCTTGATTCACCCTGGTACCTCCCACTGCCTTGCACAGAAACACCCTGCACGTGCCAGGGGTAGTGCCACCATTCCTGTGTTTATAATTTGAGAAGCACTCTGGGACACAGGACACGACAAACTTCAGACTCTTAAAACTGGTGCTCAATCGATTCACCACACTGGCTCAGTTACAGTCCTCCACACACTATAAGCATTCATTTAAAGAAAAGATTTTCCTTCAGAATTAGACCACAACCACTGACATTCCAGCCAAAGCAGCTTTCATCAGTTCATTACTTGTATTAAGAAGGATTTAGTGCCAAATCAGACCCTTCCTAACATGACAGGGAGTTTCCCCAAGCAGTGGTATAAAGAAGCCATTCTTCCCACAACATTGAATTATTTTTGTTAAGAATGAAATATATATACTATTTAGTATTAATACTTCATACCAAATGCTGATAGCATAAATATTTAAACACAGACACATTCAAAGCATTACTACTCTAAGAACTGCTGAGCAAGCAACAAAGGAAATTAAATACCAACACTCTTCCCAAAGCAAAATAGCAGCAACGTAAAGAAAGTAGCAAAACGACCCAGGAAATAATCTGTATTTCTAAATTTTTTCTTGAATCATACTTAACAAAAAGAACTCAACAAATTTTCAAGCATGCCTTTTAAAACTAGAAACAAACAAAAAAATCCATCCCCGATCTGCCCCCTGAGATCAGGGCCTATCACATCAAACACTGGCACGTGTTCACAAACGCAGCTTGACAATGCTACCTTTGGGAACTGACAGCAAACAACTGCTTTTTAAATTGATTTATGTCAACACACACATCCTCTCCAAAACAAACGTTTAACCAGGCATTTGAGGAGACATTAGTGCCACCAAGCAGACCTACAAAGCCTCAGCCATTCCAAAAAGCCCTTTGCAGTCAGAGCATTGATCCTCCTCACAGGCATCATTCACTGTCACATCCATCAGCCAATCAGAACACAAAATCTCTCAAAAGAAAAGGAAGAGAAACTTCTTTTATGTGTGGTTGCGTGTACTTACAGCCATGGTAAGATGCTGGGGATCCTCCAGACTTTCCGTATTCTTGCTCCGAGTAGCTGGTGGATAGGTTTGGCTGACTGGAGCCTCGGCCAAAGGTGATCTGATTGCTGCCCACTCCTGTGGCCACCTGAGCCATGCGTTCTTTGGTCTTCAGTGCTTGGGCCCTCTCCGTCTTGAGTCGCTCGTCATCCTTCAGAAGAGACACCAGTTGCTTGGATTTCTCCCTCACATTGATGCCCTGGTCTTTACCATCTCGATCAATATACTGAAAATCTTTCAACGTCTGGATAGCAAAAATATTCTCTTTACACTGCTGCGCCACCCTCTCCGACCCAGTTTTAATCAGGTAATCTAACAGAGTCAGGGCCTTGTACACATGTCGCCAGTTTTTGCCATGGTCATTCAGTCGTTTCCAGATCATGCTCATGATTTCAGAAAAGGCCACAACATTGTAAGTCAGATCTGCTATTTCAGTCATTAATGAACTGGAGGGACCCCAGGGGTCATTAGAGGTCGCTTCCCGAACTTTTATTTCGGCCTCTGAGTAATTGTTCACAATGTTCTTCATCTGCCGTCTGATAGACGAAGTCGTCATTTTTATTTCCCTTTTTAACAAGACAGCACTCAGAACACAAACAAAAAAAGGGCTATATCTGCTCTTCTAGGAACGTTTCTGAACTGCGAAGGCTCCGTATCAGTGGCTTATTTGTAACACGTTCCACTGCAATCATTTCCTCTCTTCAAGAGGATGACATGAGAAAATGAGAATCATGACCTGAGTGAGGAAAGAAAACAAAGCACGTTAGTTTTGTCTCTAATTATTCCTACGTGGAGAGCAATCTCTATATACATTTGAGAAACTCTGCTAGAGTTCACCGATGGAATTTTCTCCCTGAATTTCTTCAGGACATCGGACTTGGAAAACAAGCTGCTCTGCTCACCAGCAGCATTAAACACCGATGATTAAAAACCCCAACTGCTGAACAAGCCGAAAGCAAGAGAATATCCACACTGATGCAAATGCAAAATTTGAAAAGCAAAACAGAAACAGCCCCAGAAATGACTTACAGAGTTTGTTTCCAACAAGGCAAAACCCACCTAGAATTTTTAATTACAGAAATTACACTGAGTTTGCAGAGCAGAGATGAAACTACGTGAGAGTTTCCCTGCTTAGCAGCCATTAGCTTCCCTCTGGCAGGTGACAACTGCAGTTTGCTGCCCCTGCTGCAGGAACCTGTGTGCTGAGAGGATAAGCAGACTTCCTAAAAACTAACCAAGCCATTTCTGAAACCTCAGGCAGGTTTAAAGCACACCCAGGGCAGAGATCTTGAACAGTGCTCTGCTTTCAGCTGAAGCCCGAGGAAGAGAAATGAGCACCAGAACAACAGACTCCGATTCAAGGTGACCTTTAATGCTAAGTAGATTAGAGGGGAATTTTTTTTTTCCAAATGCATTTACTTTGTGCATTTGACAACACTCATCAGATCCACAGTTTCTCCTCCACATGTCTCACGCAGCACAGAAGAATTTTTAATGAAAGGAAAATGGAATTGTAAATCCAAAATGACCGGCAAGAAAACCCAAGGACAAGCTCTGAGGCTGGAAAGCTGTTTTGGTTATTTATTTAATGTTATTGTTTCAAGTAAACAGAGTCCTATTAAGCTTTAGAATACATTACTGGAGTAAACTGGCAGATTTTGCTATTGCATGAACACGGAATTGTCTTCAATATTCACCAGTTGCATGAACCCTAAGCATGGATTCTGTTAACAGAGATTGCACATTCAGGTGTCCTCTAATGACTGTCTCCAAACACTCCAAAGAGCAACAGTACAACTTAAAGACAGAGGAGAGAAGCAAAGCATAGATTTTAAATCTAGATTTGTTATCGTTCTTCAGATTACTATCATGCTATTTAGAATAAAAGCAGAATTAAGTATCAGCTGGAAAACATGCAGCTCTGTAACAATCTTCTCACCCTTCCTAGAAACCATTCTGGGCAAGTTAAACTACCACAGAACAGGTCTAGTTACTGTATTGTATTTTATTTTGTTCCACTAAAGTTAATAAAGAAGTATTATATCATGGAATATTAACTTTAAATGAGACCATCCTAAACTTCAGGTAAACCATACCACCCTGGTGTTCTCCTCAAGATTTAAAACCAGCTGCAGAAGAACATCCATCTGTAGTCAGATGGCTGGTAGCAACAGAAATAAAAAGAGGCACCTTCTCCTCTGGGGCATTTATGGGTTTTTTGCACTATAAAGCCAGAATTTGAAAAGGCTGACCCTATAGAAACATTCCCAGGTGTTCATGGCTGCTGCTTCACTCCAGAAGTTGACATCGTGTAACCCTGTTGGCTGCCCTGTGAACACTCTCTAATGCATTACTCTTAAAAGGTGAGGCATCAATTTAAAAAAATAATTAAAAGAATCCACAATGCACACAGCTTATTTAACCAAAATAATTTCCTTTTGTCAATAATGGATTAAGGCAAGTTCACAGATAAAGCTAAAACACGTTATCCAAGGAGTTGGCAGCATCTGGTAGAAACATGGTCACAAAGAACTAAGGGCAGGCTGCGGGCAGTAAATTCTTTAGCTGGTAAAACCAGAGCCAACAGAGGATGCAAGTGCCAGCCTTATCATGAACTATACTGATGATATGGATCTCAGATCAGAAGAACAAAATCCCCCCATAAGGACTGAGCTTCTCACCCAACCAGAAAAGCAATAAATAACATGAAAAATCAAAACCATGAGAAGTCCACCAAGACCAACATTCTCTGACACAAACCCTCATGTAAAGAGTAAGAGAAGAGAACGTATGTATTGCCTTGTTTTGTATTATCAACAGCTTGGGCGGCTTAGGTGCAACCTGTGGCAGAGGCTCTACAGCCAGCAGCAGGCACATGTGTCTCCACCAATTCCTTTTTTGAAGCTGGTTGCATTTCCCCTTTCACCCTCAGCAAGTACGCAACAGCAGTGCACTAAACAAGCACTTCAGCTTGTTTTAAACTTGGACATTTATTCCCCAAGCTGTAGAGAGGGGGCATGCCTTTTAAGAAAGAAAACAGTCACCTTTGGCTTCTTTATGTCACTCAGGATTTTACAGCAACTGGCCATCTCCTCCTGAAGTGGAGATCTCCTGAAATTTCATCCCTCTATTTAGAAGCTGCTCCGTGTCTCCGATCATCCCTGACGTCTTTCCACGCATGTCCTACACTTCAGTTTCTTGAGATATACACAGTTCCAAGCACCCTTCATTTCAGATTTGGCAGTGATAGAAGTTTATATCACAATACAGTCATTTACTGCTTAGGATTTCCCATTCTTTATCAAATACTCCCTGAAAGTCCACGGGCCTTTGGTAGCTGTGCACATGAGAACAGGGTCATCTCTTCCCCCTACGCGAATGTGCTGAAGCTATTTCATCTGCCACCTTATCACTTGGTCTCAATCTTTCATCTCTTCTTTCAATTCAAGACTCATTTCAAATTTGACTCATTTAGTTCAATTTGACCACATTATTTAGAAACTATCTAGAAAAGGAAGCATTTGCAAGAGCGCTGATCTTGGCAGGGCTGGGAACAACCCTTCATGGTGAGAACCAACCACTTGCTCCCAACCCTGCTTCCTGTCTTTTAACCCACTGTCAATGTATGAGAAACATTCTTGTCTTAGGAGAGTTTTGTTTCTTAAAAGGCCAGGGATGAGAGGCCTTAGCAAATTATTTTTAAAAGCACTCTATAGAAGCAAATGGCTCACCTATGTGTACCTCCCCAGCCAAGGAAGAAAAGAGAAGTTTGTTTTATTACTTGATACAACTTTACAAGCTGTTGAAAAAATCATTTTAATACCACACATGACATTTGGAGAGGTAAATTTTACAGTATCTGGGAACACCTACCAGTCCTAAACACCACCAGCTTTGGCCAATGAAATAAACACCTGAAGGATTAATCATGATCAGGACAGAAGCAGGCACACAGACAACCAGGGTGCGATTTCACATGCTACGCTGAGCTAACTGTAAGCCAGCACCAAGCCCAGTGGCCTCCCAACCCTCCAACCACTTCCCCTTTCTCTCTTGCATCAAATCCAGCAATTGCACAACAGCACAGTAAAACTGATCAACTTAAGGTCTCATAGAAAATTAGCTTTTTAGCACTGGTTTGTTTTCTGTCAAACCATTGATGTGACCAGGCTGCACAGTGACACGGTCACAAGCTCTGCTGCAAGGCAGACCAAGAGGAAGAACCATCCAGCCCTGGCCTCACTTTTGAAGGAGTTGATTAAATGTAACATAAAGCTTTTGAGATCCAGAACACCAGAACGTGAAGAGCCTGGTTACAGAGAAGAAACCAAATGAACAAAGGCAGATGCAAGGCCCTGCTGTGCTCTCCACACAAAAAAATATCAGTGATTTTGCTGTAAAGTGTGGGCAAGAAGCAGAATAAAAACTGCAGCCTCAGAGAGCAGAAATGGTTTGGAGAGAACCCTGTATATGGGAAACACTTAGGGTTACGTTTCAGATTTATTAGTTGAGTTGCCAACAAAGCTACACCCCAGAAGCAAGTGAGTTAGGGGTATGCACGTGTGCAGGAGGCCCCAGTCACCGCAGCCCCAGTCCCCACACTGGAAGCTTTGCTATGGGGAAGCTTCTGAAGAAGGCTCCTGGCAGAGAGAGGGTAGAGCAGCACTTTGGAAAATGCAGAGCAAACATTTCAAGAAGAGAACACATTGGATTAAGCGAAAGGAGCATTTTTCACTCTTGCAGAAAATTACAGATTTCACTTGTTATTCTGCAGTAGGCTTGAAAACCATCAATCCATTAATGCTGGCAAGATTCTTTACCCTCATGCCTTCAATGCATGAAAACAAAAGCATTTAATGAGAATCACAGCAACGTCTGGTTTTTTCCTTTTCTTAAAGGAAAGACTTTCCTAATCATATTCTACTTTTAACCCAACAAAGACAATTTATCCTAAACTTCATTTTACTCTACTAAAAACACAAAGGATGGCTGAATAGAAAGATGATGGACATTTTATTGCCCCCCATCACCCCTAGTCTGGTTGTACCAATAACTGAGATGCCCATTTTGGCAGTAGCAGTAATCCTCACTGAGAATTCTGCATGACTTTCAGCACCTGCTTCACCAACTCTCTGCTTCCACACCACGCAAAGGAAGCATTTTCCTTGATTATTACAGGTCTTGGAGCACTGTAACAGCCTACCTTGTGGTTAAAGAGATCAAAAAGCCAACTATCCCCACTGCATAAAAGTGAGAAACCATTTCTAATGCACGATCAAACACTTCCATAGAAGTTTAGGGTTTTTTTTTTCCAGAGACCTCAGTGAATTAACTTCTCACAACAAACCACAAGGAAGCACAATGCGCTTGCAACTTCAGCAAAAATCTGAGTTGGCATTTTTAACAGCACAGTTGCAAAGAAAGCAGAAAGTAAGACTAGCTGATTAAAGCTGCTGTTCCTTGCTAACAACGGGGAAAAGGCCATCAGCTTGAACAGGTTTCTTTAGTAGGTTAAGCAGAGCCTTGTTTAGGTGAGCCTTCCTCATTTTCCTCCCCTGGTCCCTCCAAGCTATTGTCTATTTTTTAAGTAGCTTGTCAACTTGATAGAAAAGCAAACACAATTTTGTAGACAAGAAGGTGAAGCTGACCTGTGCTCTCAAGGGTAACCTGGAGGGGAACATCCCGTTTCCTTTCTCCTATTCCAATGGTTTCATCACACAAATAACCCTGGTGAATTCTCACAGTGCTTTTTTAGATACAACGTGCAGACAGAAAGGAATTCTTGACTGAACTTTTCAACAGCACTCTCTCACGAGAGATTAAATTCAGTAAAGGAAATCTACATGAGGAAACCATCTTTAAATTGCTAAGACTAACACAGAAACGAGGCCAAGCCACAAAGTCCTTAATAAACTTAGTTCAAAGAAACAGCCACACAAATCCACCTATACGCAGGCTTCCAGCAGGATCCATTCAGACCTCTGGAATGTAAAACTCCAACCAGGATTTGTCTGCACTGATAAAATGCCCTTCATATCGAGCCTGAAGGTAAATATACACACAGCCCAGCTAAGTATGGACCAGAAATACATTAAAAGCCTTAAGTATCAAGTGAGAAATAAAAAGTGTGAAAATTAACATTAAATGTAAGAAGTTTGCCAGAAATTTGCATAAAATTTTAACAGTAGACAACCCATATAAGTTAGATTAGACCAAAGAGCCCCAACAGTGAGGGCACAGGGGGGGCATCTCAGGCCAGCCATGCCACTGAACAGCTCTGTATGATGGAGGCACATCCTCAGCACCAAGGGATCCGGACAGGACCAGCTGGGATATTTGCACCCCACTATCATTTCAAAGGAAAGACCCACCAGGAGCCTCTCCTACCCAAGCTGTCCTGAAGCAGTTGCTATGAGATGTTCAAGTATGTCACAAAGCCGAAGCATGTGCCTCACCTCTAAGGTGTGAACACACACAAATAGCTGGAGATCTGCTCTCCTTGCCATCAGGATGGAATGACAGAGGCAGGCGATCCTCAGGGACCTGCATTCCAGGATAAATCAGGGAACCCAGGGCCTGGAGGGTGCTTCTTGCCAGTCTGCAAAGAATCAGGCCAAGAGGAAAGTGCTGCCAGATGCTGACTAAGGAAGAAGTTCCCCTGTAGAGACAGACGCTGACACCACACCTGCACAGAGCAAAAAGCACCCATTTAAACACAACCTCAACCCTAACAGCAAACCAGCTCCTATTTATGGCAAAGACAAAGGATTCCCATTCCCTGACACTATAAAGTCACATCCTAGTTTTCCTGTGATAACTCGTTGCGAATACAGATCCAAACCCACTTTGGTTTTGCAAAGTCTTATGTTCCACAAACAGGAACCAGAAATCTTTTGACAAAAACAAATCGAGCACAAGTCTTTATTTAAAATCCAGGAATATAATAATAATGTAATAACAATCCAGAAAAAATTATAGCAAAGACATTTTTCTCATACTTGTTACCACATCGCTAGACAAATTTTCACTTAGTTAATTCCCTTTCACTTTTTTTTCCCCCTATTCATAATTAATTCTTACAGAACAACTGGATGGCTGAGGGTATCGTTATCCTGCCCATCGTGTAACATCCCACTGCAATACAAACATTGTTCCCAAAACCAAACAGGAAGAGGGGCAACTGCACATCGTGGCCACTTGGAGAAGAGCGCGACGAGAAGTGAAGAAGCTTGGCACTACACATAAAAGCTAACAAGCAGCACACTTATTAGCTCCCTCTTGCTATTATACGACAGAGAAAACACCAATTCATATGAATAAAACAGTAAAATGAAGACACTGAAATTACCATCAATGCCCTTCCTCAACCTTCAAAATTATTTAGGAAATGAGTTACAAATACAGATTGGCAAATAGTTTAAAGAACAGGGTTAGCTCCAGAAGAAAGGTTTCATTTCCATTTTTCACAGCTTAAATGCTTGACTTCTTCAGTGTAATTTCTGAGAAGAGGAAATGGTTCAAAATTAAAAGTTTTGGAAGCTTTCCACTCCCTTTTACAAATGGGAGAACAAGGTCAGCTTTCACAGACAGCAGGTGGCCAAATTATTTCTTTATTTAAAGAGTTAATACTGAAAGATAATTCTCCTTCAGATTTATGCATATTCATGAATCCCACTAGATTCTACCCTGATTTCCCAGTCATGCCTCAGACTCACAGAGAAAATCTAACTCCAGCTTGTACAGCCACTTAGCTGTAAAACAGATTTACACACATGAATTTGCTTAAGTGTTCTATAGAACACCTTTTCTTACTATGTGTCTGTTTAAATTACCAGGGCAGCATCTGAGCTCAATGGAGAGCTCATCTCATCACTCACAGAGCCTACAGAAAGGGGGGCAAGGAGCAGGAATCCAACTTTCACCTGGCAGCTGAGAACACGGCAGCGCTACCTGGATCCACCAAGCCAGAGCTGCCAGGGCTCCGACACTCACAGTCACATTTGGCTCTGCAGCTGGAATTATTGACAGCGTGGGAAGCTGCTGCAAACAGGCTCTGAAGTGCTGTGAAAGGGGACAGCCTCTGTGAGAGCCACGCAGATCACTGTGAACGATCCAAATCCCACCAACATTGGAGGTCTAATTTTAGGATTACAAGCTTTAACAACACCTCTTTAAAAATGACACATTCCTCCTTCGACGGCTGGGTCAAGTGTCATCGCCAGTCCCACCTGCATTTTATGCAGCAGAGCTCAGTTTATTTTCCACGAGTAATACAGCAAGTGCCAGGTGGGTGATGAATAACAGAATATCACAGAATTACAGAACAGTGTAAGGTCAAGCCGTTACTCGCTGAACCAGAAATTCTAAATGCAAATTAATCCAACAGGGCGGTGAAAATACCTACCCCGACTCTCCAAAGGAATTTGTTCTCTGGGGATTACCTACTTGAATGAAAGCACTTAGTCTTTTAGTCTCACAAAGAGAGAAGAAAAAGGAATAATCGTCCAATGTGTGCCTTAAAAAAAATGTAATAATCCAAAATAAATTCAGTTTACCCAGGATATCCGAGAAGCATTTCCAGCTGAATTAGAGACAGGAGGAGACATTTCCCTCCTTCCATATTTTCATTTTGGAAGGGAGGAAGATACCCAATACCCTTGCCAGAGGATGTGTCTTGGAATCTATTACTAATTAGAAAAGTCCAGCCTTGTCACTTAGGCTGCTTACTGGGTGACAGGCAACTACCAAAGGGAATCCATCGTGTCTTCTCTCCCAACAGCTCAGAGTCCTGATAGATCAGCCTGAACACAGGATGAATTGCAAGTAACACAACCTAAAAGCCTGCAAGACCACAAAATATTTAGCTGCAATCTTTAAGCCACTGGATTTTCTTAAACAACTGCAATTTTTAGAATTCAAAACTGACATGAACTCTTACATCCACGTATGTCTGTGCTCACAGACCAGACCTGATATTTTGGGAAGGTCCCTGCTACTTACAGTTACCCAGTGATTTCATTAACTAAAATCAGTTTGCACTTTATTATTATGAAGCAGACACCACCATGTGCAATTTCTCCTACACACCTACACACCGCAGACATGAAACCACATTAATAAATTCAGTAGGCCAAAGGCAAGTGCTCATCATGACAAAGATTAAGAGAAAAAAAAAAGCAGTTTAACTCTCCATGTTACAACTGGTAGAAGCTGAGAGACTAATTAATACTTTTACTTTAAGACACGAATTTCTAATGAAAAGAATTGTTCAAGGAGCAGTGCAAGATCTGCAAAGCTGTGTCTGCCCATACATCCAAAACACTGCTGTTTTCTTCAGCTTAAATGTTAAGTGTACTGGCTGCTAGCACAAACCCCAGGCCTGTAAAGAAACAGGAGGCTGATTTAATATCCTACCTACATTCACCAATACCCATTCATGGCATGAAATTTCGAGTGCCACCCCTCATAGCCACAGTACTTGCACACACCCTGACAAGGTAACACATGGGCTTAATTTGACCTGAACATAACTGGTAACAATTAACGTCAGGTTACTTTAACCCCCAGAAATCAAGCTACATGCAGTTGTATGCTCATGACTAATTAAGATGCTATAAAAGGGTAAAGCAGGAAACATATATCCTAAAATCCTCTATGCAACCTGCTGGGGGAGAATTTCCTGGCCCAAACCCCAGGGTTTTACACTGGGCTTTACAGTTAGTCAGGCTCAGAGGGGAACTGAGGATGTGGCTTCACTTTACACTTCACTCAGCTGGTGGAGGGCTGCTACTGAGAGCAGTCTCCTGCTCCTACCTGCTCTGCCTCACCCACCTCGCCGGATCTGGAGATAGAATGGGTTCAGCTGGCTGATCTGACACACTGGGGGAGGCTGGGGGGAGATGGAGAGCAGGGGTTTCTGACAGATCAGGTCACCAAACCAATTAATCCCAAGGTCGCTCTCTAATTACTTTAAAACAAGCCACAAACAGGGGAAGTAACATTCATTTCAGCAGCTATCTACAGTTACATTTCACCAGGCAAAACGTAAAGCTGCCCCTTGAAAGCTCAAATTGGTGGCAAAGTTAAAGATGATGGTTTGGATTTGGGGCTTGCTTTCAGCAGGCAGCAGTGCAAGAATTGCAAACAGTGGATTTTCTGGGAAATCGCCTTTTCCTACCTCGCTGCTAGGAACAGTAACACATCCTTTTGTTTCATGTTGAAGACAGCCACAGAAAAGAAGGAATTCAGTCCTCTACTCTTTCAGTATCAGCTAACATCTTAAAATCTTGGCCCATCCTTTTTACACACTGATTTCAGCTGTCTGTCCCACCACACTTGCCGTTCAGCTTTCCCTCCCATTCCTCCAAATCGTTATTTTCTCATACTGTACGCACCACATAGCTTCCAAATCTTTTCCAAACCACCCTACCTCTTTTCCCTCTGTCTAACAGAGCTGTCTAACATACCTCATCACCTCAGCAGGAAAAGCAACTTCATCCAAAGGAGCTCTGCCAGGCAGCAAGTGCGTGCAGCCAGAGGAGATGGCACCACAACCCTGTCCTCAGCCTGGACTTACACCGGGGTACACTTACCATGAAACAACTCTGAAAAATACCACGAGCCACTTGGGTTTACTCCTGTGCTGTCTCAGTTCCTGATTTTGAGCTATATTCTTGGATGGAAGTGAATCACTAAAAGAATAAAAAAAAAACACAAAAGACCCCACCCACAACAAAACTCCAGCATATTTGATATAAGGGTTTTTCCTCATCATGCTACTTAAAACTTTCCAATTCCTTCATTCAGGCACTAAAAAGAAACATCCCTACTCACAAAAAGATTCGTTATTATTTTGCTTTATTATTATCTTGTTGATTTTAGTGGAATTGGAGGGAAAAAAAAATCTGGCTTGAAGATGCCAGTGAATCCCACATTCTGCCATGCAGATACATAGAAACATTCAGCTGCCATCCTAACAACTCCTCAAAAATTCTTAATCTAACCTTCAGCAGTAATATCCTACCTACTCCCTTATCTATTCTGGATATTTAGACTGAAAATTATTTGAGTGGGAGTTAGCTTGCTCTTCACAAAGAGGATGACAAAGACCTGTTACTAAAAAGCATCTGTGCCTGTTCCATTATTAAAGGTCATTTTCTTCCAGTCGGCTCTTGCAGAGAACATCTTATACCCTCCCAGCTTTGACACACAGCAACCAGCATCCCTGTGTACGTCCTCAAGACTCCACAGACTCTGTAAAGAGTCCAGATGTAGAAGACAATACCTAGCAGATGTAATCCAAATCTCAAGCCTCTGACATTTCTGAAGTAGCCGATTATGGCTTGAGACATGTTTAAAAAATAAACCAATGCAAGTAAATCCCTTGAGTAGTATTACAATGTCTGTACCTTCCACAGCTGCCTGGTATGCCTGCACTGTTGATTATTCTTTTAGCCACTGTTTTAAGGCCAGTCATTCAAAAAACATTCTCTCTCTTTAGATTTATAAACAGAACAAGAAAGAGACTGAAAAACTCACCCACTCCATTTTCTAATCTTTTTTTTCAAGAGCTTTCCATCTAGTCCAAATGCACAGAAGAAATGCTAGCCCATTAACATCCATCAGCTAACAGAAGGGTAATGAATTCATCAATATTGCTAAAATGCGTGGGCACAGTATCGTGCTGAATCATTTAGTAACTACATTTGCAGCAAGAAGAGCTCAAACAACCCGCCTTACACTGTCAGCAACCATCTTTATGAAGGAGGAAAAATGAATGTATTGAGATCACCCTCGATTTTGTTATCCCTCTTGACGAGGTTGGTGGTGTCTTTACACACCAGTATTTCCATGCCAATCAAATAACGTCTGAGGCTGCTCCCCCCTGGACATCATCCTGCAAGTAGCTTTCATTGCTCATTTTTCTGCAAACAACATTATGGACATGGCCTCTCCCTGCTTGTTAACATCCAGATCAAATATGTTAAGTCTCAAATTGAGTTTTCAATTTGCAAAGGAAATAAAAATCCCCAAACCTCACACATTGTTCCCTCAACACCAGGCTACTGCAATTGTTACAGTGCCACAGAGTTGACTCCCGTTTTTCCTTTGTTATCTAAAAGCTATGGAAGGAAAAGCTATGTTACAAAGCTATGGAAGGACCATCATCCTCCTCCAGCAGGAAGCCTTCCAAACAGTGAAAAGTTCTAAACATAAGAAAAGCTAAAAACTACCAAAACCAGTCAGTCTTAAGAGAAAATGCATTAGGAACTAACATGAAAGTGTAACTACCAAAAAAAGCTCACACCTGTGGCTGGGACTACAGGCAGAGTTTCATGGGGTAAAAGGGGAGGGAAGAAAACACATGATGGCAGTACAATGGTGTTAAGTTATTGTTCTCTTAACAGAAAAAGGTATTTATTCTTTTTTAAAAAAAATAAATCGGATCTAATAATATAAAGAAATAAAATTACCCTTCAAGTGTAGATTAGAAATGACTTTGCTTGTTTTGCCTTGTTTGGGTATGCCAAGCCTGCTCCTCTCTGCTTCACTGCAGGTTTAAAAACAATAGTAAGTACATTGCACTTGTGTTTACACTTGCAGTTATAATGGCTTCTACTCTTAATTAAGCCCAAGAATAAGAAGGCTTTTGTTAAGGTAGCCTTTATAAACCAAGTACAATTAATTCAACTCTCAATACCTCAGCTTCCTTAATATGGATGATGTCTTAGAATACATACACTTACACATGTGTCTACATATCCTTAACTCCCACGGCTTAATTCAATTAATACTATTAAATCTTTAATACTTAGCTTCAAAGGCTTTTTTTAATTTTTAATAGCTCGCATAGGTTAGCATGAATGATTTAAGTCTTTCTACTATATTTTAAATAAACTCCTCTTTTCTTTCCACTTTGATGTTTGCCTTCCTGACAACCCTATACTTTGTGAAGCTCCTGGAACATTGTTTTCTGCAAAACGATGACATTACAAACTCAAAAAGATATGTTAATGACCGAGCTGTAATCAGGGATTTTTTTCCTCTCACCTGCCCTCTGGGCTGGGAGTTGGCGACAGAACCGCTTTAATCAAAACAATGTAGAAACCATGAGGAGAGAGGATGCAACCGGGAGGGAGGGGGCTCTTATTTGCATCTGATTAGCATGCAAGCAGCAGGCGGGGCTTCACTCTCTTTTACTCTGGTTTCCCATGAAAGGAGAAAAGGCGAAAGTCACCGTAATTTATTAAAATAGTTAAAATAGGAGTTTTGATAAAAGACTACCATGGCTTCAGGGAAGCACAAGCCTCATGGCATTTAAAGATACATCTGTTTCACACATTTGATAGGCACTGAATGAGGTTTTAATTGTAAAGCTTTGCCTGTACCAACGGCCCTACCATTATAGATGTGATCAGCCAAAGCTCCAGTTTATATACATGTGCACCTACACACACACACAAATATATATATGCAATTTACCAGTTCTGCTACCTGCTGAAAGTTCCACTGTGAGCACACTGTGCTAATACTGAGGCAATTTACACAGTGCGTTTCTTCCCTTCTACTCTCACCACCTCAAGACTCCTAAAACACCTTCTGCTGCTCAATTTCTAAACTTCAAATTTGTGAGACAAAGTTTTGACGACGTGTTTCAAGCCTTTCCATAAAGCATAAACTAAAAGGAAAAAAAGGGGGAAAAAACCCAAACAAGCACAGACTTTCCTCCTTTATTTTACTTCTGAATAATAAAAAAAGTCCCTTCTTAAAATAAAACTAAAAATCAGCATTTCCAGGGACAGGAAAAGGCACTATAGTATTATATACATTATCCAAGCTGACAAAAAACACCAACAAAAAAACCCCACAGATCTGGCTCTGTCCCGAGGCATCCAGACACAATTTTGTGCCTGCACGTACATAATAAAAATATTTCTGCGTTCAGGAGGTTCAAGTATGTTTCTTGCATTCACACCTGGAAAGCCAACAGTACTGAACAAGGAGGTGCCATTGGGCACTAGCAGTGACCAGTCCCAGACCCCTCACACATTCAAAGCGGAGTACGTGCTTACATACTTGGCTTGATCTGGACCATGAGCTGCAGAACAGAAAACCCCTCATAAAGGATGTTAAAAAGAAGACCACCTTCAAAACTATCCTGCTGTTCCTCACCTCTTCAACGTTCCAGCAGCCTGCAATGCAAGCAGAGCTCTCACCACGCAGAGCACTCCCCAGCCTTACACACCTTCCTTTATATAAGAAGTTCTGTCTTTTAAAGTCGGTGTAAACACTCTCTTGGAGGCATCATATGCTGGTATTATTGTGAAATTAAATATATGCAGACACAAGCCATTGGCACGGAGACACCAAAATGTCCGTTCTACTATTCAGTGTGCTTAAACCAGCAGGCTGGGCCAAAGGAGATTAGTCACTAGGTAGTCAAACGTAAAAAAGAGCCAGACATTTCAGTCTGGCTCGGTGTTCCACAAAGGGGTCAGCGATTTGTAAATTTTTAAATGCAGACTAAAAAAAACCCTCACATCCTTTGATGACATACCTCAGTGCTTCTCTCCAATAAAACACTTGAAAAAGTGATTTTGCTGTCACACAAGCTTTTATACTTCAGCTTCTCTAAAATGTAAGAATTCTGAAAGCCAAGTAAAACCAACTCTAAGCATTCCTTTATTTTACTTCCTTATTAAATCTTCCCAGAGAATCAGTAAACATATAAACACAAATATCTTTCAGAGGAGCCAGTCTTTTAAAATCTTCAGAAAGCAGTTGCTTTGCTGAAAAAGTATAAAAGAAAATGGGCTGCATAATTGCAGTCCAGTGCAATGATAGCCTTCCTGTTCTTCTGAGTAGCATGTAAAAGCTTCTGCTTGAAAAAAAAACAGAAGAAAATTACAGATGTTCTCAAAAACTACAATTACAATATTAAATACTGATTCCTGATATGCATTTGCATACTTTTAACAAGAAAAGTACTTCGTGTCACCTACGCCATTTATCTGAAAACGTTCCAACAGAGGCATTATCTTTACTTTCTGAGAAACACTCTCCTAAATTGGTAGACAATGTTTAACTTAATGAGCTCTGCTCAACAACAGCAGGAAAAAAAATAGTAATGCTTCTCATCAGTAATAAGCATTCCAAGCCCTTTAAAAAAAAAATAAATCACTGCAAGGAGCATAGTGTTACAAGAAGCAATCATAAAACCATGCAATAAGCCAGTATGGGCTCAGAAGGCAAATATTTCGCTAGATAACAGAACAGATGCAGGTCTCAGGCTTTCAAGTGGTCATTACAGAAAGTTTTTATCAAATGATGGAATAACCTGGGCAGGGACATTGTAAAGATGCACCAGATCCACCATGGATCTGAATCTGCTGGAAATGCCCAATTCAGATCCCCCTCTAAACACACATCACTATTCACACCCTGGCAATGTCACAAAACAGCACAGTGCTTCACTGATTAATTAGCTAACTGAATAATTAAAAACATTTCTGTTTTTCTAATAATTCAAGTGCTTTCCTATACATATACCACGTGACAGAGCACATTCTGCTTGACCATCCACCAGAGAACATGCAAGTGTCTTCAAATAGCTCTATTTAGAACTGAAGGACAAAGATTAATTAATGATCTTAATTTCGGCTGATTTCATAAGGTCAGGACAAACATCCATGCCTTGCTGCTGTTGTCACAAGCCTCTTCCCTGTCCAAACAGAGCTGAAAGTTAGTAGAAAGGCAGCTGCAGCAGCAATTGGGTCAACAGATTTGGCTGAAGAAATCCTCACTATTTGAAGAAAAACACAAATAAAAATCAGGAAAGTGACAGAACTAAAATGCTGCTTGGGGCCTGCTCACCTAGTCAGCAGCACACAACGAGCTACTTGAGATTCCCTATGTACAAGGAAAGGTGTTGGAGGGAATCTTTCATGCCTGCGCCCCAGGGGAGGAACTTGTCTTTGAAAATACTTTGTTTTGCCTTTCCCTAAGGAATATTAGAACTGTATATATCTATTATTTGTGGGTTTTGTCCATGAGGTCCTACAAACAAAGGTCTTATTTGTGACCTGTACAACCCTTACACCAGCGAGCAATTACCCATGCAATTAGTCCCAACGAAGTCAGAACTGTTTGAGAAAGAAATTGCTTGCCAACCTAAGGGTTGCACAATCAGGAAAAAAAATATAACAAAAACACAGAGGGGAATAAATTGCATCTGACAAAAACTACAGTCAAGAAATAGCTGGTGACAGATTGTTATTTAAGTACAAGGAAGTGATTTAAACAGGAGCAGTTGTAATAAGATTATACGATTCTCTGGTAAGATTCTTAAAATGTCTTCGTTCCAGCAAAGCTACAAAAAGACCACTGCCCTTGTAAAGGTTCAGAAACTACTAAATTGATGTTAAGTATAGAAATTAATACGATTTCAAAGCCAGTAAAGAAAAAAAAAATGTAAAAGAACATCCCTGACATCATTTGTTGCCCATACTGATACTATTAACTGGCATGGCTACAACATATATAGTAGGATTTCTGGTGGCAAAACTCAACCAAAGAGAACAAGCCTAACAAACACAGGTCCAGAGCTCGCTCTGCCTGGGCTTCTGCTTCTTAAACAATGAAAATGAGCAATTTGATTTTAGGAGACATCACATTACGTAAGTGACATCTTCAGAACCGCAGGAAAGCCTCTGTAAGGTCATACTGCAGGGAGATTAAATCAATGTCTGGCTGTTGAATTTCTCTAGAGGAACAGATGTGGCATTTGAGCCACTACCCCCAGACTCCACCCTCTGTCCTCAAGGAGTCACGTCTAGAAGGACAGGCCCAAAAACTGGCCATTAGTACAACTACTGCTACAATGAAAACAAACAAGGTGAGCAAGTCTTCTGACTCCTGTCTTGAAGGACAGACACAAAACCTCTCCAGGTAAGGTGCCTGGCATGTTTTTAAACTAGTAAGCAGCTTTGGACTTTCAAAACAAATTTATTACTTAATTTGTAAAGGTATTGCTCATTGAGTACTGCACTCAAAGCATAAAAGAGCAAATGATTCACAGAGCAATGTTTTATTGTAAGGGATAAAAACAGAAATTTCCACTGAAAAAGGACATCTGCCAAAACATTGGGTCTAAAGGTGATCAAATCTGAGCCATAGGAAACACAGATGTGAGCTGACCAGAGAGAGGAGCCAGGACTGCTACCCAAACGAGCCCTAAACCAGATGTACACATGTGCAAAGTACAAGGTGAGTAGGAGGACAAGAAAGTAGGAGGAGATAGAAAGAAGTCTTAATAGACAGGCTGGTACCATGTCTACAGAAGATTGCATTCAGGCCCTCTCCTGCCTGGGTCACCCTCCAGAACCATGTTGCTCCTCAGCCTTTTATGTTTAGTACTTGTTACACAGCTACACGACAGGAGACTCAGCAACTGCAGACAAGATTAATAAAACAGCACTTGGAGGAAAGACAGGAGCAGTCAACAACGTGGAACAAAACTGCAGAGGTCACACACAAAAATTTCAACTAATTACTTCAGGCAGCTCGGGGAGCTCGACTCCTAAGCGTGGAAGGAGAATTATTACTTGAAAATAAATTGCATGCATCAGGACAACGAAACATCCTGAGCCTGAGATCCTTCAGAACTTTACCCGGTCACCTCCACCCTAAGAGTGAGATAAGGGGAGCCTCCAGTGTGGAGATCCATCCTGTTCTGGGCTGGGACTGGTTTCACCCGGTCACACTGCTGGAGCCAGCTGCACCCAGGCTGCCAGCAGGGACCAGCTCCTGCCCAGCTCTCCTCTGCTCCATACTGGTGTTTCCTCACCTGGGAAGAGCTGCTTTATTCAGGCCAGCGTGTGAGCTGAGGCACAGGCAGTGTGAGCAGACCAGGCCTGACCTTGAACGCAAGCTCCAGGCACTAGTTAGAGGCATTTATGTTAACAGCCCAGGGTGACATGAGAACAGATATACACACTATTAACAATTAACGCAGTGCAAGGCATTGCTTCAGAGATTGCTTTTCAAGTACAGTTTTTGCAACAATACCAAAAAAAAAAAATTGAGCAAAAAATTATCTATACAAAAAAAAAAGGCATTTCACTAAGCACAGTGATTCAAAGTCATATTTCCATAGAAAAATGCACAATAGTGAATTACAAACCAAGTTCTGGTAAATTACTCCAGTTGCCAGTGACATCAGGACTAGAAAACACAAAATACTTTAATACTCATTTTCTAATTGATATAATCATTCATACAATTGGACACGCATTTAACTTCTTGTAGTAACTCTAAACATACATACTACAGCTTGAAGGAACTCAGTCTCAGTAGTTTAAGCTACTCTTTCCTTAAAACGTGAGGACAACCTCTAGTAACCTACAAGCACACCTCAGAACTGTTTGATCCAACTAGTTTGCCTTTTATCAACAGTCTGGAGCACTGTTACAAAACGAACCAAACCCCAGATTTGAAAACCAGAGACAAAACCATTATTTGCAAAGCCATAAATAAGCAAACACCACCTTTTCTGTAGCTTTCTACCTCCTGTTCCACTCACCGAGGGGCTCAGCTGCGACAGCCCCCCAGTTCTAGATGCACCCTGAAGCTTACGGTCTCTGAATTCACTTAATTTTTTCACCCCAAAGAACAGAAAAGCAATCCTGTAACAGCCACCTGAACTGATTAATTCTGTGACTTTTTATGGTCTGCTATTGAGCACATACCACCATGTAACCAAACTGAAGTGTACCAGTGCTAGCAGACCTACAATTAGACCTAGCAGGTTTCATTCTAGAGGACAGCATACATGTTTGTTCTCCTCCACGGTGTCTCATGCCTTCTTAATGAGCAGCCAGGCTACTGAAATACACAAAAAAACCTGCTGTTCTTTGAAGCACTTAAGACAGCAGGATACTGGTACGTTTCGATACTTTCCCTGCATAGATCAGAGCAAGGCAAAGTGGAAAGAGAACATTACAGCCGCTCATACAAACCAGGCACCTTTCATTTTCTATTAGCAAGATCCCAAGAGACAATTTAGCGCTCTGCAAATATGGCACTGGAAGGCTGGAAGGTTGCTTCCTGAGTACCAGTCATTAAATAAAGATTCTAGAATAATTTATGTTCTTCTAGACCAGGTAAAACAGCCATTTCCCCATCCTACGTGCGAGACCCAAGAAAAGCAAGATCATGAATATCATAACCACTCTGTAATGCATTTCTCCTAAACCAGATTATCATTTAATGATTCCTCTCTCTAAAAAAAAACCCAAAACACCAATTTCTGCATCAAGAAAGGCTCTCAACATTTCAATAAAGCAACAAATTAGGCCTTTGGCATCTCACAGCAGCGATCCAAGATTTGAGGCTTCTTATAAAGCTCCAAGTTTTAAAGCAATCAAATGGCTGACAGCTGAAACAAAATTAGCATGATTAACCAGTTATGTAAATAACGATGCGGTCAGTGCAGGCTGAATTCATTTGTGCTCGTTGCGTTACACAGCACTGGACATCAGATGTTTGTCAACTACTCATTAAAAATGACTGTAGGAATAGTGGACGTGAAAAACAACATGAACACTTCCACCCGCTCTCGGGGATCTAAAGGTTGGACTTGATGACCCTGGAGGTCCCTTCCAACCATAATGATTCTATGATTCTGTTCTATGATTCCGTCTCTTCTCCTCTGAGGACAGGACCACCAGGTAACTCACAGACAAGACCTTTCTTACCCAAATATTACCCAGCACTCCTTAGCTCCTACCCAGGGCACAGATCGATTATTTCTCTAAAGAGAGAGGTCCATCCTGTTGATATCTCATTACACTTCATTTCTAAAAGGCAGATAATTTGTTTTCGCTCGCCAGCACATACAAAAGCCAAGCCAATGTGTCAGAGAGCCACCACCATAGCAGGGTGATGTCACGAAGTTCCTTTATGGCATCAAGGAAGTTCCAGTCGGCGCCCGTAAGTCAAACTTCCTCCAGTAAAACCTGGTCAACCCAGCCTTATCGGAACCCTTCTTCAGGAATGCACACTCATGGTTAATTTGTACTTGATAATCTTTGATAACGTAGTTAAATATTTAATATACGGAAGATTATCTCTGGAACTCTATCTGGCTAGTTTGTCATTACCTCCAGTTCATATAGAAAATTTATCAAAAGTTTTGATTCTTCACAATAAAACACTATATGTAAGTTTGTTTGAAAATAACATATCCAAGAATCAGCCAAGACAAACATATTTAGTGGCACTTCCTAAACAGGCTGCATTTCACTAGATATCATTACAATATATTTATATTTTAAATCAAAAATCACTTTAACACCCCACATTTTCCACCCTAACAATCCTGTTTCCTATGACCTTGCCTCACACAAAACACAGCAACACACTGGAATCCTGCAGGAGTTCCCTATTACCATAAAACGTGTATTTCACTGAGAGAATAACAGAACTTAACCTTGTGATTTGCATTTTGAACTCCTAAAGCCAGCCTCTATGCTCTGCAACACGCTTCAACAATCCAAACAAGTGTTTTGGGCCTCCTGCTGAAAATGTATGTGTATATATGTAATTATATATCATATATATAATTATATTATATATAATTCATGATATTTTTTTAGTAGATTAAGATAAACACATCCAATTCATGTGAATTTTAAAGATAACTTCACTTCTCTCATCAGTGATGATGCCATACCTAAGAAGGGGGGGAGGAAAGCAGCATTAAATACCCCCTGGTCAAATAAAACAGAGACCAAACGTTACCAATATGCCCTGGGACTTTAAAATAGGGAAACTTCCATGGTGGGCAGCCTGTGCCTGTGATTTAATTCTTGCTTATAATTCTTGTGACAGAATGCTTCATGAGTATAATAATGCTCAATATAACACTGCACATGAATACCTGAGGCCGATCTGGAGCATCAGAGGTGCTGCAGGTAGAGACTGGGGGGGGGGAAATACGTGTATAA
>VZRW01012454.1:998207-1017938 GCA_013398125.1 Aegotheles bennettii
CGCTGCCGGAGCCTCACGGCCAGGCCCGGGCTCCTCACAGCCAGGCCCGCCCGGCCCAAGGCGGGCTCAGCGCCCCGGGGAGCTCCCTTCTCGCTTACATCTCCCAGAGGAAAGCGATTCCCTGGGGGGCAGCCTTGTTTTGAGGGGATTCCCCCAAAAAGGAATTCCCCCAGGCCCTGAAGCAGCTCCCATCACCTCACAGGGCACCGTTACTGCACCCTGCCCCCTCCCACCAGAGACACTGGGACAAAATAAAAGAATTTATGGCTCAAGGGACGCTTGGGGATGGCAGGAGGGGGCTGTGTGGTCACCAGGATGGTGGTCAGATGGTGGTGGAGGACACGGGCATGGAGGAGCCAAGTGGTCTGGGGAGGTTGGAGCTCACGTCCTTCCCCTCTGGGGATCATGACTAAACCTGTGTCCGGGAGCACAGTGGAGGAGGTTCACGGTCTCATTGTAATTCTCCCTGAATATATTTTTTCCCCATCCTAAAACGGTGAGACAATTCAAGGAAACAGGACATGTTGCTGGTCAGGGGACGGCTGGGGTTGGTGGCGGTCAGGGGGGAAGCTGTCCCACAGGACTCTGCTCATGTTACAGCTGGCTCCAGGCTGTGCTACTGGTCATTTAAAACCCAAATTCCTCAGGAATCTTGCCTTACTGAAGCATAACAACACAAAGTAAACGGGGAGCAAGATCTGGTTTACAAGGTGTTGCTTTTCCAGCAGCAGCAAGGTCAGCCCAGCCCTTTCTCCCATGGAGGCGGCAGCAAAATTCCCGCTGGCCTCAATAGGAGACGGATTGAGGTTTAAATATGGAAGAACGAGGACTGCAGTGAAACTCCGAGTAAGCTGCATTAAAAGCAACTTTAGAAATGCTGCGAGTTCAAATGCTTTGAATACCATCTGGTAGCAGGGAAGCCAAGTCTTCTGCAGCTAGCTGTGATGCTGGCTGAGCTGTTAACCTTGAGCCAGGCAGAATTAAATTCTGGGTGAAAAAAAAATAAAGGAACAGCATGATGTGATGCTATCTGCAGGAGTTGAAAGAATACTTCCCTCCTTTCTTCTTCAGAAGAAAATAGCAATGATGGAAACCTAATGTTTCCTTGTGCGTTCATTAATCCTAATGATTAGGTGCTGACAGCTCTAAAGAACAAGAAGAAAGCTGTTGGTTAAAATAAAATGGAAAGAACAAGATTGTTCCTGCTGCCTTCTCTCCTGCCTACCTGCTTTCCAGGTCTGGGCAGCCAGCTTTCCAAAGCAGGAGGTGGCTTCCTCTCTGTTCCCAGCTCCATCCCAGGTGTCTGTCTACAGCATAAAGGTACAAATCAACAAACCCAAAGAGCTCCTGCAGCTGGAACTCCTGTATCAACAAAACTGTAGTTTCTATCAACCAGATCAAGCCACTTAGATCAAGCAAAACAAGCCAGCCAAGTAAAATTACACTTTTTTTTATTGCACCCAGGTTAATGCCTTAAATCACGGTGTTCCTTTGATGCTGGCCAGGTACCCGAGAGCTACAGCTGCATCAACAGACATTTGCCCAGGCTGCAAAGAGATGATGATCCCTGGGGACATCTTCAGTGAGAGATAACTCGGGAAGCAAATCCACAGCCTTTGTTTTGTATTGGCAACAGGAGGTCACTGCTGCTTGTCCTGTGATTTTAAACCCAGGAGCTACTCCAGAAAGCTCTACACCCCAGTGCTACCCCATCCCTCTTCCGAGCAGGCTGTACCACACCTTGGATGTTGACCTGAGCTGCTCAATCAAATCATTCCCAGCCCACGACATTTCAGCTGCGTTGACAGAACCAGAGTTCAAGGCCATTATCTACAAAATGAGTTCAGCATCAGCAGCCGATAGCTGTGGCACCTCCCTGGCAGCTGTGCTGGCAGCAGAGCAGTCTACATGGAGAAAACAGCCACGAATCCAGTGAGTGGGAATAGAGGGGCTGTTGCATGACAAGGAGCAGGAAGATACGGAGCAGTGTGATGTCTGGTACACAAGAAACTCTCCCAGCAAAGACGAGGCACAGCCTCCCCCAGCTCTACCCGGCCACTGCTGCCCTCCCAACCAACCTGGAGAAGGGCGACTGCCAGGAAGCCACAGGAGGGCCTGTTCCACAGCCGTAACGTGAACATCACCCACACAGCGACTGCTGCCACGTGGGGCTGAGCACACCACTAATTAGCTAATGAGTTTGTTCCAAATGTCTGGCCGCAGTGTGAGTGACAACAGGAACAGCACTTGGAAAAAAAAGCACCGAACGATGACAAGTGCGTTCGTCTCTTCTCGCTGACCCCAGCCCCGCATTAACAAATAGGTCACAAACAGCAGTGCTTTGCAGTGATCTAATCCTCCAGCCATATGTCGGCTGGCCAAAAAAAAATACAGAAAGAAAAAAAAGCTGCACAGAGAACACCAAAAAACCCTGCAAAAATTCCAAGGAAAACTTGATAAATACATCCCTTGCATTTTGAAATCCGATTTCCTCACTCTATTGTTTCTCATTTCCTGAGAGCTGGCTTGGTGGATCCCGTTTTCTGCTTCTGTCTCCAGTGCTTGTCACCAAACGAGACTGAATCTCATTACCCTGATGCACGGCTCTAGCTGTACGCAATCTGATCTCTAAATCACAGGCATTTTTGCTCCATTACCGATTTCCCTTCCCACTCCTAACCTATAGGTCTTCAGATGAATCAATTCAAAAATAGACACTAACATCATCTAATGAAGGTGCGTGTAATGTTCAGCACTTAAGTCTTTATTAAGTAGCCAAGTAAGAGCCTGTCTCATGTCTCAGGAAGTTGGGCACCCTTTGCTTGCACTGACTCGGTGGGACCTGGCATTTCTCAGCCTCCCTGGGAAGCCCCATGCTTCCCCATGGAGTAAACAGGGACTTAAGTCTTTAAGTGCCCAGCTTTGGAAATCTGCTAATTAAATGAGAATCTGGGCAAATACAATCATTATTGTCCTTAGAGCCAAAGGAGTGAGGCATTTCCCAACAAGCACAGGCCCTCTTCTGCATTTTCTGAGCCAACTGCTGACAGGGATACAGAATATATTCCAATTCTTACAAAGTGATGTTCACTCCTGGTTATTCCCTCCTGGATTCACAAATATTTCATTGAAATACACAAAGTCTGAGTTACACCCTTGTCTGCTTCAATTAGCCACATGGATCCACAGGGTCTGCAGCCCTAGCACAGAATTGTCTACGAGCTGAGGAGACCAAAATAAAAATGTAGTTCCTATCATATTTAGTCTGATTTCTTCAAACATCTTTAAGTGTAATTGCAAGGAACAAAAGTCAGAAAGATGGTGACCGGGGGAGAGTACAACCCAGTTTGCTTGTGCCCAGGTTCAGCTGGAATCAACCCAAGTTTAATCAGAACAGAGCAGTGCTTACAGCCAGCGTGAGGGTTTCGGTTTCGGTTGTGGTGCAGACAAACTTGTAGAACTGTTTCCAATGCAAATGTTCATTTTGACAAGTTCAAAATTAATACACCTCTAATATGGGCTTTCAAAACAGACCTTTTCTGAACACGTTAGCAGATTCATGAAAAGAGGAGAGAGAATGCAAGCCCAGCACATTCTGGTTTTCTCAGAATGAATATATGCACTGACAGTGCAAGAGGCAGTAGCCTTTGAAACGTGCTTGGTTCTAGCAATTACCAAGTGCTGTGTTTCTTTAGAAGTTAGAGCCATTCTCATCTGCGGGCACCTTCCCTTATTCCTTTCTCCTTACTGCTCTGTAGGTCCAGTTTCTCCTCATGCCACATCAAGAAGCCAAGGCTACTGCATCACTTACATTAAATCCCACTAAAGCCTCCATCTGAAACTCCACAGCAGTTTTAATTGACCCAAGTCAGGTTGTTGTGGTCCCTGCCCTTCCTCCACCACCTGTTCCCATTCCCTCTGTACCACCAACACCAGCTTATACCATCTGTGGTGAAGACTGATCACTTTTTGCAAGAGGGATGTTACTTTTCAGTCAGTTTAGCTCCTTCAACCAGCTCACCAGAAGGTCAGAGGAGCACCCACAGCAGCAGGAAGGAGGGGACAGGACCACTGCAAGGCCCCACTGACCAATAAGATATTTTTCTTCATTAATAATATACAATCAGCATATTTGACCTTAAGAGCCTGGATTTGCTGCTTGTTCCCAGTCTGGGAGCACTCGCCCACTGGGATCATCTGCAGAGTTCTGAGCAGCAGACTCAGGCCCAGGGTATTTGTCGTGGCTCATTGAGTGTTACCATCTGGTTCCCCAAAGCAAGGTGCCAAGGCAGAGCCTCTAAGCCCGTGCTGGAGGACAAGGATTCCCTTGCAACTGGTACAGTTCATACTATCACTCTTGACTTCCTCCTTGCCATGATGACAGGACTTCCTGCCAGGAAGGAGCTGATGGGCAGTGTCACCCATCAGAGTTCCTCTTCGTCATTCCTGCAGCCACCCAAAGAATGTCACCCAAAGAGTCAGGCCCTCCCTTTTGCCCCAGGCCCATCCTCAGACTGATCCAGGCTTCGTAATAACAAACTGCAGGATGACTTTTGTTGCACAAGGATCTCACGTGGCCAGGGATTATTCTCCCTCCTCCCAGCAGTTTCTCTCCTTGAGGGAAGCCATCCTGTGGGACTCACAATGAGGAAAGTATCATGAGAGCTTCTGGCTCTGTAGCACCATTTGGAAGTTGGACCTCCTCTCCTCCTGTTGGACTGGGACCACGACTTAATCTGGTCCTGTCTGGCTGGAGAAGGAGGCAGAAGACTTTGTACACTGGCCCAGGTTACCCGGAGAGGTGGTGGATTCCCCATCCCTGAAGACGTTCAAGGCCAGGTTAGATGGGGTCTTGAGCAACCTGGTCTAGTGGGGGATGTCCCTGCCCATGGCAGGGGGATTGGACTAAATGGCCTCTAAGGTCCCTTCCAGCTTGAGTGATTCTGTAATAGAAGAGGAGAGGAAAAGTGGAGTGTACCTACAACCAAGCAGCCAACCAGCTGCTGCCAGAGGACACAGAGGGCTTGGGTACAAGATGTTTCACATTTAAACACAGAAATCCAGGGCCCATGAGAATATAACAACCTTGTCCACAGCAGGCAAGTGCAGTGATTCATCTACCACTTTCCTGGTGTGAACCAGGGGTAGCAAAATGGAAATCAGCATTATCACACCACTGTGTTACTCATAAACATGGAGACTTGGGGCATCACCTGGTCAATATGAGCTTCCTTCATGGGTGCTCTGCTCCCAGAGCACCTGGCAGCAAGCCATGCCTGGCAGCACAGGCTGTCTGGAAACCCACATCCGTTTACAACCCTGGGAACTGAGCTGCATAGCTACAAAGTACAGCTACAGCTCAAAAATCTCATAGTATTGCTCTCAATCGCAGTAGCAAATATGGAATCCCTGAAGCAGACCTGGAAGCCACAGGCATTCTGAGCTCTGTCTCTTTTAAGCCAAGGGATTGGTGACACCATGCTGCCATGTCCCTGGGTTACAGCTCGATGCCCATCACCGATTATCACAGCTGAAAAGCTGGTAGTTTTTCCTTTTGACAGATGAAAACAGAGGGCTGTCTGTTTGGTTTGTGTTTGCACAGCACCCAGCCAGTCGCTTAATTACTTGGCCCAATTTCTAGGTTTCTGATTTCCACTTCTGCAAGTGACTTCCTCCATTCCCAGGCTCACAAATCTACTTGAAACTTTCATATCTGCATTCACGGTCACAGCTCCGAGCTTGTCACTGCTGCCCCATCACAAAGAGCATCTCATCCTCAACAGAGCTTCATAGCACAAAAAAAATCCCACCTAAACAACAGCACAGAGCTGTAAATACATGGTCCCTGTGTAATCAACAAGCAGATTAAAAAATGCACCAGCTGGGCTGGAAGAGATTCATGACAAGCCATCAGGACTCCACAAAGCAAACAAACTGCACAGCAATGCAAGCAAGAATTTCTCAGGATCTCCATGGATCAGTCCTGCTGGACAACTGCTCTGCGAGCTCCTCAAAACCAGAACGCTCCCTTGGTTGAAGAAAAATGCACCATCTTCAACAACAGCAGGTTTCAGTAGCCATTTAAGCATCTTGGCTAGTCAAGCAGGTTATAATTGGCTGTAATTAATACTCCTACAAGCTTCCACATTCTTATGGACTGAATGAGATGAAGAAATACAGGATTACTCCCTGACCTCACGAACATTAGAGGAAGCCAAAAGAACCCATTCCCTTCTGATCTTTAGCAATGAAGCCACTCTGATCAGAGAAGGTAAAAGGCAAACACCAGCACTGCTGGGAACCAGCTGTGCACAACCCTGCTTCTTCTGGGGCAAAAACCACAACGGCCTCAACCTCAATCAAAAATAACTGCAAAGCAAGTCTCTGCAGACATCAAGTTTCCTCCATCCCTCGAGAAGCCTCTTCTTATGCTTGCGTGTCACTGGGACCAGGAAGGTGCAAACCATGGTTCAGCCACAATAGATTTTAGCAATACTGAAAGTGGCCTTTGGGGGAGACATGTAAAGAGAGTAACCCAGTATGGGTGAAAGCCCAGTGAGCCTGAACTGCCTGGTGTTGAAAACCCCACATCTGTCACCAGTGGGCCAGAAGAGCAGTTTGTGACACCTGCACAGCTGGGCTTCAAAGTGCTTCACACTCCACAGGATCTTAACTGCTTGGAAAGGAAGGGCTGTGCTGTGCAGATGATTTCCTTTGCTGAAGCCACCAGTTTGGCCCTCACCAGAAGATTCACCAACCCTTCCACACAAATGCCCTGTGCATTTTGCTCCGTTTTCCTGCTTGCAGTCCTTCATTGCAGGCGTGTTGCAGAAAAGCATCAGCTTTTCCAGCTTGCACTTGGTTATCATGAGGAAGGAACTGGAGACTCCAGTGTTTTCCCTCCAGGCCTGGCAAGACCTACAGTTTTGCTCCAAGATCAGAGCCTGGGGGGAGTCAGGAAACTGGAGAAGCTGTCATTTCAAGATACATCTTACAGATACAGCTCTAGTTCAGGAAGTGTCCAAGCCCCACACTGCTGGGTCCTAGGATAACTTAACAAGGAAATACCTGTCTGATTACCCATTTCCTATACTTGTCCTCCAGCATTCACTATCGACCACTGCTGGTGCGGTGATTCTGGACTGGACACCTTTGGTTTTAAGCAGGACAGATGCTCTTATCTTCCCACACACTGGCACCCAGCTCCATGTCTCAAACCTGCATGGATGCCATCTTTGAAAGCAGAGGCCCAGTGCAGCACTCGTGCTGTTTTGCTGCTCTCCTGAACAGGCTGCCACAGTTTTCTCCAAAAAGCTCTATCCCTGTGTGCCTTTCCCCTGACTCTCCATTAACTGGCATGTTTTACACCCTGGAGGCTAAAGCCTCCACTAAACCTTGTAGGCAGGTGGCAGCTTTTTAAGCCTTCAGTCCCCAGGGGTGATCAGAGCCCATCCTACACAGGTAGGTTTAAACATATGCTAAAATGATTTATTAAATCAGTAAATGTCTCTGCCCTAGGGACCCAAGAACAATGCAGCTGCAAACCACTGGAGGCTGCATCACTGATCCCAGCTGAGGAAGATGTCCCAGCAGATACCAGCGTGGGCTGCAGACCTTGAGTTAATCCCCTGATCTCGGGGTGTCCAGGCTGGAGAGGGGCTGTAACCATTTCCCAGGATGTATTGAGGGTCTCCCAGAAGTGACTCCAGCCCTTTATACTCTGTACACTCAGTCCTGACTGCCCCTGCTGCTTTGCAGGTTCTTGGAGCTCCTCCAGCCATCTCAAAGAGCCTCCTTTTCCTCCACAGCACTGTCCTGCTCTCCTGCCATCTGCTCTGCCTGGTCCACTTGGAGCTGGCCCTTGCCCAAGGTCAAACTCTTGGCCGTAATTGCTCATCTGAGCCCTTGCAAGTAATCAGGTGCCTCCAACCCCCCTTCCCAAGCAAGGGCAGAGGGACTAAAACCCCAGTACTGACAGTTGAAAGGACCAACAGGGCCATTCAGTGTGATGCACTCCCAAACACTTCTCCAGCACAGCAGGACACCATCGTGTAACATTAATATGACAAGACAACGTGTAGACACAACACACCATTACATCCTCCTGCCACTGAATCGTTGGCTCCACGAGCTGGCAAGGTGCTCAGATACACAAAGCCTGTAATGACCAAGATACAGCTCCAGCAAAACCCAAACCCAGTTCCTCTTTCAGTCCAAGAGAGGAAAAGGCAACAAATCTGCATTTCAGATGCTTGCAGAAAGGAACACTTTATCTAAACACAGACCAGAGTGTTTTGCTCTGGACTTTGCTAGATATTGCAAGTGCATCTATACGTGTGCATGTGCCATACGTGCACCTACATGGGAAAGGTTTTATTACCTTGCATCACTCAACCAAGCCCAGCCACAGCGTTCCTCTGCCATCAGCTTCACAGGAAGGTGGCTCAGGTCCCTGGTTTCCTGGAGACCTCATGAACTCTTTCATCGAAACAAGCGCTGTCATTTCCAGCACTGCAGGAATGTTTCAAGGAAAGCAATGCCTCGACTTTCCATTTAAAATGAAGAACTGCCTGTAGGAAAGCTGCATGTAGCATTTGCTAAGAGAGGCAGGAATCAAGAGCACCTTGGAGCCATCCCCTGGGCAGTTTTTCTTTAAAGCCATCAGGCCAGATCCTGGTCTCATTTACACACGCAGATGTCTACAGAGGCTTTGGTGACATTACCCTGTGATTTCCACAGCTGACGTGCCAGAAATCACAACCCAACACAACCTGGGGAAGAATCCATCAGTTTTATTGTGGCCTCCCAAAAATCTTTGCTCATGCTTTTCTTTTTGCACAGGTGAAAGCCACCTCTCAGGAAAGCAGCCTTGAGAGAGTGCTGTGCCACCAAAGCAAAGGCAGCAGCTTTATTTAGCTCTGTTTTCTAAAGGGAAGCAGATGTAGTTGTACTGTGTGGGTAGGGACAGGCAAAGCCATGCATGTGGATTCCCCCTTGTAACCTTTAAGGCCATTTCCTCATTTCAAACCAAGCTGACAACAGGCTGGGCAGAATCTCCACAGCTACTTCATTTCTAAACATTTCCGGAGGATGGGCAGCTGGGGAGGGGAGAGGGACCATAGTAATGAGGAACAGCTCAACCCTATATCAGACTTCAGAGAATCCCCACAGACCTGCCACCTCAAGGCCCAGCTCTATAGGAAAAAAAAGGCTGCACCAGACACTGCAGCAGCAGGAATAAATCAGATTGAAAGCAGAGCTGGGGGCTCTGGGAGCCTGGGGGTGGTCTCCAGAGTGCATCTCCTCCTTCCCTGCAGGAAAGGGCGGTGCAGAGCAGCCAGAGCATCCAGGGAATCCTCAGCTGCACCTGCATCCGTCGCCAGCCAGACACAGAAGGCTTCAGTGCTCCATCTTCCCTCCGCTTCCTCCCTCTTGTCTCCCCCATCTCTCCCTTGAATAGGAGGTTTCAGGACGAGCACAGTGCCCGGATTCTTTGGGGTTTTACAGCGCATCCGGCACTCCATGAATTATCCTGGGAGGTCCTGCTCCAGCAGCCTGCCTGCCTCCTCCCCACTGCCCGGCACATCGCCAGCCTGCCCAGGGGTGCACCAGCAGGCACATCCTCAGCCAGAGGAAGCAGCAAGCCTCCTCCCTCCGGCCACTGGCTCCCCATCCTGGGCTGTCCCCGTGGCTGACTCACACCACCCACCCCAGCGCTGGCCAAAACCCCACCACACAGGGGTCCTCTTCCATGCATCTGCTCCCCTTGGTGCCACGAGCTCAGCCAGAGCAAACCAAAGGCACCACAGCTGGGTCCCAGGTCACCTCTGCACTGGTGGTCCCCCATGTCCCTGCCTGGGAAGCATCACCCAGGCACATCCCCCCCAGAGCAGCCCCATCCTGTCCAAATCCTCCCCCCTGCCCTCCTCCAGCCGCAGGAGGAACCACAGGCCCTCTTGCCACACGTCCAGAGGAAGGCATGACGTGAGCTCTGGCTTAATTGGTTATTAAGAACTTATTTGTAACAAGCTCTAAAGAGGAACCGAAATTTGGCTGCTGCTCTGGTGGAGCTCAGCCACCCTCCACAAGCGACCACTGGCAGCTTCTCCCTACCCCATTCCTGTTCTCGGAAGTGCCAGGCCTGCCCGGTGAGTCACGGCAGTGACAGCGTGGTCCCCTCACCCACGCACACGTCGCAAGGCTTCTGGGTTGGCTTTTATTCTTTTGAAATCCTAGAAAAATAACAGATGCTGTTGTTGAGGGGGAGCTTCACAGAATCTGTTCGAGCACCAGGCTGTGCCTGGGCATGACCAAACTCACCGGTCCCCTAGAACAAGCCCTTGGGGAGCCACAGGGCTCCCCTGCCCATGGGTGGTTACTTCTGCCACCCTGTGGTGCCTGCTCAGGGTGAGGTGCCTTCCTCCACAGCAAACACTGACAGCAAACAGCCTCCACACCCAAACCCCATGACTTTCCACCTGATTTCTTTGGAGCTTACAGGTAAAGGAACCCTTCCAATTTCTCTCCCCTACAAATCAAAGCAGTGATGTGGCCCTCTCCATTCTGCTGTGCTCACACCTTGCAGCATGGTGGGTTTCCATGTTTCCAGCCCTGACTGGCCAGGGATGGCTCTTGAGGATCCATAGGAGATGGCAGATCCCTCCTCCCATACATGCTGTGGTACCAGTTTAGCTAGATAATGTTGTTATGGGAACCTCACCTTCCCCATAACCCATGTAGGCAGCCCAACACCAAGGAGGAAGATGGGAGGCCAGATGCCACATCAGTTTCTCCCCCCAGAAGCCTCCATCAGACATTATCGGTGCAAGATTCAGCAGAAAACATTGATCACACAGCTTACAGCAAAACCCAGGTTTTCTTGGATGATAGCAAGGATGGGCACCACTCCAGCAGGCCTCAGAGTTACCCCCAGATACATCAGTGACCATGATGAGGTCCCAAGGCAGAGCCCAAGGACCAGCATACCACAGCCATGGAGCACACAACCAGAACTGCTTCCAGCTGGGCACCCAGTACCTGCTCCAGGTACACCTGCATGGTTCAGTCCTCTCCAGGTGCCATGCAGGGAAGCCACAGCCAGCTGGAAGAGAACACTTTACAGACAGAGGGACAACCTACCTTCTGCTCTTGGAGTGTCCCAATCCACCTCAGGGACCAGCAGGATCTCAGAAACATCTCCAAGACACAGCCACAGCAGAGAGAACCCACTCCCCATCAGCCCAAACTCCACTAGGGGCATCCATTTGCTTTTTATAGGGCCCAGGCAGATGAGGAGCCTTCAGCTGGCCCTGATAATTAACTCATTAACAGATAACATCTCTGCAAATGATTGTGGCCTGAGTCTCCATCACAGCTCTGCGTGTGTCCCTGAACCAAACCAGAGGCAGCACCTGTCCCCAGCACCAGCCACCAGCACTACTCTCACCCATCAGCCCAAAACTGAGTCCCGAGGAGGATGATGCCAGAGCCAGCTGCACCCTCCTCTGCCTGTCCTCAGGGTCACCAAACTCCCCTGCGTGGAGGGACAGGCACCGTGGGGTGGTGGCCAAACCCAGGACAGGGTGGGCTCCCTCCCACCCACGGCTGTGCACCCTTGGGTGAGCCCCTGCACCCCTCGGTGTCTCCTTGGTGCCTGGGCTGATGCTCACAGCACCGAGCACCTTGCTTTGACACCCAACCAGCAGCACCCACCTGGCACCTCCTGGGTCCCTCTGGGGACAGGCAGGGATGGGGCTATGGACCCCCAGGATCCCACCCTGCCGAGCATGGGCTCAGCACCCGCTGGGGGCTGGCACTGCTGGGACAGGCTCTGCCCTGCTCCAGCACAGCGTGTGCTGTGGGAGATACGGCTGCTTGTCAAAGCACAGAGGGAAAATGGGGGGGATGGACACAAAAAAGCTTCCTTAGAGCATGAGAGGAGAGACATGTGGCCCTGTCCCTTGTCCCCTGTGTCCTCAGTGTCCCCCTGGGTACTGCTGCCATCTGCTGGCAGGACCAAATCCTGCTCCGGTCCTGAGTCTGGCCACGGTGCCAAGGCCTGAGGACCCCTCTGTGACCCTGCTGTCCTGTGCCCTGTGACACCATGTGTGGCTCCAGGCTGGGCACCCCCAAGTGCCCCCCAAGCCTCCCTGCTGCGAGCCCAAGGAACCTGGGCCCCAAAGCTGCTCACGGTGTCCATCTGAGGCACAGTGGGTCATCACCCCCTGCTCCCTGGGGTTCAGGTTTCTCCCACACCAACCCCATCCCAGTGCTCCAACACCTCCACACCCACCCGGCTCATCCCCCATCACAGCCCTTTGTGAGCAGCCCCCCTGCACGTGGCCTTAGCACCATCCAGTCTGTGCTGGTGGCTGCAGGGCCAGGATCAGGCCCCGGCTCTGCTGGGGTTGGTTTCTCCAGGGAACATCCAGATCTGCTCCTCGCCTGCTGAGTGGCAGAGGAAGCTCTCCCCAAGATAGCCATCTCCTTGCTGCCTCCATCCTGTCCCTTGGGTATCCCCGGGATGTGGAGATTCACTCAGTCCCATGCTCCTCGTGACAGGCATGCACATACCGAGCCTCTTCCCACGCCCCCCCTGCCCTCCCCGGCATTCCCAGCATCTCTGCTTCCCCTGGGACCAGCAGGTCCTGGCGCTGTGCTGGGGATAACCACTGGGGACCGGGACCTCGCCGGGTGTGGGGACACCCAGGGCCACTCTACACATCCCTCCCCACTTCCCATGGGCACCGAGACCCTGGAAACGGCCTTGGTGGGGGTGTTACACAGCGTTTGCCTTTTGGATGCACTTGGGAAGCGGGGCTGGGGTTTGGAGGAGGTGAATCGCCGAGCTGGTGTCCCCTGCAGGCACCACGGCTCATTCCTCCCCAGGGCAGATGGCAGCGGCGTCCTGCTCCTCGCTGGAACATTCCCAAGTCCATGGGCAGGGATTGGGCCACAGATGTCCCCGTTTAATTCCTCGCAGCACAGCAAGACCAGCGTCTGGCGGATTGTCTGTGCATTCCATGCCCTGGCCCACACACACAACAGGAAGGCTGCGTGGCATTGGAGACATTCCCATTGGGAATGACGCCCTGGACTCAGTGCCTGACACCCACAAGAGTCACAGAAAGTTTTTTTATCCTAAACCAGATTTTTTTCCCCCTAGCCCTGCAAAAGCGAGCTGGAAAAAAAATCACCCCTGCAAAGGGTCACAAGCCAGAAAGGCAGCAATGGGTATGGTGAGACCTCGCTGATCAGAGCTGGGACCTGGCACATGGGTTTGGATCTGATTCCCAAAGAAACCAGGTGTGTGCCTCCATCCACGCTGCTGCCCTGCTTCTCTGCCCTTCCCACCCACCATGACCTTTGATTTGCGGAAACACCTCTTCCCACCAAGCCACCTCTCAAGACCACGCTACAGCTCAGCCCTTACGAGACATCAGAGACTCCCCTGTCAGCATTCCTGACCTGCTGACCGTGCTCTCCAGACACACTTTGCACATCCTCTGTGCCCAACCCATCGCCATCCTGCTTCCTCCCAAGACCCCACGGCCACCCGTGGCCCATCGCAGCGGTGACACCGAACCGTGCCGGCACCTGGGTCCTTATGCACATGGAGCCCCTGGCACCCGTGCAGGCCAGCACAGCTTCCCCATCCCCTCCCAGCACATCTGGGCAGCTGTGCCCTGGCACCATCCTGCGTGGTGCTCACGGCTTCGCCCCGGTAGCGCGCTGACATCAGCACAGCTTCCTGCCCGCCGGCACCGCCGGCACCGCCAGCACCGCCAGCACCGCCCCGTACACCCACAGCCCCGCGCTGTGGGGCCACGAGCCCCCGGCAACCCCAAGCCCCCAGGACCCCTCGCCACCATCACCCGGTGACAACCAGCACCATGGAGTCGGTGGCTCTGTACAACTTCCAGCCAACGGAGAAGGACGAGCTGCCCTTTCAGAAAGGGGACATCCTGAAGGTACGGGGGGGCAGGGGGGTCACCAGCCATGGGGGGTCAGATGTTGCTGCTCTGGGGGGCAGAGTGGGCACACGGCGTGGGGCGATGCCAGTGCTTTGGTGGTACCTGGCTTTGTTGCCTCTTTGGGGCTTTGCGTGGGGGAGAAGGAGCCATCCTGGAGGCTTTTGGGGCATGGAGCAGCGTCCCCAGCAGCGGTGGGTGACCTTTGTCTGTGCCACCAGAGGGGACCCAGCTGGGGTGCAGCACATGGCCTCCCTGGCCATCAGTGTCACTGGTTGTGCTTGGTGACAGTCCCCCTGGGCTGGAATACATTTCCCCTGCCCCACAGAGGCACCACGTGCCCAAAACCCCATCCAGACGCTGGCATTGGGACAGGCTCTCGGATGCCACTTGAGCATCCCAAAACAACTTCAGGGGCACGGCTCAAAACCATCCCCAGGGGACCCAGCCCTGCAACGGGGGGGCGAGAGCACCCACCCCCTGCCACGCTGCCTGACCCCTCGCCCTTCTCCATGGGGCTGATGCTGAGATGCTAGCAGCTCCCCCGGACCCCACGGGTGCAGCAGGGCGAGGGCATGGCCAGGCTGTCAGCAGTGCCCCAGTCCCGCCGTGCCCGTCCCTGCCTCCCCAGCGTGTTTTCCCCAGCCGTGCCCCGGGGTTTCGGATCCTGTTTGCACAAGGAAGTGGGTGTCAGCACCCTGCTCGCACCCGGGCGCTTCCTCCCACGGCTGCCACCACACTGGGGGACACAGGGTCCCAGCTGCCACCCCGGCTCCTCCAGGGACAGATTTTACCCCTTTCCCTGGGTGAGGGGTTTGGGCAACACCAGGCTACCAGCAGCCATGGTGGGGCAGAGCGACCATGAGCCGAGGAGGGCTGGTGGAAACAGCTCTGTGCCCCCAAACCCCCCCAAACCACGTCACCTTTGCCAGAGCCACTTTGCCATAGGTTTCAGTGGGCGATGTGGGATCTGGGGCAGTGGGGGGGTCCCACTCACCCCCTCTCCCGAGGGGCTGGCAGCCAGGCTGATGCCCTCCCTGCTCCTCTCCCTCCTTAGATCCTCAACATGGAAGATGACCAGAACTGGTACAAGGCTGAGCTGTATGGCTGCGAGGGCTTTGTCCCCAAAAACTACATCAAGATGAAGCCACACCCGTGAGTACCATCCCACCCCGCGGGGAACGGGGGGCTCCAACCCCACCCTGGTATCACCCACCAGCACCAGGACATCCTCTCCCACCAGCCAGGCAGTGATCCCAACGCTGCATCCCGATGCCCAAAGGTTCTGCCACAAGCCAGGGCAGCCCCACACGCGGGGAAACTGAGTCACGGAGCAAGGGGGCAGCGGTGGGATCTGCCTGCCAGGTCACTCTGCCGTTGCCACTGCAGCCAGAGGGAACAGGAGGCAGCAGCATGGCCACGAACCCCTGACACACAGAAATCCAACCCCCGCTAAATAAGTGATAATTGGGGAACAACAGAGCGTTATGGGATTACAACTGCATTAGGCACAATCCTATTACAGCGTTATTAAAGCCCAGCATAATCCACCCCTGTGTTACCCTGTGTTTTAGGTATCATTATCCCCTGGTAAATCATATTTAAATGCCACGGCAGAACCTGCTCGGGGCTGTGGCTGGGGAGCAGGAACGTGTGGGCTCGGGGCAGCCCGGGGCAGATCCCGTGCTGGGACGGGCGGGATGCAGCCTGGAGAGCTGGCACGGGGAGATGCTCCACGCTGGAGTCCGTGGCTGATCACCCACGAGGGGATTTTAACGGGTGGCAGAGGGTGTTGGTGGCCTGGGGCACCCAAACACGCAGACCTGGGCAGGGGTGGGCGATGGGGACTTTGCTCCTTCCTCTCGGTCCTGCGGCTGCTGGCGATGGGTGGGAAGGGTTTCATCGGGTCACGGGGGGGGTTCTGCCCTGCAGACCCCCGCCCTGCAGCGCCCCATGCTCGGGGGGCCGGGGGGTGCAGGGGTGAGCGAGGGGACAGGCAGCAAAGCGGGTGACAGGATGCGGTGGCGGCTGCCGGCGATGCCGCACGACGGGTGAGGCAGCACGTGGGGACACATCTGCACCCACAGCACCCTGGGGTCCCCCCCCCGCTAAAACACTGTGATGGACCGGGGAGGGGGGAAAGGGAAGGCANGGGGGGGGAAGGATGCAGCACCGGGGTGTCCCGGGTGTCGGGGGGTGCTGAGCCCGCTGCCCCTCGCAGGTGGTACGCGGGGAGGATCTCCCGGCACCTGGCAGAGGAGCGGCTGCTCCAGCGCAAGCACCTGGGAGCCTTCCTGATCCGCGACAGCGAGAGCGCCCCGGGCGAGTTCTCCATCTCCGTCAAGTGAGCGGCCGCGGGGCGTCGGGCGGGGGGTGGCGGGGGTCCCCCACAGCCCCCGCTTTGGGGACCGAGGGCATCGGGCTGGGGAAGGGGCGAGCACCCTGCCCTGCTCCGGATGCCCCGAAAGGGCTGGGGACTGCGGAGCCCCGGCCCCCTCACATCCAGGCACAACCTCGCCCAGGACCTTCAGCTCCTTCCTCCGCCCCGCAGCGCCACGCTGCATCCTCGCGGCTCCCTGCCCGCACCCTGCCCGCACCTTCCCTGGGGTGCCCCTAGGTACAGCCCCCTGGGTAACGGCGGGGCCCTGGGGACGTGGCCAGGAGGATCCCCAAGGAGCATCCCCAGGGAGGAAGGATCGCAGCATCCCGGTGCTGCCAGGCCGTGCCAAGGGGCAGAGCCTGCCCTCGGGGGTCTCTCACCCCATCACTGCCCCTTCCTTGCCCGGGGTTGGGGTAGCAGGAGCCAGCCCTAGGCCAGCCAGGCACTTTCTCACGCTGCTGATCTCTAATTAAGCGTTTTAGGGAGGTTCTTGCCCATAATGAAAGGGAGCTGCGTTCTGCCCGTGCGTCACCAGCACGGTCGGTCCCTGCCCCTGCCCGGGGGCCTGGCAGTGGTGGGTCCCCGCACCCCAACCTGCCACCCCCGGGTAAGCACCGAGGGGGCGCCAGCACCGGGAAACCGCAGCCTGGGGGTCCCGAGGGGATTTGGGAGCCCAAGCCCAGCCTTTGCAGTCTCTTCCCCTCTACGTGCTGAGCTGAGACCTGCAGCTCTCATCACACCCCTCAGATGTGGTGGGGTAACCTCCATCCTCCACCCGCAGCTACGGGCAGCATGTCCAGCACTTCAAGGTGCTCAGGGAGAGGAACGGCAAATATTTCCTCTGGGAGGAGAAGTTCAACTCCCTCAACGAGCTGGTGGATTTCTACAGGACGACCACCATTGCCAAAAAGCAGCAGATCTTCCTCCGGGATGAGGATCAGACCCAGGAGGTACTGTCAGGGGATGGGACCGTGGGGACATGCAGGGTGATGGCATGGCCTTTGGGATCCCTCCTCACTCACCCAGTACCCAGGCTGCCACTGCCCTGCTATGGTCCATGGGGAAACTGAGGCACGGGACAGGTCCATGAATCAGCAGCACCGTCCTGGTCTTGCTTCACCCCAGACTGTGCTCATGGGGAGGTGTCACAGGGCCATGGATCTCAGGGGACAAGGATTGCCTGAACTTTTCCTGCCATCCATGGGACACTGGAGATGGCCAGGAAACAGTAGAGAGGAGCAAAGCTGAGGACAGCAAACGGGCACAGAGCAGAGATGAGATCCAGAGAATCTGGTCCCCAACCCCTGTGTGAGCCCCCTCAAGTCTCAGCTCCCCCAGCTGTGGTGTCCCTGCAGAGGGGGACATCCTGGGGTCCCTTGCACCTTGAGATCTGACTGCACCCCAGGGTGTGCCCTGGCACCTCAGGCTGATCCCAGCACTCCAGCTCTCCCCATGGCAGGATTTCCCTAGCTCCCATCTTATTCCCGAAGCAGGCACTGGGGGTACCCCAGCACCCTTTATGCTCTGGCATGCCCAGGCTGAAGCTCACCGTGTGGTGGCATGGTGTCCCCATCACACCGGGGACTCGGGCAGTGCAGCCTGGTGCAGAGGAGCTGGGGGACAGGGAGACCTCTCCCCCCACCAACCTCTGCCCTCAACTTTCCTCCAGGTGAGGAGACCCAAATTCGTGCAAGCCCAGTTCGACTTCTCAGCCCACGATGGCTCCCAGCTGCCCTTCCTCCGCGGGGACATCATCGAGGTCCTGGACTGCCCTGATCCCAATTGGTGGCAGGGGAAGATCTACGGGCGCATTGGCCTCTTCCCCCGCAACTACGTCCACCCCATCCACAAGTGAGCTGCTGCCACCAGCACCATGGGTGGGGAGGGGACCCCCGCTGCTCCCCGCTCACCGGAGCCCTTTGTGCCTGTACATGGACCCCACGTCCCTTCGTCCCCACGGAGGGTGCCCGTCCTCACGCTGGGCTGCCAGTGCACAAGGTCCTGGTGCCACGCTGGAGGTAGAGACCAGGCTGGGGGTGATCCCCATCCAGGCTGCCTGGCTCCAGCACCCCAAAACATCACCCATGGCTCCCCTGACCCATGAGTCCCCCACTGCCCCCGGCCCAGGCATCACCCCTCACCATGGGCTGGCAGTGGTGCTCCTCAAGGAAGGAGCCCTGGGCATTGAACCAGGGCCAGAAGGACTTTTCCAGAGCTACAACTGGGCAGCACCGGAGGGGCAGAGCATGCATGACCCAAACCTTCACTCCTCTCCAGCTCCAAGGAGGGCTGCAGACAGCTGGGATGCGGCCAGGGAACACCGCGGAGGGATGCTGGGACACCAGGGCAGGCTGGTCCAGGGCATCCAGTCCTGTAGGTGCTGTTCATAGCTGCAAATTGTGGCTTTTTTTTATTATTATTTTTTTATTTAGAGTTGATAAAATGTGTTTGGTTGACACTCTCAAGTGTGTCTGCTCCTTTTCCACGCCTGCTGCTTCTCCGTGACTTTGCTGCCCCTCCAGCCCACCTCAATACCTCATCCCAGTCCCCTCCCCTAGGGACCTGCTGCCCCCACGAGTGCCCCCCACACACCTCACAGCCCCCCAAGATTCACTCAGTGTCCGCAGTGCTGAGAACGCCCAGCTCATTGCACCAGTGGATTTAAACATCCCATATCCCAAATGTGACAAATAAAAACTACCCCCCAAATCCCCATTCCTGCCTCCCATCCCAGCACCTTTTTCCCTCCTGGGGGGCTGTGGGGGCCGCTACGCAAAATAGGCATAGCAGAAAATGTTGACACACACCAGGATGAGGGCGTTGATGCCACAGATGCGAGCCCAGAAGCGGGGCTCTGTGGTGTCCCTGAGTGCCACAGCTGGGGGTCCCTCAGCCTTTGATGGCTGCTGGGTGTCCAGGGTGGCTGAGCAGGTACCTGGCATGGAATGATGATGAGTGTTGGGGACAGGGGGCTGCAGGAACCCCCACCTCCCCATGGGTGGCACAGCCCCAGGGAAACTGAGGCACAGGGCATCCATGCTGTCCTGCTGCCCATTACAGCCAGGGAGGGGGGACAGTGGGGATGCTTCCCCTGTCAGACCCCCCAGGACACACTCACCGTTGGGGGGTCCCTGGGATCTGCTGTCCACAGAGGTCTGGTGGGGCTCCCATGAGAGGTTCCACCAGGTGAGATCCTTTAGCTGGAAACGAGGGTGAGATCTGGTGAGAAAACACCCCCAGGCCAGACCCCCCCATGGGGACCCCCCCAGCCGAGCTCAGGGTCCACCTGGGTGACACCAACATGAGGATGTCTGGTAGGTGGGTGCAGCCATGGGGGTCAGGGTGAGGGGTCTGGGGTGCCTTGCTCACCCTGGTGGGGGG
>VZRW01012454.1:1019791-1047388 GCA_013398125.1 Aegotheles bennettii
ATTTTTTTCCTCTCCAGAGCAGTCGTTGCTCGCTGTATCCCCGCAAGCCGTGCGGGGGGGGGGGCGGGGGTTGGCAGCACCCAGCACCCCCAAATCACCCCATGCCCTAACGAACCGCCTGGCACCGGCTGCAGCAGCGATTGACCTCCCCCGGGGCAGCTCCCGGCTGTTATCGCACCGCAGCCGGTGTCGGGGAGGGGCGATGCCGGCCCCCGGCCAAGCACCGCGGTTCCCAGGGGGGAGCCGTGCGGGATCGCGGTTCCCCGGGATCGCGGTTCTCTAGGATCGCGGTTCCCCGGGATCGCTGCCCACCCCCTCCCCACCCCCTGCAGACGGAGGGTGCCAAGCACAGGCTGCTCCCGGGCCCTGCCAGCCCTCCCGGCAGCGCAGCCCAAGCCCTGACCCAGATTCTCTCCTTGTCATTTATTGTCTGCCCCGCGCCGGGGACACTCCCCGCGCACCCCCGCACCGCGCCGGGCCATTCCCCAGCGCTGACTCTGTCGCCCCGAGCACAGCACCGCGGGCGAGTTCCCCGGGTCCCCACCGGCACCCTCCGTTCCCCGGGAGCAGCCGGGGCACGATCCTGGCCAAGATCCCACCGTGCCCCTTGCTGGTGACCCCGGTGGGGAGCAGCCGGCGGCTTCCCCCGGGAACGGGCTGGAGGGGACGAGGGAAAGGCTTTGGACCGGGCACAGCCCTGCCCCTCCGAACGCCTCGTCTGCCTCTCCAGTGCTTTCATACATAAGATAATCCAAGGGCTTGTTTTCCTTTCATAAACCGGGCTGAGCCCAGGTGCTTTGCAGGCTCCCGGGCACCAAAGGAGATCACAGAGGGCCAGACCGGCCCCACCAGTCTCCCCGAAACCCACGGTCTCCCCGAAACCCCCGGTCCCTACCTGCCCACCAAGAGCAGCTCTCGCTCGCTGGCCCCCGGCCTCAGCTTCCTCCAGATGTCCATGGTGAAGAGGGTGCTGCTGCTGTTGAATATGGAGGTCAGGGATGACATGAGTGCAGCCATCATCACCGCGATCATCAGCCCCCGCAGCCCTGGGGACGAGAGGCACCGTCAGGGAGCGGCCGAGCTGGGGGCAATGGGATGGGATGGAGTGGGATGGGAGCCCCAGGGTGCAGCAAAGCCCAGTGGAGATGGAGGCACCTTCCCACACCCACCTACCGCTGGGCATCAGCTCGATCACCAGCTTGGGGTAGGCGATGTTGGAACAGCCCACGGCGGCCCCACACACACGGGTGCACTCCTCAGGGTCCACACAGGCCACTGCATCTAGGGGACAGAGGTAGGTGATGCGCCAGGACCCCTCATGGGTCCTTCAGGGGCCAACCCAGCACCCCCTCCCTCCTTTGGCATTCCCTCCCTCCCCTGGCACCCCCTCCCAGTAGGCTGGATATTGACCCCTCACTACAGCCATGGTGCCCAGACCTTGGCAGGGGACCAGAGGGGGTGAAGCATGGAGCACATCCCACATGGAGATCCACCTCTGCCTCCTCCCAGCCTCATTCCCTGCCATCAGCCTTGGCACAGGCAGGATCCAGCCCGGCAGCATCACCCTCACCTCCCGCTGCCTCACACCCAGCCCAGCTCCACTCGGATCCGAGCCCTCCCTACATGAAAGCCAACGACAGCCGCCCGGGGGGGCCTCCAGAGCTGGGATGGGCCCCGCCGGGACCCGGGGCTATGGCTGGAGGCGGCTGATCCCGGTGGGCAGGCACTGCCCATCCTGGCACAGGGGCCAGGCAGGTTCATGCACCGTTGAGGCAATTACAGCACCCAGCAGCTCCCTGGGACGCGCGAGGCACCTTGCCAGGACCAACAACGCCCAGTTACTTCCATGGCTCAACCAGCACCAAACCCCCATTTTTTTTCCCCCCTATTTAATTGTTATGTTCATTAAATATTGAAATGGATGGAAATTGGTGGCAGGCATAAATATGGATGGGCTGCCTGGCTCTGCAGTCACTCTCCCACCGAGGAGCACAGGTGATCCCTGCGTGTGACCGGGAGCATCGTCCTGGTCCTCCTCTATGGTGACCCTCGCCAAAGTGGGGTGCAGCCCCTGGCCCCCAACAGCAGCAGTCGGGGGAGGTGAACACCAGCTGGTGACACCTCAGGGCGTTCCAGAAAGGAGCGTGGGGTGCAATGGGAGTGCAGGCAGCAGACCACAGGCAACGCTCAGCACGTCCCAAGGACGCTAAAAAAGCCCAACCCAGGCTGCCTTTCCCCAGGGTTAGAGGCAGCGCCAGGGCTCCAGTGACTCTGTCCTCCAGCAGCTGTGAGTAAAGCTGCTGTCACCACTCTGTGCCTCAGTTTCCCCCTCTCTAAAACACCACGTTGTGCACAGCTCCACGCAAATGGCTGGCGGCCGGTGGGTGGAAGATGCTCCAGAGGGCAAAGCAGCTTCTGGGTGTTACAGCCCAGCCAAAACACCCATCTGAGGGCTCAGCTCTGCCACCAAACCCCTAGGTGGGACCCAGGAATATGCTGGAAGTGCAAGCCAAGCTCGGTGGGGCAGCCAGAGCCCCCATCAGAGCCCAGCATCACACCCCACTGCCTCACTTTGTCAGTAAGCTAGAGAGGGAAATTAATTAGGAGCTTATAATTAATCTGCAGCCGGGAGGAGCCAACTCTGGGACACCTGCAATGGTGGGGACAGACCTGCTTGGCCATGGCAATTTGTAATCCCAGGGGATGACAAAGGAGCTGCTGGCTCCCTCCCTGTGCCAGGGTTGCACACGATTCGGATGCTGAATTCACCACTTGGGGTGAGGCTGCCTGGGCTCCCCCATCCCCAGCCTCAGGGTCAGGAGTGGGGCTCTGCAGTCCCAATCCCCCCTTCTGACTCGTAGGACATCACACGAGCGCTGGGATGCCACATCCACACTGCCATGCAATAAATCATGAGCCACACACCCTGCCAGAGAGATCATAAATGTCCTTGCACAATAAAAACAGAGCCCAGGCAGCTGGCACAGCCCAGGTGGGCAAACCCACAGCACGCTCCAGCCACACCACCCACACCCACGCTCAGTGCACCAGCCCTGATCCAGGCGTCTCCCAACCTCCCCGGGCTGGGCCACCCAACAGGGGACAACGAGATCCCGGAGCTCTCCTGTGGGTGCTGGCTGGGTGCTCAGTTCTGTCACCTTTGCTGTCCCAGGTGTAACACCATCAGTGAAGGGGCCACCTCCACTTGTCAGCAGGGCTGCAATTTCACCTAAAATACCCAGTTTTGCCTCCAGCACCCTGGGTCTGCACTGCACCCCTCATGGCCCAGGTCACTGCACAGAGGTGACATCCCACCACTGGGAAATCCCCACGGGATTGGTGCAGCCTTTCCATAAAGCCATCAGCTCCATCCCAAACACCTCCTGTGCCAATATTTGATGGGACCCAAACACTTCCTTTCTCCTCCTGTCCTGCTCCCAACACAGGGCCGTTGCATCCCCGCATCCCCTGTTCCCGTTGGTCCCCCCTGCACATGACAGACCAGAGCTGGGCACAACCTGGCACTGATTTCACCCCAGGGGATGGATGAGGGGGGTTGGTTTTGCCACCCTTTCCCAGGCACTCTCGTAAACCCTTTTCCTTCAGCACAAGAGGAGAAAAGCCACCAGTTCCCCACAGCAACCCAGTACTGCAACATAAAGCTGAGCAGGTACCAGCTCAGCCTGCCCCAGCCCCTCTGGGTTCTCCCCTTTCCGCACGTTCCCAACTCATTTTTCCTCCCAAATCCCCCCTGGGCTCTGTGCTTTGCTGCACCACAAGCCCTGGCTGGGACAGGATGGGTGGGTGCTGCGTGGCCACCATGGCTGCACAGAGGAGCTCTTCAGTGGCCAAGTGCCCGAGGAGCCTGACTCAAGCGGGGCTCTCATTTACACGGCTGTGGATCCAGAAGAGCTGCTCCAACACCAGGGAGCGAGACACAGCCCTTGGCACTTCCCTTTCTTTTTGCATCAGTGCAAGAATCTGACCCCGATTCTTGAAATTCGGCTTTATCCGAGTTTCCCAGTAGGAAGCTCCATGCATCTGGCTTGTGAACACCAATGGATGAAGCCAGGGTGGGGTTTTTTTACCCCCCTCCCTGTTATTAACACAATCTGCCCATAGCAAGGTCAAGTGCTGTGACCATGTCCCTGCTGCAAACTTCATGCCAAAGCACAGGAGGGTTTAGAATAATATAATATAATATAATATAATATAATATAATATAATATAATATAATATATAATCCAGGCTATTTTCACTTGGAAGGGCCCTACAATGATCATCTAGATCATCCTCACCAAACATTAAAGCACCTTATGAAGGGTATTGTCTCTTCAACACCACCAGGCTTGGGACATCGACCACCTCTCCAGGAAGCCCGTTCCAGGGTTTGACCACCCTCTGGGTAAAGAAACTCTTCCTCATGTCCAGTCTAAACCCTGCAGTGCAGCTTTGGACCATTACAGCAGCTCCGACATGGACCCACCTGGGGGGGTCCTTGTGCCCAGCACAGGAGGGGTTAACCATGACACAAAGTAGCTTTCCTGGAAAATATTGACTTACCAGCGAGCACACGGGGAGAGGGGGGGAGATCAGAGGAGATAGTTTTTTTTTCTTTGAAGACAACCACTCAACCCCCTCCCCAGGTGCCCACCGACCTCCTGGTCCCGGGGGTCTCCTGGCTACCTGGAGGTGTGAGGCCAGCACCAGCAGAAAGAGTTAAGGTGTGGGCAGGGCGGAATGCGTGAGGGCAGCATGTGACTGCAGGTGGGGCAGGGCGGAGCCATGATTCACCCTTTTGCTTTTCCTCTTTTCACTTCTTGCTGTTACCTGTCCGGCCCCGGCACTGCGCTGGCAGGAGACCGGAATAAACTCCCTGCCAGCCAGGGCCATGCGCCAGGGGCTGCCGGGGACGCTCGCTGCCGCCGATCCCACTGGCTGACCCAGTTCTCCAGGAACCATAACCAGGGACTGCGTTTGGGCGAGAAACCCTGCTCTCCTCTGCCTTTTATTGAGCCATTTTTCTTGTTCATTTGTTTTCCATTCCTTATTTTATCCGGTGTTATCGTTGCCTTGGACAAGTGGAGGATGAGGAAAGTGTGGACCCAGATGTAGAGGAACCTTCCTGGCGCTGCACGTGTGCCCAGGGACGTCTCTGCCCCGGCCGTGGGAAGCTCCAGGTTTTCCTCGCCCGGAGCAGAGCCAGGAGCAAGCGAGGAACCAAATCCTCCTGCCTGGCAGAGAAGAGCTCTGGCGTGGCAGGAACCGGCGGGGAAGGGAGCGGTCACGTTTCTCCAGCTGCACACTGAGCCGGGCAGGGCGAAGCAGAGCAAATCGTGTCTGTAAAGACTGGGGAATAATTAATTCCTTATTTATTGTCCATATCCAGAGCTCCCTTTGGAGAGGGTAGCGGCGTGCGGGTCACCATGGCTTTCTCCCAGGTGCAGTGCCTGGACGACAGCCATGTCAACTGGAGGTCCAGCGAGTCCAAACCTGAGTTCTTCTACAGCGAGGAGCAACGCCTGGCCCTGGAGGCACTGGCTTCCCGCGGCCCGGACGCCTTCTATGAGGTCCTGAAGAAGGAGAACATCAGAGACTTCCTCTCTGAGCTGGAGCTAAAGAAGATCCTGGACACGCTGGAGACGTACGACCCCGGCTCCGAGTACATCCCCCGCCACGGCGGCAGCGCGGGGGAGAGCGATGGTGATCACAACAGCCAAGGGGACGAGCAGGACGTGGCCCCCTCTTTGGAGTACTGGCCCCAGAGGTCTGACCGCTCCATCCCCCAGCTGGACCTGGGCTGGCCCGAGACCATCGCCTACCGCGGGGTCACCCGCGCCACTGTCTACATGCAGCCCCCCATCGAGGGGCAAGCGCACATCAAGGAGGTGGTGAGGAAGATGATCTGCCAGGCTCAGAAGGTGAGGTGCGCCGCGAGGAGGGGACACGATTTGCCCTGGGATCTCTGGCCAAGGACGGATCCTAAGGTCCTGCTCAGCCAGGCAGTCCCCATCCCTCGGGGAGCTCTGCCCAAACAAAGGCACCAGGGTCAAGTGCTTGGGTTTTTCCGTGTTCATTCAGTGTAATCCATACCTGGGGACCAGATCCTGCTGGAGATGCCGGTAGCCTGGTCCCTGGGAGCAAGGCGACCCTTCCCATGATCCATACGGCAGCATCCTTAATCCCAGGGTCCCGATGGGGCTGTGGGAAAAACCACCGGGGAGAAAAATGGGTTTGAGCTGCTTCCCAGCTGCGAGCCCACAGCCCCAGGCACCCCACGATCGATATTCCCAGAGCCCTGCGTGCCTGCTCGTGGCAACACGCAGGAACCGGAGCAGCCAAACTCAGCCCTGGGGCAAAGCAGCCAAAGCCACCAGGCTGGCGCTGATGTGTGCAGGGGTCAAGCTTGGCCTGAGATTGTGGTGCTCCAAGTTGGCCTCATCCTGGCTTTGAGAGGAAAGCGATGAGCTGAGGTGTAGGACAAGGCTGGGGAGATGCCGAGGGGTTTGGGGTGGAGACTTGTCTTCCCTGTGGCTTTAAACCAAGGAGGAGAGAGTTAGGGTGCAGGAGCTGTTGGGTCAGGCTGGTGTCATGGGCAGGAGGACCAGGGAAGGAGGAAGGTGATGGCACGCATTGAAGGCCAGCAGTGGTGGACAGAGGTTGCTGGCATTTCCCAGTGACCCAGTCCCAGCTGGGAAGCAGAGGAGGGGTCGGTACGTGGTAGTTTTGTGGTGCTTTGAAACCCTTCAAGCTCTGTGCATCTGTTCCCCTAAGAAATCCAGGTCTGAGGGAGCAGCATCCCAACCCTGGGATGCTCCAGCAGGAAAACAGGGAGACCTTGCCAAGATGGCTATGGAGCAGGGGGAGACAGGCTGGGATGCATCTGGTCCACCTGGTACCAGACACCCCAGTGCCGGGGCCAGGGGTGGTGCTGGGGTTGGCAGATCCTGGCAGTGGAGAGGGAAGCGTGGTGGGATGCAGCCATCAGAGCCTCTCCAGGACCAGAGGGCCGGGGGTCCGAGCATGAGGAGCCCTGGCTCAGGCAGGAAAACCACATCAGAAGCAGCCAGCTCATGGGGACGGCTGATGTGGGGGTCGGGGCTGTCCCACTGAGACCAGAGCCATCTCTGGCTACCATCACCTTGCAAAAGTCCAGGTGACCTGTCCTTACTTGTGACATTTCCTCACTGAAGGGCTTTGCAGTGAAGGCAGAGGGAAGGGAGGGCTGACGTCCCATGGGATACAGGATGGGAGAACTCCTTGGCTGCAAACAATGTCTCACCTTGGGTCCTTCCTGCTGCCTCTGACCCGGGCTTGAAGCTCCTGCCCGACTTTGCCTACTCACTGCTTCCCGCCTGCCCCCACGCAAAGCATCTCCTGAGTCATCCCCACCACCTCCTCCTGCTCAGCAGGGACAGGCGGCTGAGTCAGGCCCTGCTGCCTGCACCATCCCCACCTCTTCTTGGAGCCTCCCCAAGCCACAGGGACGTGGCTGCGTTTGATGCTGTCGCGATTGTCACCGGTCCCTTGGTGCTCCATGAGCAGGGCTGGGCTCTGCATCCTGGTCCAGGTGGTCCTTGCCGGTGGGATGAGATGTGGTGACACCACTGGTGACATGCAGGAGCTTGCTTGGAGCTTATGGAACCCCCGGAGATGTAGAGATGGGCACGTTCTTCAAACCTGCCCCCTGCAGGGTCTGAGGATGGCAGGAGTTACAGGGTCTGACGGGGGGGGTCTGACAGAGGTCTCCCACCCCATATACAAGGACCTCAGTTACTGCAGTTGAACCTGGTGTCACACAGCTGAGCCCAGGTGGCCACTGGTGTGGGTGCTCCTATGCATGGGGACGCTGGGGAACCACCCTCCTCTACACCCAGAGAGTTCAGCCAAGGCTTAAGGTCTTCATGGCAGCTCGGAGGTCAAAGTGTTTGGCTGAAGGAGCCAAGAGTGAACAAAGGGACAGTCCCGTTGCCACCCCATCAGGTGTCATGTAGGCTAGCCGTGTCCTTCCTGTGGTGTCCTGTGGGCCACGCTGTGGAGATCTCTGCAGATTGTCCCATCCCACCAGGCAATGCTCTTCATCCTCCCATGAAAGAGCTTTTGTTGTGCATCCCAGAGGATGACCCTTGCTCCTGCCACCACCGAAGAGGCTGGGCCTGAAATCCTCTCAGATACCAAACACTATCACACAGGTGGCTGCCTCGTGGCCAGAAGAGCAAAGTTCACCCAACAGACAGCCTGGCCGAGGAAAGTTCAGAGCCCACGTGAGCGCTGCTGACGCTGGCGAGGCTCACGGCAGCTCCAAGAGAGAGCCAAGAGCAGAGACATGAGGCTTCTTTGATGGTGCAGGTGGAACCTACTTGCTTGCAGGAACAAGGCCAAATGGTGCTGAGTTCAGAGCCTCTGCTTTGCTCTGCAGAGAGACAAACCCGGGCGAGCTGGAGCAGGGGATGCAAATGATCCCCTCCCCTTTCTGGGAATAAACAGGAGAGAAGAGAGGCAGGATCCTGTGGCCACATCCCTGGTCTCCCAGCAAATCCCCATCTTTGTGGGCAACGAACGGAGGTGGTCAAGGATGTGGTGCACCCCCAGGCTTCACCCTGGAGACCTTCACCCGGTACAGCCATGGCACGGTCGTCTCTTTCCCAATGCAAATCCCCTTGGACTGCAAAGCTCAGAGGATGAGCAGGGAGGAAGATCTCCCTCCTCTGTTCTTCTCTAGATGTTGGCTCTATCTGATCAGAAACCAGAGCAGGCTGAAAACACTGACCTTGGCCAGAAGCCACCAGAGACAGGAGTGAGTCTGACCTCTCTGCACTTGAGGTTCCAGGTTGGGATTGTGGTGATATGATTACCCTGAGCAACTTCCAGCAAAGGTTGGGAGGCCCTATTAATTACTGTTTACAAAACCTTCTGCCATTCCTGGATGAAAGACTCGACGGGGGAGAGCAATTATTAACGTTACTTGTCCCACCTCTCCCTCATCCCAACACTCTTCCTCTAATTGTGCCTTGGTGCCTGCCTAATTTATTAAACACCCACGTGGTGTGCCCCAAAAATCATTATCTGATGATTCAGAATGAGCTAATAAAGAGCTGTAATTTCCTCTATAAAACATGATCCTGCAGTTTCTGTGCTCATCAAAGCCGTTGAGAAGGATCCCGACACCACTTGCCTGGTGTCCAAGGGGATGTGATGCTCGCCGCTCCTTGGAGTGTCGGAACCCATCACCTGATGAGACAATGGATCTTGGCAGCTCCTGGGAAGAGGAGCATCACCCAGCTTGGGTCGATCTTCTCCACAGCCTCCAGATGAATGGCAAAGGGATGGCAAAGCTTCCCGAGATGACACAGCAACAAAAGGACTTTGGGAAGATGTGGGAAGACCGGCACTGAGCACTGCCCTGGTAGAGGTGATGGGGACAAGGGTGGCACACTTGCTCCTTGGAGCAGGACGGCACGGGTTGCTCCAGACACTCCCATTCCCTGGGATGGGAAGTAAAGAGCACCAGGATTTCCCCTCTCTGGAGCAGACAGACCTCTATTCTTTGCAGATCAAACCCTGCACCTGGGCTCGGCACAGACCCAGTCAGTCCCAGCCCAGGTTCAAGCTCGGGCAGCCCGGGAGCAGATCCCACCCCTGCGATCCCAGGGCAGCAGGAGCACTGGCAGCACCGACCTTGCTCTCCTGCCCCACTGTGTGCCAGGGCAGCACCTTGGCACCCTGGCGTGAGATCCTGGTGACAAACCGAGGCCAAGCCTGTCCTGCAGGCGAGACGCGGGGAGGGAGCGGAGGAGCTGAGTGGTGACAGGATGCACCAGCCCAGCAGGAGGAATCAGGTTGGAAATGTGGGCAAGAGGGTGAGAGCTGTGCTGCCTCCCCCCTGCCCTGGGCACCTGCCTGCAGTCGCTGTCTGCTCACCACCCCTGGCTTAGCAGTGCTTGGGACAGGGGACATCACCCTGCCCACAACTCTCCAAAGCTCCTGCCCATCTTCAGAGTCACAGCAGCGAGCCAAGGCCTTGGAATGCCAGGAGAACAGTGGGAAAATGTCCTTTTCCTCCCCAAATGAAGGCCAATGCCATTCTCATCCCCATTTCACAAACCCTCAGCTTCCCCCGGGGTAAATATGGTGCAAGGACAAAGTGACATGACCATGGCCACATGGACCATCCATGTCAGAGAGAGGAGCAAAGCATCAGCCACCTCCTCCAGCTGAGGGGACACCATCCCGGCTCAGCTGCCCCTCACCTGGGACTCAGGTCAGACAGCCCAGCTCCTCCCCAGTCACTTGCTGCAAATGGAAAAGCCAAACCCTGAGCTTTAAGAGGAGCTTTGAACCTGTCCCACTTTACATCCTTGGCGAGACGAGTGCAGCCCTGGCTGGGCAGCCCATGCAAAGCAGGCACCTGGTTTTCTGCCTCAGTTTCCCCACCAGGACTACAAGGACGTGTAAAACACAGGAGCGGACGCATGAGGGAGTGAGGATTTGTCCTTCCATGGAAAAGCCTGGTGAGAGGCTCTCGGGTTCAGTTAAAATTGAGTGGCAGAGCTGTAGCATCACCTCTCATTTGTCTCACTGGTACCCTCAAAAATGCTCATGCGTGGTCAGGGTGGCATCGGGCTGGGGCTCCCTCGCCCCTCACCCCATCGCCTGCAGAAAAGGAAGGGAAGAGCCAGCAGTGTCATAACGCACGATCCTCCTCTTAATTAGAGCTCTCCACCTCCTGTGGCACACAGCTAATTACAGGGCAGCTTGGTGCTTTGAGAGCCCTGGCCTGGACGTGCCTGAGTGTGCAAGTGCCTGGCACCATCCTGATCCCTTCCCTCCCAAGGGAGGAGCATCCCAGGGTGTTCCAGTGTCGCCCTATGGCGTGCACACTCCCATGCCGATGTCCTCTCCACCTCGGACACATGGCACTGCCAATGAAACCCTCCTGGAGGGGCAGAGGGCCAAGAGCACCCATCTCTCACTGACCCAGGGGGCACCTTATAGGAACAGCCACAGAGATGGGGGCACTGACAGGTCTCCAAGCATGGGACAATGCAGTCTGCCAATGCCAAACCACCTTCCTGCCTGGCTGCTGCCACCCGTGTGGGATGAGGGGACACAGACACGGCCCTGGGCATTGCTCTGAGATGCTGGACTGGGCTGTGGGCAGCTGCCTCCTCTGCCTGCACATGTCTCCTGCTGCTCACCGTTGTGTCACGGATGATGCCACCTCCAGGGAAAGCCAAATCCATGGGCGTGGTGTGAACTTTTGTGCTTAGACAAACCATCAGAGCAAAGCCCCAGCGCGCCCGGACGCGGCAGGGATGAATCCTCCTATCACAGTGGGACGTGCCCCAGCCCCACCACAGCAACACACACCCTGGGTGCAAAGGCAGCTCCAGCTGGCAAAGAGCAGTGACACTGCCATGTGCCAAACCCCACTGTCACTGCACGGGGCGCTGGCACTGTCACCCCGGCTCTGCCCCCACTTTCCCACGGCTGGGAGGGAGCAGGGATGCTCGCGGGGGGCTGGGAGAGTCCAGCACAGAGCCACAAAGATGATGAAGGGAGTGGAACATCTCCTTTGTGAGGAAGGGCTGAGGGAGCTGGGGCTCTTTAGCTTGGAGAAAAGGAGCCTGAGGGGTGACCTCATCCATGGTTACAAATATGTAAAGGGTGAGGGGCAGGACGATGGAGCCAAGCTTTTTACAGTGATGACCAATGATAGGACAAGGGGCAATGGATGCAAACTGGAGCACAGGAGGTTCCATGTGAATATCAGGAAGAACTTCTTTCCTGTGAGAGTGACAGAGCACTGGACCAGGCTGCCCAGAGAGGTTATGGAGTCTCCTTGGCTGGAGACATTCAAACCCTGCCTGGATGTGTTCCTGTGTGATGGACTCTAGGTGACCCTGCTCTGGCAGGGGGGTTGGACTGGATGAGCTTTCGAGGTCCCTTCGAACCCCTAGGATTCTGGGATTCTGAGGGCTCCCAGCCATGGGAGGGCTGGGCAGCAAGACCAGCAGTGATGTCCTGGTGACAGAAACACCGGGACTCTGCCCTGGCCTCACGGTGCAGAGGTGACCATGAACCCAGGCACCTCGCTGCTAGCAGTGGCCTGGGCTTGGAACCACCTCAGGCACTGGGAGCTGCAGCTCCTGGCTGTTTTCACCAACCCCACCAGCTCACACCCAGACCTGGTTTTTAGAAGGTGTTAAAAGGCATTTCAGCTCCTGAACACACCTCAGGGGTGTCCAGATATTTTCTACCAAGCTTAGAGCCACTTTTAGCTATTTTCACAGAATCACAGAGTGTCAGGGGTTGGAAGGGACCTCGAAAGCTCACCCAGTCCAACCCCCCTGCCAGAGCAGGACCACCCAGAGCAGGGCACACAGGAATGCATCCAGGTGAGGTTTGGATGTCTCCAGAGGGGACTCCACAGCCTCTCTGGGCAGCCTGGCCCAGGGCTCTGTCACCTTACAGTGACAAAGTCCTGCCTTATGTTCACCCGGAACCTCCTGTGTTCCAACTCACACCCATTCCCCCTTGTCCCATCACTGGCCACCACTGAGAAGAGCCTGGCTCCATCATCTCCATTTTCTATACTGTTTCTCTCAATACAAGCACACATGACAGCCCGGGGACAGCAACCACCCCACACAACATGACCTGAGACACACATCATTGTGCCACGGGTTTCCCCTTCTGGTCCTCCCCATGATGGGGCCACGAGCAGAGACCAAACCTCCCGTAGTGACAGCAGAGGAATGAGACTGGGGGCTTCTGCTTCCCACCCTTGGGCTGGTTGGAGGCTCCCCCACACCAAATCCCAGCCTCTGAGACAGAGAGCATGTGGCTTCACCTCTCGCCCAAGAACCGGTTACATCTCGGGGTTGTCACCAAGCCATGCTACCCAGGCTCACCTCTCTTCTCCTCTCTCCAGGTCATTGCGGTGGTCATGGACATGTTCACCGATGTAGACATCTTCAAGGACCTCCTGGACGCGGGCTTCAAGAGGAAAGTGGGAGTCTACATCATTTTGGATGAGACCAACGTGAAGCACTTCCTCCAGATGTGCGACCGAGCCCAGATGCACGCTGGACACTTGAAGGTAGGGATGGTCCAAAGGGTCTGGGGCTGGGTGACCTCCTCCAACGCAGGGAGATGATGAGACCCCTGCTCCCTCTTGCCTTGGGGGGGATCACAACCCCCAAACATTGGGCAGTGCCAGATGAGTTGAGTCCATTTCTCCTGTAGCCGAAGCTGAAGGTGATGCCCAAATCCAGGAGTGCCAGGATGGAGAAGAAGGGATGAGAGATGGGGGACATGAATTCCCACCCAGCAAAGCTGGATGCAGAAAGACTGGGGTGCTGCTGGCACCCAGCCAGAGCCAACTGTGGGGCAGAGGGGTGCTCAGGGAGCTGCTGCCCCACAAGGCTGGGTATGACTCAACCAGGGCACTGCAAAGCCCGGGGCAAACCAAGGCACTCGGCTCATCCTGGTGACCAAGGCGGCAGGAGGGAAGGTGCAGGAGGAAGGATGCTCTGCCAGAGCTGGATCCCTGCTGTCGCCAGTCCCTGCCCCGGGGCAGGACCGGCAGGAGCAGCCACCGCCCGGTTCTCTCACTTTCAGGCTTTTCTGCAAGTCGGAGGCTGGAATTAAAAAACTCGATTTTCCCCTTTTCCGGAGCCTCCGCCTCAGCACAGGGAGCAGGGAGGCACCCACGCTGCCCGTGGCCCTGGCAGCTGCCAAGGATGCCCTCACCAGGCAGCGCCTTGGTGGGACCCATCCACCCGCACGTGCAGTGATCACCCGGCCCCAGGGGTGCTGGTGGCTGCACGGGACATCATTCCTGTGCCCAGATCCTGTCTGAAATGAGGGGAGAAGGGGCCAGGAACATGATCAGAAGGAGGGTCACAGGGATGCTCCGAGGGCTGGAGCAGCTCTGCTCTGGGGACAGGCTGAGAGAGTTGGGGGGGTTCAGCCTGGCGAAGAGAAGGCACCGGGGAGATCTTAGAGCACCTTCCAGTGCCTGAAGGGGCTCCAGGAAAGCTGCAGAGGGACTGGTGCCAAGGGCAGGGAGTGATGGGACGAGGGGGAACGGGTTCCAAGTGCCAGAGGGGGAGATGGAGATGGGATGGGAGGGAGAAATTGTTTGGTGTGAGGGTGGGGAGAGCCTGGCCCAGGGTGCCCAGAGAAGCTGTGGCTGCCCCTCCCTGGCAGTGTCCAAGGCCAGGTTGGATGGGGCTTGGAGCACCCTGGTGTGGTGGGAGGTGTCCCTGCCCATGGCAGGGGGTGGCACTGGGTGAGCTTTAAGGTCCCTTCCAACCCAAACCAGCCTGGGATTCTGTGTCTCTATGAAGATAAAGCAGCACAGGGGATGCCTGGCAGTGCAGGGGCTTGGTCCCAGCCCAAAGTGCCCCAAACCCCTCACACACCCATGGGTGTGCAGAGAAAATCCCCTGGTGTGGTGCTCGTGTGAACACAGAGGAAGACAAAGGGGCAGAGGGGAGGGTGGGGGTTGTATCAGCTCGGGACCAGCAGCAGGAGTGGGACCCTGGCTCCAGCCACAGGGCAGAACCCCGGGCTCCCCGCTGGGCACAGCGCTCCCATCCCCGGCATCGGGTGCCAATTGGCTGGAGCAGCCCAGCAGCTCCCTCCAGGACCCACAGACACCCCTGTCCTGCTCAGCCTCGCCTGCTGCTTGGCAGGGAAGCAATGGTGATGTCTCCACCGTGCCCGGGCAAGCTCCCCAGATGTGCTCATGGGAAGGGCAAGCCCACAGCTGAGCAGGAACACGTCGGAGCCACAGCACCCTCACACCAAGGCTTGGAAACAGAGTGGGCTTGGGACCCCCTCCAGGGAGCTGAAAGCACTGATGGGCTTCACCTTGCACCGTCCCCAGCCCCAGAGCCCGCTGGCCCAGCTTAATTGCTGCTCACAACAATCAAAGCAGACTCAGCTGGGCTTTTAACCCCCATCCAAACTCCCCGGAGAGTCTGGTGTCCCACAGGCTGCCTCTGCTCCGAGACCAGAAAAGCCAGAGCTGACGCACACCGGCGTCTTCCTGCATGAGCAAACCCGGTGGTGGGACTGGAAAAGCAGGAGAACATCTGCAGAGCTCGGCAGAAAGTCTCCAAGTTGGGATCTGCCACACGTTGCAGCCAATTTGCTGGCACGGGACGCAGCGAGGAAACTGGGGCAGTGCCTGGGAGCTGCTCCGTGAGCCGGGGGATGGTAACGAAAGGTTTATCTCGGTGCCTTCTGAGCTTTGCAATTAGCAAGGAGGCTCTGGGCAAAGGCAGTCGCTTGGTTGAGCAAGGAGGAGTTCCTGGGGGATGATTCACCCCACGCCGGGCTCGGCTCTGGCCACGGTGCGCCAGGCGCTCGCTGGCTGAGCCCTCGTCTTGGGAGAGATTAAATAAACAGATCTTACCTAACTGCAGTGAGGAGGGAGGGAAAGGTAACCAGCACCTCGCTTCTGGGAGCTTTGTTCCTCGTGGGTGTTACCTGAGAAAAACCCACGGCTGTTTGGTGCCTTTGTGCGAGGGTTCAGCGCCGAGCGGCACAGATCGACACCCTGGGATGCCAACGAGCAGAGGGCTCAGCCCTGGGTGCAAGGTTACTCTTGGCAGCCCCATGTGTAGGGACAACATGGGACAGGGATGGGAATTGCCAACCGAACCTGCTCACCAGCCAACCCCAACCCGCTCACCAGCCAACCCCAACCTTCTCACCAGCCAACCCCAGTGCTGCCCATGCCACACATAAGCACGTTCAGCACCCCCTCGCCAGCCACACCAGGCAAAAAGGTGAACAAAGACACCAAAAGACCCCAAAGGTCCCCAACTCAGGGTGTAAAACATCCCTGGAAACCTGGTCAGGAAAGCCTTGGCTTTTGCATCATGCTGAGACCAGCTCCAAATCACTGTCCCTCCTGCCAGGCACAGGGTGAGGGCACCTAGGGTGCCAGAGCTTGGCTTGAACCCAGGCTTAGGGCTGTACCAGGTCATGTTCTCCAGGGAAAGAGGAGACCCCAGGGACACAGATGAGGAAGGTGGAGTTGGGAAGGACAAAGTTCTTTTTTCTTTTTTTTTTAAAAAAAAAAACCACAAAAAAACAACAAAAAATGACAACCATGGAGGCCATGACCTGGTGATGACACAGCAATGGCATTACTGACAGCCCAGCAGGACCAGGAGGAATGCAGTGTTTTCATAAGAAAATGTTTTCTCCCCACCCAAGGGAGACCTTTTGCAGTGAAGATGCTATCTGCTCAGCTGCAGAAATGTGCTGCTGCCCTCCAGACAAGAAAGTACAGAGCCATGAGCCAGACTGGAGATGGAAAATAATTCTCTTGGAGCAAAGGCTGCCCCTCCATGCCTGAACTCCCTGCAGGGGGGGACACCCCCCTCCCCTGCCACCTCTGCAGGGACCCACTGAGGTACCACTGAGGTATCTCCTCTTTTGGTCCATGACCCCAGGTTTCATTTTGCCCCAGTGTTTAGTTTTTTTTCCCCACCCAGCCTTAAAAACAGGGGCAGACCCCCAGATTTAGGAGCACAGCAAGGGGCAAAGCCAGTGGAGAACAAGCCCACTGCCACCAGGTCCACTTGCGCTGTCCTGGGGTCACCACCTTCCCCTAAAACCACTTGTACCTCTCCCGCTGGGGAGGAGGGGAAGAGTTCCCTCTCCCACGATGGCATTTGCATAGATCGCAGGAGATGGAAAGATCTGGCAGCATTGTCACACTCTGCTCACCCACGGACACGGGCAGCACCGGGTTCAAGAGGTAGAAAACACTGCCCGACTCTTGGGCAGAGCAGGAAATTCTTGAACCAGGTTCTCGGTTCACTGCGTGGCCCTGAGCAAGTTATTTTATCTCCCCATCACCACGGCCTCCTCTGAGCAGGCCATGAAGTGCATTTCCCACTCCTCAAAAGGGCTGTGGAGCATCCACAGGGGCATCACTGGAGGGGTGAAGGATGCTCTGGAGACCAGCCCTCTGCTCCTGCTCATGCCTCTGCCTTTGCTTTGCAGAACCTGCGAGTCCGGAGCACGGGGGGGACAGAGTTTTTCACACGCTCAGCCACCAAGTTCAAAGGGGCTTTGGCCCAGAAGTTCATGTTTGTGGATGGGGACCGTGCCATGTGTGGATCCTACAGGTAACCGATGGTTCATACTCTTGCCCAACCCATGGAGGCATTGGTCAGAGGACTGACTCGGACCCATGTGGTCCAAAGTCCTGGTCGCTGCCCAGCCTGGCCCCAGGACCCCATCCCAGCCCCAGAGGAGGAGGAAGAGGATGCTCCTCTCCTTCTAGACTGGGAGATGACTTTGCAAGGCCAGCCTCAGATTTGGAGTGGGACCCAAGGGGTCCCCACCACCTCACAACCAGGTCTAGGCCACCCCTCCTTCTCAGAGGTGGTGGGACACACCAAGTGCTCCTGCCAATGGATGTGTTGAGCACAAGGAAGGACAAAAGCACCAAACCACAGCCAGTCTGAGCTCTCATGTTGACCTCAGCTTTCCCTGTTCAACATTTCCCACCCAAAATATTTTCCAATTTGTCCAAAAGAAAACTTGCTTTGGTAGAAATCGCTCAGTCTGAGTAAGGTTTTCAGCTCTAAAAGACAAGTTTCATAAACATGGAACTGAAACATTTCCTACTGCAGCAGAAAGCACATCCATTCAGGAGTCCTTCTTCTCAACTAAGCCAAACTGAGAAGGGAAAAGCAACCAACACCACAATGAAAAACTAACTGGCCCACACCAAACACCTTTCATTTTCACGCCAAGTTCCAGTGTGCTCAAGACTTCACCCCTTCGTTCTAATCTGGGATGGGAGCTGTATCTTCGATCTCATCGTTATTAATGTTTACGATGAGATCATGTCCCTGCTAGCACCATCAATCCCCCGGGGAAAGCCAGGGCTGGGGAGAGGCGTGTTATTTACCAGCAAGCACCCAGAGACTTTCCAATTTTTTCTGTTCCAGCTTCACCTGGTCTGCGGCGAGGACGGACCGAAACGTCATCACGGTCCTTTCGGGCCAAGTGGTGGAGGCGTTTGACAAGCAGTTCCAGGAGCTCTACCTCATGTCCAAGGGGGTGAGCCTCAAGTCCATCTCCATGGGTGAAGAGCCCGAACCTGAGCCCGTCACGCTGCCCTCTGTCGTGCCAGTGACCCCCGCCAACGCTGTGGTGAAGAAGCTGATAAACCCCAAATACGCCCTGGTGAAGGCCAAGAGTGCTGACCAGATCAGCAAGACTTCATCCGAGAACCAGGACAAAAATCAGAAGACAGACAACAAAGTGAAAGGGCAGCCTGAGGGCCAGGCAGGCGACAGGCACGGCGATGTGGCAGACCTCTCCCTGCTCATCCATCCTGGTCTCCTGAATCTGGAGAAAGCCAACATGTTTGACTATCTGCCCACCTGGGTCGAGCCCGACCCCGAGCCTGGGAGCGAAGTCTTGGGTTACATCAACATTATTGACCCCAAGATAAAGAACGTGAAGCTCTCGCAGATGAACCGCATCAAAGTCTGCGACGTCTCCCAGGCCAGCGCCCAGCACCGGCAGATGCTGAAGAACCGGCAGATGGAGGCCAAGAAAAACTCAGACAAAGAACCACCTCTGGTGTCCCCCTGCCAAAGACAGACCTCCATGGAAATTCCTGCAGCCCCCATTACCAGCCCCACTGAAGGTGCCAGTTGGACAACAAAGCAAGCAGGAACATTTGCCACTTTACCACTGGGCCACTGCTTGAAACCACCAGAGGAGACACTGGAGAACATCAAGCCCCCAGTTCCAAAACCAAGGACCATCCCTGTTGGTGTTATTGTGACCAAAGTCATTACGTCCTGTGACAGCAGCACGGCCCCTGAGGGTGACACACAACCACCACTGGCTGACCGCATGGATGCGAAGCAGGAACCGGAGGAGAACCCCAACGGAGTTTCAATGGAGACCTTCCATCTCCAGCCAGACCAGCCAGAGGTAGGGCCACAGGAGGACCGAGGGCCTCCCTGCACCCATAATGGGCTGGGGGAAGAAGAAGAGGAGGAGGAAGAGGAATTCATCACTCTCAGTGACCAGGAGAGCTATTCCAGCAGCTCTGCTGACCACAGCTACCGCCGCTCCAATGCCTCCTCCATCTCAGACGAGTACTTTGAGGTGAGGGATCGCTACGGGCCACTCCGGAGAACCAACTCGGATGTCACCCACAATGGGGACATTCTGCCCATACAGAGGAAGCTGAGCGACCCTCACATCAGCCGGGGCACCTTCCTCAGCCCCTTGGGGAGCCTCCCATCCCTGAAGCACGTCCGCATGGAGGACGTGACGAAGAGGAGGAGCAACGCTGTGGAGATTCGGTGTGTGCTGCCCCGCACCATCCTGGATGGCAACAGCTCCTACCCCAGCAGTGCCACACAGGTAGGACCTTTTGCTATAACCTTCCCTATGTTCCTCCACCCTACCAAGGTTACAAACCTGGAGATGACCCAGCCAGCTCAGCAAAGGCGTGGTGTCATCCCTAGCTTTGGTGTCGCGTCCTAGATGCTGAGATCAGACTCCCCATATGGGAGAATAACACCCTACATGCAGCCATGGTAGGAGTCACCCGAGAGGTGCTGCTCTTGGTCGGGAAGGAGATGGTCATGCCACAGCTCTCGAGTGCAATGGGAATGGCTGGTAAAGGGGAAGCTTTCAGGAGTTAAAGGTTAGCCCATGGCATCGGGCTGGGAGATGGGAGCTGCTGAGCTCCATCCCACAGCCCTTCATCAGTGGCACCATGCCCAGCCAGGGACAGACTGTGCGTGCAGGCGTGTCCTTCTCAGGCTTGTTTTCTAGCTCCTTGCAGAGGTGATTAGCATCAAAGCAAAAGCACTCGGACACATAATTAGACAGAGCAAGACAGCAGAGAAACAGGGACGGCAACCTCCATGGGCGAGCTTTGCAGTCAGCAGCTTCGTGGCTGATCCACGAGTGATGCCAGACCTTGTCACCCCACGGGGCACACGCCAGCGTCCCCACCACGGCAGGACCATCACCCCATCCAGGCATCCCTATTTCCACCTCTTGGACCTCTACCAAGCATTTTGGTTTCTCCAGGCTCCCCCCCACGCTGTTTTTTCAGGGCATCCAAACCCCCCCAGGGCTAAACCAGCAGCTGAAATCGCTGAAGCCACCCGAGGTCACCAGGCTGAGCGTCTGATCTGTATTTACAGGGAATTAAACTCCCCAGCCCACAGTCCCCTCGCTTCTCCCTCCCCAGCCAGCGCCACGGAGCTCAGAGCAGGGCTTTAATCCTCACACATCAAATATCGGAGCCGTGCAGGGTGAGGAGCACCCAGCCCTTTGATGCTCTGTGACCCTAGCCCTGGGTGCCACCTTGCTCGCAGTGGCCAGGTACGTTGGTGTTCCTGCAGTAACTCCTTCTGGCCCTTTGATGAAAGGTGGACAATTAACAACACCACCAGGGCTGGGAAAGGCAGAGCTCAGATGATGGAAACTCACAGAGAAGAGTTTCTCCCATGTGCAAAAGCAATAAATCAAAGCAATCCTTGATTAACTCTCCAGAAACCTCGAATCTGACAGGAACCACCATCAGTCCCACCAAACAGTTTTATTCTGGGTCCACATTTCCTACATGCTGGCCCATAGCCCACCAAGAACACAGCACCCGAGTTATCCCCAGATCCAACCCTGCCCACACCCTGCACGGCAGCATGAGGAGAGCACCAGGGACACTCAGGTCCTCTCCTGTCGCTCCCCCTCCTGCAGACCCCCAGGTCTGTGCAGAGCAGAGGTTTCCAGACAAAGCCCCCTCCCACTCATCGCTTAGTGCCAGGCAAAATACCCATCCTGGGAGCTCCATTGGTGGGGCCTTACCTGGGTACAGGACCCTGCTGATCATCCCTGGCATGATGATGATGAACAAGGGCAGCATCTTCAGGTAGCTGGCCAAGATGGAGCCAGCCTTGGCGTGACTCAGGCTCTTGGCAGAGAGCGACCGCTGGACGATGACCTGCGGGAGAGCCGGGTGGGATGGCTGAGCAGCCACCGACACTTCCTAGTCAACATCAGCCTTCTCCTTGCCCAGACCACATCCCAAGCATCCCCAAACGCTGGAGCCATTGGGCATCAGGCCCAAGCACAGCATGGATGTGTACCCAACCCACAGGCTGGGCTTCTCCCCAGACCAGAAATGGGTCAGCGTGATGCCATAGCACCACAAAAGCCCAGCACAACCACCACAGCGTGTCCTCCTGCTGATATCAACCATCCCCACCACCACCCGCTCCCCTCTTGCCCCTTCTATTCAATCTCCTGCCCAAGGAGTGCCCACAATAAGGACACCAAGTCCAGCCTCCTCCTACCACAACTCCACCGCCTACACTGCTCAAACCATCACACCTCAAAGCTCTGGCCAAGCCATGTCCATCCATGATACAGTCAGCCCTTGGGTTTTGAAGCAAACTCTCTTAAATAGGCAACATCCATAGCAAATCCTGACTTTAAAAGAGCCCAGGCTCCCCCTGAGGGCTTACAGAGAAGTGCTCAGCACGCAGCAGGACTCTGTAGCTCCATGCCATGGTGGGCAGGAGGGACCAGGTGCCAGTTCCTGGGGTGGGATGCTCAGGAAGCTGTGGTTTAACTTCTGCCCAAGAGCCAGAGCACGTCAGGAGCTGCAGGACCCACCACCCGGCTCAGTCACCATGTGCACCACGACAGGCACATGATGACCTCCGAGGCAGAGGAGCTAAACCACCTCTAGTTCTCCCCATCTGAAGACATCTCAGACTTTAGCATTGATTTTAAGAAATCCAGTTAAATCATTCTAACATCACCCAGGCTAAACTGCTTTAATGCAGCTCCCCTGGCCAAGGCAGGAGGTGTCTGCTCCAGGACCACTGGGATGTACAGGCTGAATGACTGAGCACTGAGATGATGCCCACAGCATGGTGGAGATGCAGTGCTGGAGGCACAGCAGGGGTCTCAGCAGAGGCAGGGTGGATAAGTGGGTGCAGGTGGCTCTGCAGCCTCCCAGCCCCCTACTTGTACTGCCACCAGCACTTGGTGCTCAGCAGATCTGATCTCACCCAGGGAACGTCTGCACGGGATGCAATCACACCTCCAGATTGCGGTGCAGACACACCCAAAGAGGGAGATAAATATCTGGTGACCACAGCCATGTGTTAAGGCCTTACTCAGTCCAGAATTGACATTACTGGTGCTCAGACCCGATCCAAACATGTCTCTCAACCCAGCTAATCAGAGCCACCCCCGCAGTGGTGTTGCAGCTCCTGACCTCACCTCCTCTCCCAAACCTCCCTCCTTTCATCTAATCTTGGTAGCCACCTAATCCCACAGGTTAGGTCTGGATGACTGAATGCTCTTTGAGACTGAAATGAGCGCTTAGATGATTAAGAAGGATGTTCAGGCTGCAGCTGCAGAGAAGGTGTTGAGATACCGCTGGCATCCTTGGTCCTGGATCTCCAGGTGGCCATGACTTGGCTTGGGACAGCCTCTGGGCTGCCAGGGTTGCTTGCTCCTCTGATTTCTTGTTCTGGCAATGCACTGTCCTGCACATGCAGCAATGGTTAAGACTTGAGGCAGTTTTGAGCTGCCACCATTCTCAGAAGAATTTGGGCAAGGGAGTACACCAAGTGGCAGAGGGGCTTGTCCGTGAGGACCAAGTCCACAGCACAGATGCATGAAGAGGCCGTCCATGCAGGGGGACAGCAACCCCACAGCAGCAGTAGCTCATCTCTTTTTCTGCTCTAACAAACAGGGGACACACATCTACCGCTACCGACCCAGGAACCCTGAGGGCAGAGAACAAGGCAAGGAGGTCTCCTGCTCCCCGACGCATGAGAAACCCCTCGGGGCCACCAAATACAGAGGGGATGGAGCTGAGCCCAAAAAGACCATTGCAGGCAGCCAGCCCTACTGGCAGAGCAAAGCCTTCAGCCCCAGCAAGCCCACGCAGCCCGGCCACCTCTCACCAAGCAACCCCAGAACATCAAGCAAACGTTTAACCTCCCTGCCAGAAAGCCAGAAGACAACTGAGGAGATGAGGACACCGCTTGGCATCCCGCTCTCCAAACTGTCTCAGTCCAAGCACCTCAAGAACAGGGTTGCGGGACCCCCGGGTGCTTCTATTGACTCCAAAAAGAAGCTTCCTGAGACCACCAGCCAGAAGGACCATTAGGCACTGATGCAGGTGGACTTCTAGGGCGAGAAAGGTGGTAGAGCGTGCCTGGAGCCCAGGCAACGCCGTGTTACATGGGGCAGGGGATTCTTGTTTACATTTACCTGGTCGGTGCACCAGTACCACGTGGCCATGATAGACAGCCCGAAAGTCATCCCGGTCCAGGGCAGATCTCCAGAGACTGGATCTCGGAAGAGGTGCATTGCATCCGCTCTGGGCAGGTGGCAGGTAGTGTTGGGCACAATCTTGGACGGCACGGCTTTTAGATAAGCCTCTTCCAGTTTGGGGTAACCTCCAATCTCATTAAAGGCTGGAAAGCATCGTTGGGGGGGGTTTGGTTAGAGCCGAGCAAATCGTGGTGGCCTCCAAGATCAGCTGGCAAAATGTTCCCCAACTCCCTAACTCAGGAGTGCTGCCCAGAGAGGGAGGGCTCGTTCATGGTCGTGTTTTCTTCTAGTTATTTAAGAGACTCTTCTGTTCACATTTTGCACAGCAGGTCCTGGCACAGCCCCCACCCTCCCTCCGGAGGGTGACCCATGTTCAGGGACAGAGGCTCCTCAAGGGACCCACCTCTTCTGACCTCGTACTGTAAAAGCAACCTCTTTGTTAAAGCTCCGCTGTCCCAGAGCAGGGAAAACTCACCCAGGACTATTAAAACACAAGATTAGGTAGCCTTTGACTTGATACCCGACAGCTCAAGGTGCCTGGGCACGAGGCTCTGAGCATTTCCCCAGCGCCCCCCACGCGACTCCAGCCCCAAACTTCCAGAAAAAACAAAAAACAGAAAAATTAAAAAAAAAAAGACCCTCTTCACTGTATTTTTCCTAAGAAATGGGATTCAAGGTCTGGGTCTTAGCCTGCACCCCGCTGAGGAGTACGTGCCATGGACAAGCCCTAGCAAGTGAGAGCCTCCAAGCCCTTGGCAGCCGCTTCCAAGCTCCTCCCGCCCGCGCCGGAGCCGCCAGCCCCCGGCAGCAGCTGCCAACCGGCCCTGGGCTCTGCCCTGGCCCCCCACCGCCTCCCCGCTCCGGGGAACACGGGCTGAGCGCTCCCGGCAGCTCCCCCGGTCCCTCTGGCAGGAGAATTGTGGAAGCAGAGGCGTTGCTCCTCAGAGGAGGGAGGGACAGGAGGCACCAGCCCTGCTCCCCCTTTGTGCCACAGCGGCCGTGCAGGAGATGAGCAGGGGGGTGCGTTGGCACCCCCAAACCCACAGCAGCTGCTGGTGCCTGGGAAAGGAGAGGAGGCTCCAGGACCCCCACCAGGCTCACGGAGGGGAGGCTCAAACCAAGACCCATGAGCATCCCTCGGTGGATTTGCCCCCCAAGTCCTGTCCAGCTGTCGCATCCCGCATCCCTCCAGCCCACAGGCTGTGGTCCAGACCCTCAGCTCGTTCCCCTCCAACACGGTGGTGTGATGGGAATGTGCCCCTGGGAAGTCACCCTCCTGCAGGACCATGCCCACGAATGCTGCTGTCTTTAGACCAAGAGATAATCCCTCGGGCATCAGGTGCTGAACACTGGGATCACCATCAAGTGCCAGCTGGCTGAGTCCCTGTTGCCCTGTCCTGTCCCCATCCCAGGGCATCCCCTTCACCTCAAGCTTTTGGGGAGTCTGCATAGAGGCATCATCATCCGCCATGACCCCCCCCAAAAAACCCCACCCCCCATGGGAGTCGGTGTTTGTGAACTCCTCCTGCTCTTGTGCAAGCAGCCCTGGCCCCCCTCCAGCGCTTGGTTTATCCAGGCACCGGCTACTCCCCAGCTTCACACGGGCGTTGGGCACCAACAAAGGCCTCCAGAGTCAGGGAGCGAGCGCTGAAAGCAGAGATTTGTGCCCGGGGGTGTGGGCCTGCTCCCTCCCCAAAGGTGTTCGCCAGCAAGTCACGACACCTCCGCTCGCTGGGATGGAAGAGCAGGGCGAGAACCTCCAGGCAGCGGGAGCCCAGGAGCTGCACCCTGCGAGCTCCACCAGGATTGACAACCCCATGGTGAACACCAAGTGGGGTGCAGCATGGCATGGCCTCTCAAATGCATGATGCTGGAGTCAAGGAGAGCCACTGCCAGCACCACCACCCACTGAAACAGCCCCCAAGCTCTCTTAAGTGATTTATCTACACCTGCTTGTTGTCCAACCCCAGACTGCTCTGCCCAGCGTTGCACCCACAGGGGTTTGCAGAATCCTCCTGCCCTCCCTCAGGAGATGCAGCCCTATGCTGCTCCATCCCTTCCAACAGCAGCAGGGGAGGCAGTGGTCCAGGCAGGGTGGGCCTGGGGTGCTCACAGCTTAGCAGATGAGCATCAGCATCACTGCAACAGCCCTCACGGTCTGAAGATACAAACAAGATAAAACATGGAGGTTTCCTCTATTAGATGAGCTGGAGAAGAGCTGGAGAAATCTGAGCACTCTTGAGGGATATCAGTCTCCACCCCAGGCTCCATCCCAGCCTCCAGCTACTCAGGTCTCCTCAGACCTAAGGAACAAACTGTGACCAGCAACTTTTGGATCAGTCCTTCTCCCTCATGCCCTCACCTCCCTGCACATCCCGTGCCACGCTCTGCAGGTTGGCCAAACCAAACAAACCTGGGCTCTGCAGGCCCCAGAGGGGATCTCCCAGCCCTTGCCACCTGCCCTCCCTTCCTCCTTGGGCTCTGTGTCACTGCACCCAGCCAAGCCACCAGACACCAGCCTCAGCGAGCCCCATGGCCAACTACAGCTCCAGACACCACCAGCAACGTCCAAGCACCCCATCCAACGTCAAGGCTGCAGCCACAGCTTGGATCTGCTTGGACAAGCACCATGCTCCTCTGCCCAGCATGGCTCCTTACTTCTGCTGGGGAATCTGGTATTATTGTTACTTCTCCAGGAAGTATCTGTCCTTCTGTTTGGTTTTTGTGACTGCATCTTGTTGTCCACAGGGCTCACCCAGAGCAAGCTCTGTTTTTGCACAGGGGAGCAGCCATGGGACCGAGTCTGTGGCTGCTTCCACCTCCACGATGTTGGGTCAAAGCCTTTCCTACCCGCCTGCTTAAGGAGATTTCTGCAGGAGATGGTGGGAAGCATCTCAGGAGCATCTCTGGAAATCCTCCTCTGCAGTTAAACACCTGCCTTTGAAGCTGGACCCTGATTTTTTGCCTCCTGCTCCTCAGGGCCAGGAGCCCCATGGCAGAAGACAGCTGATGAAAGCTCCCAGCCTTGCAGGGATGCTCTGCGGCCAAACGTATGGAGACACAACAGTGCTGAGTGTTCATGAGTGGTGATGAACCGTGCTCACTCCAGCCAGGGGGAAGGCACAGCACTGTGCTCTCCATCCCCAGGCCACCCCGTCCAGTTGTGCCTTGTCCTGGCACCACTGGTGTGGTTCAATCCTTTCTGAAGACCCCACCACCACACAGCGTCGAGTTTGGACATCTCCACCCACACAGGGGTAGCACAGTGGCAGAGGGGACACATAGAATCATAGAATAGAATCATTGTGGTTGGAAGGGACCTCCAGGGTCATCAAGTCCAACCTTTATCCCATCATATTCCTGCCCACTGGACCATCAGACCATGGCCTCAAGTGCCTCACCAACCCGTTTTTTGAACACCCCCAGGGACGGTGACTCCACCACCTCCCTGGGCAGCCCATTCCAGTGCCCAACCACCCTCTCAGTGAAGAACTTCTTCCTAATATCCAACACAGGGGGTCCACAGACTTTCTTCGAGTGACTGCTATGGGCCAAAGTCCTGCTGGGCATCTTGGCCACCAAACTGCTCAGGCTGAGTCTTTTTATTTATTTCTGAGACCACGTGCACGAGGAGAGAAGGTCCCCAAGGAAGGGGGATCTGTGCTGTCCCAGCTCTCACCTTTCACCGCCAACGTGATGGCTCCCAGGACCATGATGAGGGTCTGGAGGGTGTCGGTGTAGATGACAGCTGCCAGCCCCCCTGCACGAGAGCAAGGACAGCGTCAGGCTCGGGTGTGAAGTCCCAATAAAGCTGTTGGGGATGTCCCTGTCACCAGTCTGGTCCTGCCACACTGTGGTCACGGGGGGCTGCAGTGGGAGGGTGAACGGCTCCTGGGTGTGTCCCACTGGGGTGGGGGGAGCCACTGACACCTGCAGGGGCTGCGATCCCCTGGGGCTGGGAAGGGGAGCTGAGGGGATGGTGGCAGGGGAGGGATCCAGCCCCATGTCCTCATGCAGTTGGGAAGATGCTGGCCACCCCCAGCCCCAAATCTTTGGATGCTCCAGCAAGGAGAATCCAAGGATCAGGACGCTGACCTCATCATTCATCCCACCTCTCCCTAACTCCATACCAGTCCTCCCCCTCCATACACCCTCCATACCCTCCTCCCACCTCTCCCTAACTCCATACCACTCCCCCCCCCCCACCACCCCCCCCTCCCCACC
>VZRW01012454.1:1047483-1074234 GCA_013398125.1 Aegotheles bennettii
TCCATATCCCCCCTGTACCCTCCTCCCAACCCCACAGTTTTATTTTTCCATAATGGGCTCTCCCTTCCCATCCAGCCAGCAGCACCTCTCGCTTCCCATCCCAAGCTCTCCCTCTGGACCTGTTGCAAAGCCAGGACCTACTTAACCTGGCCAGAAAGCAATGACTCAGCACACAAACCAAAGCATTAAAAAATAGCAGAGTTAGAGAAAATGGGTCAAAAACTGGAGCGGTTTCAATGCCAGTCACCAACTCCCATCCTGGGAACTCAGGGCTGCTTCCTCTCCAGCCATGCCTGGGCTATGGAGGGGTGTTCTCAGGGGGACACAGGGATCACACCCTCTGCCTGAGCTCACACTGAGGTGCCCGACCTCACAACGAGCCTTGTGGGCAAGAATAAAACCCAGGATGGGATTTGCTTAAAACCAAAGTCTTGCAAAATCCACCCTGTTTCAGACACACTTCCACTGCTTCCCCTTTTGATGGCTGGGGTGAGATAGAGGGAGAATTTACTGCCAGGGGAGGGAATGTCCCAGCCAAAACAATATCCCAAAGGGCTGGCAGGGACATATGGGACTGCAAACCAGGAATTCCCAGTTTCCAACTCCAAACTCTTGTCACCTCCAGATCACAGAATAACAGCATGGATTGACCCTGCACAAAAATTCCTGGTCCTAGGATGGGGTAGCATGGGTAGGAAATATTCCTGAAAGCTTTGCAGAGAGAGGGCACTGAGTGGCATTGCAGGCAGGGCAAGGGGAGGGACATGGGTTGGGTAAAGGTTCTCAGCTTGGAGATTCCACAGTAATGATCCTGTAAGAGGAAAAGCCCTGATTACTGCTGCTACGAGTAGGTGCACACACAAGAAAGTGTTCAGCTACAGGATGGAGGAGGAGTTCTTACAGATGACAAAGGAGAGCTCGTGCATTGAGTCATTGCCTGAGCTGACACTCGAGAAGGTGCTCAGATACCAGCAGGATAGGGCAGGGACTGCAAACCCCTTTAGGATTAAACCCCAAAGACCTTCCAGGAGCAACAAAAATTAAATAAAAACAGGGGTTTAAGTTCAACCAACGTAGAAAGATTGAGGCCAGCAGACACTGAGCGACCTACCTGCAATGGTGTAGAGCCCCGTGACCACCAGCATGAGGACAGTGGAGAGGTAAAGGTCCCAGCCCAGGCAGACTTGCACGAAGAGGGCCCCCGAGTACAGGTCCGTCTGTGCAGGGGAGAAGAAACACAGGGCTGGGACAGGAGGGACATCACAGATGCCAGGAGGTCATTGGCAACTGGGAGGGAAGGGGGCACTGGTGCTGCCACAGCCTTCGAGTGCAAAGCAGGGAGCTGGAGATACTCAATCCTTTATGGAACCAGACCCCAATCTGAGCTACCTCCCTGCTGCCCTGAGTACCCCCAGCTCCCCCCACCTGGCAATGTCCTGCTCTCCAGGAGGCATCTCACCATGCTTCCTGCAGAGCCCTGGGAAATCTGGCACCAAGCAGGCACCAAGGGGCCATGGTCCACCAAAACATCGGCACCCTTGGGTGCTCCTTGGGGGCAGCCCAAGCCACCTGTCCAGCCCAGCACATCTGTGCTGCTTTCTGCACCCCAGGGCCAACGAATGGGGGTGGCTGCAGCTGGAATTTCACGTTCTGCTTGGCAGGATTCGCCCTCCTGGCACCCGCTCTGCTGCCGAGGAGGCTGCCAAGGACCAGCTTCCCCCTCCCCAGCTGCAGCAAAACCATCCAGGCCATCAAACCGGTCAGGAGGGTGGCAGTGAGCCTAAAAACACTGCTGGGGGCAGGAGGGGACCTCTTCCCAGGTGCAGGGACTTTCCAAGGTGCTTGCTGGTACCTGCAGTGCCTTTAGTGATGGACAGGGCAGCTCTGTGCCATGTCACTCGAGTCCATTAATGGTGCTCAGCTGGGTGCTGGTGGGGCAGGACAAGGTGATGCCCTGCTCCTTGGCAGTGTTTCATCCTTGGCAGCCACTCCACAGTGAGGAGCACACGTGGGTAGTCCCAGCATGGAGTGCAAGACCCCCAAGACTGCCCTTCCTGAGCCTCACCTCAATGCCAAGCCATTTCTCTGTTGAGCATCTCTGGGAAAATATCTCCTCCTGGTTTTGCACAGGTGGAGAAACAAGTGGCAGAAGCTGCTTCTGGCCCTGAGGGAGAGGCAGCAGCCCAGGGGCCCTGCACCACAGCATGGACCAGCATGAACACATCCCCCACCAGGTCCCCAACATTTGCAACTACCCTTGTAAAGCCCAAGGAAGAAGCTCAGGGTTTCTACTTGGCCACAGAAGGACAGACAGAGTCCATGCCCAACACACTGCCTCTGCCCACTCCACCCACTCCTGCACCCAGCCTCCTGCAGGCTTGCAGCTCACTCAGCCACCAAACTCCCTCGAGATGGTTGACACCCTAAAAGTGACCCCCAGTTCCCACCCGTGGTAGGGCTGGACCCACACAGGGAGGTCTGGTCACCGTCTCGTAGCAACAGGACATTAAGCAGAGACTCAGAGGAAGCTGGGACACGTCCTCCAACAAAGGCAATGATGCTGTGGGAGGAAAGGACCAGACACAGCAGCCAGTGCCTGTGCCACCACCACCGCATCTCCACCCACAGCTAAGAGCCAGACATCCCCAGCTGAGGGTATCTTCACTAGAACCTTGTTTGGAGAAGGAAACAGGGCCAGAAGAGGCAGGAAGAGGCAAGATGAGCTGACACCACACCCTCGCCTGGAGCCGTGACAGCTTCCAACAGCCAACACATCAGCTCGGAGTTGACGTCTTTCTTCACACATCTCCCAGAAACCATCCCCAAACAGCAGCGCTGTCTTGCCTGGTCATGTGGGAGCAGTTGTTTGGGATTAGTAACACGGAGGACTGGTGTTATTTCCCATGTCGCACCTCCCTCCCCATCTCTGCCTTCCCTCCCCCAGCCACGGGGCAGCCAAGGACTGTCATCATGTGATGGAGAGGAGCCACGCAGAACCAGGCAATGGAGGAACGTGTGCCACCTAGCAGGGCTCCATCAGCCACGAAAGCCAGTAGGTGAGCACACATCCAGCTTCACCACCACATGAAAACCTGTTCCTTAGCAGATGAGCCCACACCGTTAGGCACAATGTTAATGAAGTCCCAAATCAAACCAACCAGAAGAGCACTTACACCATGATCTTGAGGATAGTAATTTAGGGACTGTTCCACGACATCTAGACCAGGTTTTACACCACAGTCATGCCTAGCATTCCCAAGGGAGGTACTACGTGTCCTCAGCTGCACTTGGGCTTGGCCATGTCTCCAGGAGAGCCCTCGCCAGCAGCAAGAGGCAGTTCAGCCCTGGAATGTGCTGCTGAAGAGGAACCAACTCACAGGCAACCAAACCCTCCACCAGTGGCTCCTCTTCAATAGATGCCTTTTCCTCACAAATGCTACCCAACCACAGCTTGATACCACCAAGACCACCGAGCAGCCCTACAAGAGGACAACTGAGCCATTCATGCAGTGCAAGCTTCAACGACAAGGCAAGAAGAGTCCCAACCAAAGGCCCTCAGCCATCTCCTCCCAACACAACCTTAAGCAGGAACCCAAAATATTTTGAGTCTCCTCCCCAGCACACCGCCAGCCAAGAATCCCTGGTGTCTTCTGGAGCTCCCAGTGTCCTTTGGAAGGGATCCATCACTTGTCATCTCGGCACCTGCCAGAAAGCCATGACTGCCTGCTCCTCCAGCAACCCTTCCCCAGAGCCCAGCTGCCAAGACTCAACCCTGGATGAGATATTTCATAACAGCTTCTCCTGGCTTTCTCAATGCTTAATCATTTTTGCAGTCGTCTGCAAATGAGCCTAAGCCTTTGCTATGAGGAAGCAGAGGCATCTCCACCTCCCTTCCTGGTAATTCTGCTAGGGTGGGAAAAAATAAAAGCGCATGTGTCCGAATTGTTAATAAGACATTCCAAACACAAAAACAAGCTAATTAAAACCAGGCATGACCTATTCTTGAAACAAGTCCTTTCAACTGTGAAAGCAGAGCAGGAGCCTTTGAAGTCAGGCCTCATAATCCAGCAAGATCCCTGCCTCCACCAGTGACCCCAGTTGGAAACTTGTTCTTGCCCAACGTTGTTAAAGCCTTCCCAATAAAAGCTGGCTATAGAGACAGCTTGGGTTTAACAACTGATGGAGCCAAACCCTCAGTAGAACAAGTTATCCAGGGTACAGGGGAGTCTCCAGGGGCTCTTCACCAAGGCTAGGATGTCTGTGCAACTCCTCACGTCTTCCTAGACAGGGGGACACCATCTCTCAGCAGGGCTTTGGGCTGCTCTGCTGCACCCTGCCATGAAACAGGAAGGGTTGAGGTCCAAATTCCAGTAGAGGAGGGATTCTATTCCCTCCTGCCCCAACAGAAGGGCCATGGGAGCAGCCGTGACGCCGTGTCTCAGCTCAGGAGAATGTGGAGTGGAGACCCATGAATGAACCCAGTGTCTGCATGGAGAGGAGGCAGGAAAAGCCCAGCCAGTCCCAGGCTTTGAGACAGCCCCCAGTGAGGACCAAAGGGAACCCCCTCAGGGTGACAGCGCTGCCTAATTGCCGAGTTTCACACTCTCCTCCCACGCTCCCCCCCTCGGTCACCACCGGGGACAGGACACGGGGCCAGTTTGGCAACACCCAGCCTGTCCGCAGACACTCATCCCAACCCACTGCTGGAAACAACCATTGTTTGGGAGATTTACCATGAATGGAGTCAGATGCCAAGATAATCCCCTTATTAGGCTGAGTCCTCCTCTGTTGCATCCTGCATGACTCAGAGATCAGAGAAAACTCAGCAGACCAAAGAAACTATAGTGCTGGCTGAGAAAAGGCAGAGGAAGAGGCATCTGGGAGTGTCCACCAGGCTCCAAACACGAGGTTGTGCTGGGAAGGGCCAGGAGAACCTCAGAGGTTCCCATCGGTTCAGTCACCGCGTGGAGGTCATCTACGGGTTCATTTGGTGTTAGGCAAGGGGTGACACCACAACAGTACCCCAAGCTAAGAATGAGCTTGCAGGACATCCATCCCTTCTGGGCCAAGCCATGGAGAGACTAGAAACTGAACGGGCCAAGCACATCCCCATGGCATGGTAGGGCACTGTTTTGTAAGAGAAGAGGGGACATCTGTGATAGCCTGGAAAGAGACTCAAAGACAGCCAGCCCTCAAATTACTGGGAATTTCTTCAAATTCAGACCAGTAAGAACAAACTACTCCACCAGAAATCCCACCCAGCTTCCAACCTTCAAACACCAGCAGGGATTCACACAGGAACACCACCACTGACACGGATACTCCAGCATCTCCCTCGGGCTCCTCCTGGCTCTTCACTGGGAGCAGGGGAGAGATGTCCCCAGAGCAGCACACAGGAGGGGAATGAGTAACAGTGCAGTGGACGTTAGGACAACTGGGGAATAATCAAAGCATCACTGCCCAAACTTGGGAACTGAACTGGTGCTCCAGGAGCCACCAGGGTTTTCAGCACCATAGATGATGAGGGTATAAAGAACATCAGTTTTATGGGAAGAATTCCCTGCAGAACAATGGGATGGGGGGATAGAGGTGACAGCTGCACTGACTGAGTCACCAGCATCACCTCTGCCACGCTGCAGCCCCTTGCCCAAGCAGGTCACGGGGAGGAGATGGGGCTCTCCTGGAGCTGGGGACATCCCACCCCGCAGCGCCGGGGTCCGTCTGGGGCGGGGGCAGCCTCTCCCTCCGCATGCGGTGCTCAGAGAGCGCTGTTTGCGGGATGCTCCGTCCTCCGCATCCCTCGGGAGGGAGGGACCAGGTCTGCACGGGCAGCGCTGCTGTGCCCGGGGCTGCGGAGCGCGGAGCTGCGGGCAGGGAGCGCCGCGCCGCGGGGAAGAGCAACCTTAACCCTGCTCCAGAGCACAGCTCCTGGCTACTGGCCACACTCAAGGTGGGACTGGGTGGTCTTTAAGGTCTCTTCCAACCTCGGGTATGATTCTATGAAGAGCACATCGCAGAATTCCCAGCAGAGCCCAGCTCGGATGCTCCTGCCCCATGGGAGGTGGTGGAGCAGGATCGCTCCCTCCGGCGGGTGTTCTCCTCCACATCATCTCGGAGCTCTTTGCTCTTGATCTCTGTCTCACTCTCTCCAGCCCCCCCAGGGCTGTCTGTGCCTGGCTCTCTCCTGCCTGCCCCAGGCAGGGTGTCACAGGCTTTCTGGCTGTTTCACCTCAGATAAACCCTCCCCATGGTCACCACGCAGCAGCAAGGGCTGCGAGTGATGCCAAGTGGGGGGAACACGTCCCTTTGGAAGAGTCCCTGCAAACCAGGCACTTTCTGTACAGGCTTAGGCATCTCCTAGGTGCAGCAGGACTTCCTTTCCTCAGAAAAGTGGCGTGACCCAAAGCACCAACTGCATTCCCAACCCGGCTCCCAGCTCTGCTGGGTCCCTCAGTGGGTGCCTGAGCATGCTGGAGCGTGGAGGAAAACCCAGAAGATGTGACCCAGCCTCTGGGCCCATTTCATCCACCACCTCTGCTACAAGGCAAGCACACTGTGAGTTTGGGAATCCTGACACCCAGGGACATGACCATCAGGGCCACCCAGACCTGACCATTGCTGGTGGATGAACACACAGGGTTCATCTGCCAACAAGTTTCCACCTCCTGTCTTGCTCCCTCTCCTGGAGCATCCTGGAGCAGTAGGTCTCCCCCAGCTTGGCTACACAAGGTTTGAGCCCCAAAATAACCTTTCACTTGCTGGAAATTGGTCTAGGATCTGTCCTGGAGTCAAGCAGGAGGTACTCACGGAGATTTTGGTGAAGATGGAGAGCAGGAGTGACAGGGTGGAGAGGTACATCCGGATCCTCTCCCCTCCAAACCTTCGCTGGAGATACTCGGGCATCGTGACAATCTGCCAGGAGGGAAGAGAGGTGGTCCCAGGGAAGGCAAGGGGACAGCTGTATTCCCAGAGCAGGGCTTAAGGGACCCAAAGGACAGTGGTGGCAGCCCTCCAGGGAGCAAGGGACCTGGCCAGGACCACCTGCCCATAGGCTCCAGGCAGCTCTACCTACCCCAGATGAGATGTAGACCGGCACAAACACCCAGGCCAGTGCCAGGAGCGCGTAGGTTGCCTGGTGGGAAGGGTAAACATGGCACAGGCAGAAAACACAGTAAAAACCAGACATTTCCAACTAACTCTAAGTGTTCAAGGCCAGGTTGGATGGGGCTTGGAGAAATCTGGTCTAGTGGAAGGTGTCCCTGCCCATGGCAGGGGGTTGGAATGAGATGAAGCCCCTTCCAACCCAAACCAGTCTGGGATTCTATGAGCTTCTTGGGCACCAAGCAAGCAAAACGCCACATTTTTGCTGCAGAACTGAAGGACTTGGGGAAACGATGGGTGAGAAAGCAGGGAATGGGCAGTCTATGCAGGTGGACTGGGAAGCTCTGCATCGAAATGTCCTTTTCCCTGAGCACGTGGGCTTGAGTTGACTCCAAGCTCACTGTATGTGCACTAGACATGAGCTGGAGCAGCTGAGTTAACAGGGTTGGGTTAAATACCCCCCTGCATGACTTCTCCCAAGGCTCTCCACACATTGTGTGAAGCTGCTGTGAAACGGACCATCTGTCACCCACGACACAGCTCGGGACACTCATTTTCTTAATGACACATTTCTTACATTCCACTCGAAGCCGGTGACCGCGATTCCCCCGGCAGCACCGGTCCCAGCCAGCCCAATGAAGAGCCCCGAGCCTTCACTGCTGGCAAAGAGAGAGGCACCAATCTGCAGGGGAGCAGAGGAGAAGCAGAGGAGGTGCTGTGGGTGCTGGCAGGTGGGGTGCCCAGCTCCCCGTGCCTTGGCATGGCGGTCACACCAGCCCGACCAGCTTTGGTGCTTCCACAGCAGCTCAGCCCTGGGGGGGATAACTCAGGGAGAGGAGGAGGCAAAAATAACATCTGAAGGGGAGCAGCAGAGTGTAGACCACCCTGCCACTGTTGAAAGCAAAGCGTGGCCAAAGACCCACCGTGTGCCATGAGGGACATGCACAGGTTTTGCAAGAAAAACCTTGACCAGGCTGGAATTCAGGCAGCCATGAGCCCCAGCAACCAGTGCTCCACACACCCAGCTCATCTGGGCACCTCCGGCAGGTTTTGGATGGACTTTCTCATCTTCAGGAGAAGGAGGAGCCACACATTGCTGCATTTGCCATGGTGGCCACGCACCCTGCCCGGAGGTGGCCCTGTGCAAGCAGGCAGTGCCAGACATGGGAAGGACCTACAACCAGTTTGTCAAGATCATACCAAAATAAAGGGGAGGGGGGAAGAAATTTGGGGCCCCATGCCTGGTTAGAGCCACCTGGAGCTTATGGGCCTGGTAGAGATAGATGTTTGACTCCAAGACCCCACTCCAAGTTCAGAGCAGCCTACAAAGAGACCCAATGAGCTGTGTGGGCTCCAGCACCCTTCCAGGGAAACGCAGCTTGGAGGACACAAATCCTGGCAGGAGGTGACATAGAGGGTGGGGGAAAGTGTAGAGAGGTGGTGGAGAAAGCAGGGGTGCAGGACACTGAATTCAGTGGAAGGGGGAACAGTGCTGGATGTCCCTGCTGCCCAGGTGTCACAAGAGGGACAGAGGTCTCTACTCACTGGCCACCACGCCATGTCCCTGCCAGCAAGGAAGTAGCCACTGACGGTGTTCCTGTTCACCCTGCATGAAGACTGGGAGGAGAAAAAATCAGCATGAAGCACCCTTCCCAACAAACCCAGACAAGACACCAAGGAACCAAGAACCAAGTCTCCCAGACAAGAAACCAACAGACACAGAAGAGTCTGGATAATTAATGGGAGCTCCGCAACTCCAGCTTAATTACACATGAAATGGTGGCTGCACCCCAAGTACCCGGAGCCATGAATAGCAAAGGAGACACTCCAAGAGGGGGGAGCACAGAGGATGCATCTGTCCTGCTCCCATCCTGGGCAGACAGGTTGGCTGATGGGGCTCAGCTTTGGCTATGGTTCTGCGAGGCAGAATAAATGGCTTCAGAGAGGCTTTGTCTGGAACTGCAGGGAGCCAAGGGTTTCTTTCTGTTAAGCAGGGCATTTGCCTCAACACCCTCTAATAGACAAGCAGGAGATCTGCTCACACCCAGCAGACCGGAGGCCAGGGGAGATGTTTGTGCTGTGGTTCATTCCACCTTGTTTCCAGGCTACAGGAGTCTTTGCGTAGGGGGTGGAAGGGGAGGAGGGTCCATACAACAGAGCAGAGCAAGTGCAGCACGACACAGAACACATAACAAGTGCAAATTACAGCAGGGAAATAATAGAGGCTTTCCAAATACTGCATATGGAAAAGCCAGCCCTGAATAAAGAAAGATTATTCGAAAAGAAAAGCAGGGAAGGAACCAGAGAAAATACTCTTACCCATATTCCCACCGCAACGTTTAAGGAAAAATAAACGACCACAACAACAAGGTCAGCAACACTGAACTGCGAGGAGGTGGAGGAGCCAGCAGTGGAGTTGCCCTCCATCATTCCTTCGCCTCCTTCTTCATCCTCAGCCTCACACAGACACTGAATTAGTAACTCGTTAGCGGCTGGAGGGCATTGATCATTAACAACCCACTGCTCCCCTCGCCTTCCCGTGCTCCCACCACCCTTCCTGAGGGATGCACACCTCCTGATCTCGGTGTCTCGCCAATGGGCAGCTACTTAATCCCCGTTTCTGTGGGATTTTCTGCTTCTCCTGCATGGTTCTGAATCAGCAGCAGGCTCCACTCCAAGCTGCTCCTGCAATTACGTTTGTGATGCAGACTCCTAAGGCCCAGGATCCCAGCAGCCTCTCACAGAGGTGCCTTAAACCCAGGTGCTGCTGGACAAGAACTGCCACGGCTTTTGTCTCCTGTAAGCTGCAAACCAAACCCCAGTGTGTTTCACTAAGAGTCTGGAAAGAATCTGCATGATCTTCTGCCTGGTTAATTACTGTAGAAATCGCTGAACAAAGCAGGGGTTTGGGTATTCTTTACATTTGAAGGGTCCCAGAGAAACACAACCAGGAATAGACCAGATCTGGCATTTTTGCTCCTGGGAAAAGCATGTGGAGATGAGGCAGCTGTAGTGAAAAGGGCATGGAACACTCTTTAGAAAAGCCAAAGGACCAGCAATCCAGTCTTACGACCACGACTGTTCCCAAATTCTTGAGTCCTGATCAATTCAGTAATTACACTGCACAAAACCAGGTGAAGTCAGGGGTTTTCTATGTGCTAAAGCAATGATCAAACACGGGAGTGATGGGAACATCCAAGGTGGAGCCTCAGAAATGCTCACAACAGATGGAGCTGTTTCTCCAAAGGCCAACACGAAACCACCTTTGAATTTAATGGTTTGGGGTATTTAATCACTGGGTGCTCGACTGGCTCATTTCAAGCAGCAGCAGCTCTCCAACTATGTATCACTAATAAAATAAATACAGTGCAACTAACATGCCCCTCACCAAGACAGGCCAGTGTTCTCCTCACTTTAAAACAGCTGCTGCTGCACCCAGAAGCAAGTCCACACACTGGTGAGAGGAACTGAAGTTCTCCCTCACTGCTCAGCTGGAATTCAACCTGCATTAACACATTCAAAGCACACAGAAGCATTAATAGGTCAGCTTGGTGTATCTATTAACATCCCTGAAGTGTTTGATAACCTCCTGCCATTAAAGTACAACCCGGCACAGCCTCGTGTTTGGTCATTCCGTGGAGACAAAGCACATCTCTGGACAGGACTGTGAAAATAAAACGGGTTCACCTAATGAAAAATCAGCTCACGGAATGAGGAACAGCATTGTCTGAACAGTTACCGAAATAAAATCACCATCACTCTGCTGAATGTACCAACAAGATCAAGTCCTGTTGGTCTTTTAGCAATATACAAATGTACCAACAAGATCAAGTCCTGTCGGTCTTTTAGCAATATCCAGGTCTTCCAGCTACAGTCCAGACCAGCATTCCCAGTGCTGTCCCAGGACAGGCAAAGGAAGGAAAAAACCTGTTTTTACCCTTAAACATCTATGTCCCTTCCAAAGCCCTTGCAAGTTTGCCTCAAGCAGAGAGAAATGGCATCAGCCAAGGTTGATTTTCACTTCTGGTTTTGAACATGTCACAAGTTTCATACTCAGTAGTAGGACATTCTGACGGAGAGATCAGAACAAACCACCCTTAAACGCTCATCAACTCCACCAGCGTCTTCTCTCCCAAACGGGAAGCTCCCAGCATGGCACTCAGCTGGCCATTCCACCCACACACACGTGAGGATGGCTGAGACACCAAACCTCACCAAGCTCTCTGCTACAGCCGTGGTTTTCAGCACATCCATCCGCTCAGGCCAGGCTGCAAACCTCTGAGAAAACATTTATCTGCCATGAGCTGATTTGGACTGTCCCAGCTGGACCTCTGCCTCCCACAACATTCCCAAGCCACCACTGTTCCTTGACATCCAGCTGTAGATTTAGCTCCCTCCCACGTTTCCCAAAGCAAAAGCAAAATTACACCCCACGTAAAGACATTTGTGATAACACCTGCACACGGCTGCTGCAAGGTTGTATTTTATGTTCTACGAGTCTGCTCAGCAGAAGACAGGTTGAAAAATGACAATGAGGATTGTCGGGGAAAAGCATCGCTCCTCATCTGCAGGTGTTTCACTGTACCAACAAACAAAACTCACATTGTCCTTACGAAGAGCCTGAATCCTGTTTGCATTCCAAAATAACACATTAGGATAAAAGAATCAATTTACCTCCCAGTTTCTTTCAGTAACACAACACCTACAAATCACTTTTAAGGGGACGCGCTTTGGAAGACAAGCGACGACCACGGGGACGTTTTTAGAAAGCTCACACAAAACAAGTCTTTATTCTTTGTCGCAGAAAATAAATACAGGTGCATATTTCATATGCTTTTCTATAAAAGCACTCCTACAAAATCACTGAACTGCATACAACAGTACAACCTTTTTGGCTTTTAAAATGCAAATATTATACAGTTGCTTCATTTTATTCTCTTTTAAAGGACTTGTAAGCAAGCAGCTTTGGAAAAGGAATGCTTAATTGAGAAGCCAAATTCTTGCCTCAAGTGTTTTGTGGGGTTTTTTTTCATCATGTATATAGTGCAACTAACCTAAAAGCAACTAGAACAGTTTTTTTGTAAAATATTTATTCCCCACCCACCCACGCCCCCCCCCAAAAAAAAACCCTGCAAAGGAAAAAAAAAAAAGAGCTGTTAAAAACTGTTCTACTTTGATAATTAAACAAAAAGTGGCTCAATAGAAATATTAAGGTAAGCACGATGCTTCACAGCTCGCTATCTGTTCGCTTCCAGTTTGGCCCGGGGTGTGTTTCTTTAGAATAAAAAGCATTAATCATCCAGTCCAATATTTCTGAAAAGGTACGACATGGATTCCCCGTTATGGATCCTGCGAATGGCTTCCGAGAGGATCATGCTGATATCCACGGTCTTGATTTTCGGGCACTGGAGTTTTTGTATTTCGTGTGGAATTGTGTTTGTAACGACCACCTACAGAAAGAAAAAGCCATCAGAAAGATGTGGCTCCATCACGAACTGCGAAGGGGAATGGCCACGTATCCATGGATACTAATGGCACTGTCCTGCCTCCCTGTCATTCTGCCAGGAAGGTCCAGAGGAAGGCACAGAAACATCCCACACACTGAGGGAAAGATCTGCTAATTCTGGCAGTCCATCATCTCGCTGCTTCCCCACATTGCTTTGGTTTAAGGATGGCCAGATGCTAATATTCCAGCACACAATTCTATGGGAAGAAAGCCTGAACCTAGAAACCTCCCAGCTAAATTCTAAATGCCAGTAGATTTTAATAATCGAATCAGGAGAAAATTGCTTCCTTAAAAAGCCCCAACCCTGTTTGATCAATATTCAGGATCCACACTTACTTCATCGATTGCAGACTCCTCTATCAGCCTGGGAGCATCTGAAGATAAGAGGCCATGTGTGGCCATCACAAAGATCTTGTAAGCCCCCCTCTCCTTCAGGGTCTCCGCTGCAGCAAGAAAGCTGTCAACGTCATCTATGATGTCATCCTGTCAAAATAAGACCCAGTCAGTGATCACCAGGTCCTCAGAAAGATCAACACATTACACCCAGACTGACACGACATCTTTTTCCAGTGTGACTGTTCACAGCCAACACAAAATGGATGTTTTTATTGATGCTGTTCATCAACTGGTGAGTGGGGAAGAGAGGAAAAGCAGAGTGCCCAAAAGTCCTGCAACATCACAGGGCAGAGGGATTGCTCCATGAGGGAGGAGGGAAGGGCCAAGACAATTGACACTCAGAAACCAAACTACCAGGAAACTGCCCTTCTCCATCCTACACTCAACATTAGAGAAACCATCAGACTGCATCACCCCTACATCACCAGCATTTCTGAACTCACAGACCAGAAACACAGTGATTTTCCCTCATTTGACATAGAAGCATCACCCAAAACTCCTCACCTTCAGGGGCAAGCACTTAAAAAGAAATTTGCCTGGTCTGTCCATGGAAACAAGGTCCAAACGCTGCTTCTCAGCAGGGATCACTTCACAGTTCACACAGGCAGCTTCAGTAAGGGTACAGAAACAGCCTCACACAGCCAAAAATCTACCCGATTTCTGCAACTTTAACATATTTAATATAATTTATCAAAAGCTACAGCATCATACTTACCACTATGATAGCTATTCTTCCTCCTACATCTCCAACAACTGTGATGGGTGGTTTTTCCTTGGGAATCAGCACTGATTAATGGCAATTTTTTTTAAGAGGGGCAGAAAGGAGAAAGAAAGAGAAAGTTTATACAATTTACTTTAACTGTGGAAAAGCCTGCTTTGCATAGGTCACCACTTACAGAGAGGAGCAACAACTGTTTCAACTATCACAGCACTATTGGGAAAAACAGCAAGATTTTAGTATGGAAGTGATTTTTTTAAGCTTAGCCAAAGCATTAACTACAAGAATTTACAACCAAATTCTTAACCAATTCAAGCAATTCTTAATTTCAGTCTAGAGAAGAGAGTGGCTTGCAGACACAATCAGTTCAATCACCTCCCTGAGATACGAGCTAGGTTTATGGAGGTTACTCTTTGTGAGGTTACTCTATCAAGGTATGTAACATTGACAGCCTGGCACTAAAACCATGGACAAAAAGTATCAAAAAGGAGTATTTTTTTCTTCTACTACAAAAAAAGTAATCTTCTTCCCTCCCCCTATAGAACCACTCCTTTTTGATGGTCCCTCACTGCCAGTCCAATCTCCCAAACCCATAAAAAGAGAATAGCTGAGCACTTTGACACACAAACTTACTTACTGGGTATCTCCAAACTGGGGTGAATAGCAGCTACGTTTTTGGCCGTTGGTGGTGAGTGTCGACCATCCACCATGTCAGACTCAGCATCTTGAGCTTCCCCATGAATCACAGCAATTCCCAACCGTAAGCGCTCAGCAAATGACTGTGCCCTGTAGGGAAAGGGTTAAAAGAAATAGAAATACATTAAATTTAAAATAATTCACATACAGACAGTCCTAATCTAGTTCTGTTTTATTTCTAACGATTCTAAAATTTTAGGAAAACAGGTAAGAAACCACTTGTCCCTCAGCATCTTGTTTTCACCAGGCTTGTGAGAGTCAGAGTAACCTTGAAAGTGCCCACACTGGCCTTGAAGCAGCAGGAAAAAAACTGCAAGTCACATAATTCTGATAAATCCCTTCTGTTTTGCCCAACAGCCAAAAATAAATTTCCTAGCCTTCAGCATTCCTGAGATCCCGTGCCTTAGCAGGTCTCATCCAACAGTAACCGAGAACAGCCAAGGTGTCTGCATTGACTACACTTAATAGGAAAAAAATATTGATATGAAAACAGAAAACAAGTGTTGACCTAATTATTTTTAGCAAGATGTGCACTAAATAAAGACAATATCCCTGACCTTCTGATACAGAAACTCAGATATCCTACAGAAAAGAAAATCCAGACAATCATCTTGCCTGACAAACCACCCTTCAAAGTTCAACAGCATGGATTTTTACAAGATCACAAAAAGTTCCTTCACTGTGCAGTATTTCTTCAACTAAAATGAGAAATTTATGTGAAGTGTAAGGTTAGCTGGGGGAGTGGGGAAAGCAGAAAGTTGGGAAAACAGGAATTTCACAGGCAGTGCTTGTATCCCAGATGCTGGAAGTAGCAAGGAAAAATGAGCAGATTCCTCCTACCTTACCTTGCACACCCAGAGTTCAGTATCTAGCCTAAGCCAGTCACCTGGTCTCCTTCTGGTCCAAGGCAGCCTGGCACAGCCACAGTGAGTCACTTGGTTCTAACGTTAGCATCTAAGATCTGTGCCCTGAATCACCTACTTTACACTTGAGCCTTGTTTTACTATCCAAACAACCCAAAGTCCAGAGAATAATTTGCCCATCGTGATGCTCAGTTAATTAAAAATGAAGAATCTCATGACCTGTGGCTATCATAGCGTGAGGATATTTCTTCAAGTAATTAACTACAGATAAATTATGATTCCAAACATTGAGAGTTACGACTTAGAAGGCATAATCCTATCAACAAAACAACAATAATTACTTCAAGATGCAATATTAAACTGAATAAAGCTCAACATAACAGTACAATGGTGTATTCATCGAGATGAAACCACAGAAACATTCTGAAATTCGTCAAGCAAAGTTTCTCTTCCACAAGTAGGTATTAATCTGAAAAGTTTTTTCCTAGATTAGGCTGAAATATTCAATCACCCTTTCCCAATGGACGTCCTCAGATACTGCTCTTGAATGCCCACATGCACACAAGAAGCAGCTGAACAATACAGCTCCGGGATTCTCTCCTACACGGATCAGTTACACATGCAACTTATCTGTCTGATCAGGTAAAGAGATGGGTGACTATTTGCTGGCATGCACAATTACTTAATGAGCATGAAACTGCTTCTGCCTACTCCCAGGAGGCAATACTGACACCAAGGAAAAGCAATGGTCAAAGACAAGGAAATGTAACGTAACTGGCCAAAGCAAAAGAAATCACGGAAAAAATACTGCTGGAAAACAAAGATGACAAAAGTTGTTCCCCTCGCTGTACTTCTACAATTAAAACATTTCTGATTTGCTACGTAAAAACCTTTCTTATAAAGAGCATTGTGATTCCTTGGCATCCAAGTCTAGGTAACTTTTCAACAAACTATTACTTTGCCACCACAGCAAACACACTCCCTCTTAACCCATCACCCGGCTCTTACACCGCCTGCGAGAGCAGGGTCATTCCAGAGAGATTGGGAACAGCCACCCAAAAAGCTTCATGGATTAAGAACAGTCATTCAGCCAACAAGGCCCTCGCAACCCAAATCATCTCCAACACCAAACCCTGGCCCACCGTGCTGGATGGTAACCCAGCTGTATTTAGGATCTGACCAACCATGTTCTAAGTTATAACCATGTTAAGGAATTACTTTGGATTAATGGCATTCTAATTCCAGACGTTGTTCTTCATTTACAGCAGGAAAGTTATGTAAATGCACACAAATATAATATGATTAAATACCTCCTTTATCCTAAGCACTGTGTTATTTACCTCAACATTTCATTTGGCTGGTTTTTACTCTCAGATTTGTCATGATTATAGTGATAATGTCACAACTACACATCTGACAAAGTAGAATTAGGAGGGATTTGAAGGCTGCATCTTCTAATTATTGGGTTTCTGTCCTTCGCTTGATCCTAAGAACAAAGTCACGATAGAGATTTCCTGCTCTAACACAAGAGAGCAGATCTTACCCACCTCTTTGCAGACGCAGGTGATTTGGCCACAATTACAGCATTCCTGTAGTCTGGTATCTGTAGTAAATAACAGATAGCAATGTCTACTTCACATCTTTAGACAAATTTAAACTCAGTAAGAATCAGATAACTTTTATTTTGCCAGAAGAATTTTAAGCATCGAACATTTTACCTAACAGAAGAGAGCAACCTCAAGAATCCATGGTACACAGTCAGAGTTCACAGCTGAGTAAAAACAGGTACTTGGAAAATTCAGATTTTAAGTTAAAACCGTACTTTTCATAAACACCATGTTACATTACAGCTTACACAAAAGTAACTGCTTTAGAAGAACATCAGGGCTACATGGACAAGTGTTAAATGAAACAGGAAACCATCAACATTAAAGTTTCCTGTTCAACTTCAATTGTCTTGTGTGTGCACACAGCAGTCTTTAATCACTTGCAGACACAGCATTTCATCTATTTCCTATTGTTTTTCAGAGTATGCAAAAGAGGGAATGCCTCTCCATCACTCCATACTAATTCTTTATATGGACCATCAAAAGGGATAAAAGTTCCACATTCCCTGCACCAATCCTGGAGTCACAGTCTAATATTGCTGCAAACCATCTTCTACACAGATCAGCACAGAGGACGCAGCTGCAAATGCCGACAGCAGCAGAGGGGTAAGGCCAAGAAGTCGTGTTTCATTTTGACATCTGATGGCTACATCAGTCTTCACTGCACAAGCTACCCCGAAGTTTGCTGCCCTCGCCCCATTCTCATATTGGCTTTGCATCCCAGGCTCCTTCTCTCCACTCTGCCAGAGTTTTAGTCCCCACTTCTCAAAAGTTTCTTATCCAAGCCTCCATTTTCCCTGCATACAGGGACTCCACAGCAGACTCATCCTTCCTTGTCCGTAACTTCTTAAGCATTCCACCACTCACACTTCAGCCCCCCTCTCCAGCAGCAATGCATGTTCCCTCTGATAGCTCACCTAATCACCTTCCTCACAGACTCAGCATTTTCCTTCTCAGTGCTGCCCTGGGACAATCTGTCTGCACAGAGAGCAGTACACAGAACCTGTCTGTCCTATCAGCTGCCATAACGATCAGCCACAGCCACCCTCAGCTGCAATAGCAAAGTTCTGCAGAACAGATCCAGTCCTCAGAATCCCAGTGTTAAGGGACAGAAGACTCTTTACTAAATACTCACAAAGTGATGGTATCCTGACACACAGTTCATCACCTTGCTGTCAGATGTTAAATACCAGTGCTGAAGCACAGAAATATCTTTTTTTTTTCCAAACACAAGCAAGGTAAGTTCTTCCACCATCTTATCCTCAAGAATACAAACCACAATGGTTGAATATTTCCAAAAGCACTCTACCCGAATTTGGCATGAAGGCAAAATTAAGTTCGGAATTTGGGCCTGGGCCTAACCAGCTGGAAACAAGAGCTTTCCTGCAGACGTGCCAGGCAGCGTTCATAATCCGCACTGCTACCAACTCCACCTATAATACTGGGAATTCAGCATGTTCTGTCCTTTACAAACACTCAGTTATACAACAGGCTACAAAGATTAACATGATGGAAGGTATGGACAAGGTAGGGCCTGTCACTTGACATAAGACAGGCTTTGATCTTGTTCAGACATCATTGCCTCATTTTTCCCCTGCCAAATCATCAAATTTGTTCTCAGCTCTTTAAAAATGAAGTCAAGAAACCAGAAATGTCATCCAAAAGACAGCAGGACATCAACAACTCCTTGTAGCAAAGAGCTACGTCACTCTGTGATTAACATGTGCGCATAGGAAAGAGAGGACACTCGGTACTGAACGTTTGCTAAGCATACACAGGAAAATGACCACATTATTTTTATACCACATTAATTCCACTGATAGGACTGTCTTCATCCCAGAACACCACGTCATTCTCTTCACACCTATGCACAAAATCCTGACAGGGAACAACCACAAGCCCTCTTCCTTTTAGCTTTCAGTTAAATGCTTAAGTGACCTCCATTCTTGCCAAGCTGGACTCTGCTTCATGCTACTCAATACATCATCACAACTCCCATCTGAAAGATGTTTTCCTGCTTTGGAATTCACAATGCAGGATATACAGCGAGCTGCTGCCACCAGGAACTGGAGACGAATGCTGAATTCCTCCAGGATGAAACTTTTAAGAAAAGACACTATAAATGACCTGGCTGGTGAAGTTACTTGCCAATACAGATCCCATGTGATCAGACACATTCAACTTCAGTTTTAGCAAGTCATCACAGGGACAGCAGAGGAATGAAGGAATGAAAAACAAAGTCCTTGTAAGACATCTCTACACACACTTCAGCAGATCCCCATGGATGCTCAATTTGTTAGACTTCACAGCAGTGCCAGACTCAAAGCTGCAACAATTCTTTGTGAACTGCTAAGAGCTCATGTATCAAAATGTGCTTCAAGGCTAAACCAGGAACACGATCTCATCATCAACCATAATCCATACATTCAAGCAACCTATAAAGGCACAACCTGTCTTGTGTCTGCGTATTTTCCACTTTTTTTAACTTATGAGATGCTGACAATATGCAATACCTCTCTCCTGGTGTACAAGATGAAGGACTGTGGCAAAGCCAGAGCCTGGAGTTTTGTTCTCTTTGAAGTACCAAATGAAATTAAATTCAAATGGTAACCAATTCCCCAAACAGATTTTAACACTGTCATAACAAAATTGTGTTTGGTTTGGGTTTTGGTTTGGTTTTGTTATGGGTTTTTTTTCTGTTTTGTTTTGGTTTTTTTAATTGAGACATTCATATCTCTACAAAAATAAATACCTTGGATTCAAAAGTAAGAGTGAGCTACACCTTTTGTCTCACCAGGAAGAAACCATTTGCTTTATTTCAAATTATCATTAGTCAGAGGCATAATACGCACCTTACACCTACAATTATCACTTGCATAATTTGCATGTATGAACCTACCAGTAGCACTTCTCAAAGCACTTATAAAAATAAGATGGAGACATGGACGCTCAGAATATCAGAAGTTAAACTCCTCAGGTCAAGATATGCTGAACAAAAAGCAGGTGAAGATTTCCACACAGGAAAGTCATCTGCTCTTCCTTTTAGAGCACGATCAATAGGCTCTCTCATAGTTTACAACTTAATTACCAAAGTGTTTTCATAATGAGATATAAATTATACCTACACAAGCAGTCCATCCTACAGATGTCAAGGAAACTGGAAATAATAAAGGAAGAGGCTACTGAGTACAAGAAAATCCCTTTTTTTAAAAAAAAACTACTTAGGGGAATCTATCCAAGAAGACAGAACAGCAGCACTGCATGGGTAAGAAAATGCCAGCTCTTCGTGAAAGAAAAACTTAAGCCTGTGAGGAAGAAAAGAATCAACTGCCCCAACACCATCCTTGCCTCAACATGACTTTCCCCCTTTTGAAATTATGTTTGAAGAGCTAAGTCTTGTCACAGGGATTTGTTTCAGAAGCCTTGAGACATGACAAAAACATAATTAAAAGCCACCCCAACTGTAATAGCAGGCCTTCCTCACCTCTTCCTGGATGTACTGTAGTAAAAATGGAGATGCTCTCAAGTTATCAACTGGAATATTGAAGAAGCCTTGTATTTCCTTCTGGTGTAAATCCATGGTAATAAGATGAGTTAGTCCTTTAAAAAAAATAATAAAGACATATAGAGAAGCACATCAAGTAAAAGATAACAACAGACATGTTCTTTATTTCTCTAGTAAGTTTAACTGAAGTTTGCCCAGAACAAAATCTCTAAGGTGAATTAGAAGAATGCTGTAAGTGGTGGAAGTACGTAGCAAATTAACTATGACCCTTTGAAGTGCACCAGTGGTATCCTGCTTCGAGATTTCTACAGCTCCTTTTCAAAAGGACCTCAGGACACTCGACATAATTGACTCAGTAGTGCCACACTGAGGCAGGAAAGATCTTTCTCTGTGTGACAAAATGGAAGCACTAAAAGATAAATTCTCCTACGCCACATAGCAAGACCCTGGCACATGTAACATGAAATCCTGAAAAACAGGCTCAAATTCTAATAAAACTCCTCTCAAAATAAGAAACCAGATCACACTGTGGTTGTCGTAACGGCCCATTTTCCCCAAGGAAAAAGAAAAGGAGCAGAAAACAAAACGTGTTGAAGGCAGTGAAAATGAGTAATTCCATTCTTCCACATCATCTCAAATGTAATGGACAAATACAAAGTGCATTCACCCAACAGGTAAAAAACAGGCTAGAAATGACAAAGCACAACTGTTGAGTGTGTTAGAAAGGCAGAGAACAGCATTACGAGGGACAGATACCATGGCTCAAAGCAGCAGAGTCATTTTGCCAGCTCAGTAGGACACAATGGAAAATGGCTGTTACAAGTTTGCTTATTTTATGAACTCAGTATTTGGAAGCATTTCTAGTTACATTTTCCTTTCTATGCAGGTTTTAAACTCATGAAAAACTTGGCAGATATTTTTAAACAGTCCCAACTTGTGCACAGACCTTTCTGAACCTGAACGCTGACAGCAGGAGCCCCCATTGCGCTGATTATTTCATAACACCCTGCATTCTTACCAGCTTTACACATCATTGAAGCCAGTAATTTAGAGACAATGGAGCCTCTTTTCCTCATCTTGCACTGTTTGCTGTACGGGAAGTAAGGAATCACTCCAATAATGCTTTTGGCACAGGAGGTTTTACAGGCGTACACCATGATCAGGAGTTCCATGATCGTAGTATTCACATCCCTGAAATGAGAAGCATCTGGTTCTGTACCTCGTGCATAAAAATCCTCACTTCAACATATTATCTATACTCAGCTTCAGAGATTTCACTCCAGGGCAGCAGGGAGTACAGTGACAGAGGGATCTTCACTAAGAATCCAGGTGTGTACCTCAGGACAGCAAGTACCCTGGACCCAGCATTTTAATCCTTCACTACAATTACACTTCATTATTTCTTTCACTTGGCTTTTTTGGGCAATTTGGCAGTTTTTGTTACACCATTTTCAGGCTTTTAGTAATAGAGCATGTTGCTGTAACAAAGCAGGCCATAATTTATCTCCAATATCTATTTCTATTATGCACAAAACATATATTTTTCGATACAGATAAGTTTTTCTTAAAAAAGATTGACTTTAAAACATTCCTCTACTGATCAAGCCAGCAGCAAGGTAAATATTTAATAATTACCATCTATTTTCTGCCATAAATCAGAAGTTTGAGAAGTTGTTTGTTTTAGATGAGAACTGATCATGGACTAAGAGCCCTTCTATTTCTGCTGCCATTAGAAAAAAACATCCTGGAGTTTATAAAATTCTTTCCACATAGAAAAAAAAATTGTTTTCTGAACGATGGGACACATTGCCCAGGAAATGCTGCTCTGACATTTAGAGCCTGGCAATGGTGCTGCAGACAGGGTAACTGGAAAGGGAAGGATTTAAAGAGAATTACATAAGCAAAAGAATGCACTTAGCGAAAGAAGGAAGAGACCCAGGGAAAGGTTTCATTGACATATTCACTGAAAATTAAAATAACTGAGGTTAGCTGATACTTAAGTCACCTTTGTGCACACATTAAAAAAACAAAACGGCAACAACAAAAAACCCACGAAGAGAAGACTATCTAGTTAATCTAAGATTATTGTACTGTATCATACACATAAAATGTGCAGAAAGATTAAACCAGAAGCATTCCTATGGACAGTCTATGTCAAAATGCCAGCACAGTGTCTTTGAACAGTTACTCACTTTGAAACTGTTTGGATGATAAATACATCCTTTCCTCTCACAGACTCCTGAATCTGCACTCTCGTTTCTGCCAAGAAGAGAAATATGTAATATGTGCAGCAGCAAAACTCAAGAGTCTGAGCAAAGGGGAGCCAATACATGACACCACAGCTAGGTTAAGTTTCCAGTCTTGGCTCACCTCTGTTCGGCTCCTGATAAACCTGAACCTTCCCCATCTCGACTCCCAAACGCCTGCAGGAGAAAAAAAAACAAAAAACAGAGGTCAACGTGGGAAAATGGAGGGCAAAACAAATGCAAAGCCCACACAATGCAATAGTTACTGGAAGAGCTGTATTTCACAGGAGGAAACAGAGAAAACTCCAAACCATGAAACCAGTAATTATAGTGGAAATCTCTTAAAACAGCATCTATAATTTCCAGAAGCAGCGCTGCAGGCTAGGCTGAGCTCATTTTCAAGTCAAGCTCAGAAGAATGAGCAACAGAAAAGAATAATGCTTGATTACTAAATTATGTAACAATGTCTGATTTTAATAATATATTTCTACATACATTACATATATGTTGACATATATATGTGCATACACATGGCAATATAAACGTGCACAACGCTCAAAAAAATCCATTTAAATCATTCTTCCCTATAGAAAAACATCAGTGTGGAGTGAAATGGAAATATCTGTGAGGTCTGTGTGATGAATAATGGAAGACTCATGTCTCTGATGGTTATTTCATTTCAGTATCAGCACAAACCTGCATTGCCAATAAAAGGAGACAGCAGAGTATGCTACAAACTTACACCCAAGTGCTCAGAATGAGTTCCTCTGCACTCTCCTTTCCCCTCCCATCTCTATCCCATCAGCCTCAGGAGTAACCCCATCATGTGCAATACTCCTGGTTATTATGCACCCTAAAACTGCTATTAAATGTCCTTAAAAGTTCTGCTGAAGCTAATCATGCATTTAAACAAAGGTCTCCATCTAAAACAAACAGAGCAGGATGGATGTGGCTTTGTCGTCTACGAAAGCTCTGCCGCAAGAACGAGAGAACAATAAAGACTTCTGCCATGATTATTTAACATTACCCAAGGATTAATTTTCCTGTGTGTTCTCTACAACACACCACAGCCAAGCACAGCCTGCCACCAAACAATTCAAACACAGCTGATTTTCTTTGTTATTGATCTGTTGCCATACGCTGTGCAGTGCAGCACAACACACTGGATGACTTGCAAACCATGGCAGTTTTCCTACGTAACTTCCCCTACACAGAGAAATCAGTCTTTAGTAAAATAAGTCCCACCATAATAACACCGAGATCCTACGCTGCCCTGCAGGGTTTTACTCACTCAGCAATCCTCTTCGACAGTTCCATGCATGACGAGTTGGAATTAGCTGAAAACAGCACCAGTCCACCCTTGGTTATATTCATGATGGCCCCAAATTCAGTTGATGGCACACAAAACATCAAACCTAAGTTGTTTTTCCGCTTCTAAAAGACTGCAAGAGATCAAAGGTCTGTTAAAGCCACAACGCTAAAAACAAAGAAAAAAAAAGAGACAATTTTTTTCTGTTTGGAAAGTGAAGTTTTGCATAAGCCTGTATTTTCCAGTATTCTTAATCTTCGTTATCATCACTTTAATAGCACCAGGAATATTTCCTCACAGTGCATTCCCCAACCTAGCTCAGCAAACCCAACGAGATGGCACAAAGGACAAGCCTTCAGCTCACCCTGCTTTCCTCCTGCACCCAAGCTTCACACACCCTCCAGCAGAGGCTTCTCTGGAGGCCTCCAAAGATCCCCCTGGACAACCTCCTAATTCCAACATATTTTTTCTTGGTTTCTTTCTTTCTAAGTGTTTTCCTCAGGCTATCATCCAGTAACACACATTCTTGTTTCCATCCACTCATCCAGTTCATTTTCCAGAACTGAGCAACATTTATTGACTTTTTCAAGACCACAAAGCCAGTCACAGGTAGAACTCAGCTAACCAGAGCTCCTGGCTCTGCTGAGTTGGCTACAGGCATCTATTTCCACAGCTGCGGATCTCTCCATCACTTTGCAATAAATTAGAAACTTACAAATAAGGATGAAATGTAAAAGTTCAATAAAGCTGGCAGCGGTGAGTAATGACCTCTTGCACACAGCATCCACTTGGTGAAGCAGTTGTCATTCTTTGATATCAATACTTCTGTGAAAACAGGAGAAAAACATCAAGAGGAAATCTACACTATTTTTTTTTCAAATAAAGGCACAAACCACTAATTCCACCAAGGATTTGATGGGATTCCATCTTCACACTTTTTATTCTTCTTTGTAACGTCACATTTTCACAACTACTTCTAATGAAAGAAGAAAAATCACATCGACCAGCAGACACCGACAGACCAAAGCAGCATTCAACCCAGAAAGTCCCAGGCTGCTGCACCTCATTTCTGCTGTATAAACAGTGCAATCCATTTTAGTATTAAGTAGAGGACTGAAAATATAAATACGAGTGGCCTAACTCAGAAAAAAGTAACGAGAAATTAGGATAAATCAGTAACTTCTTTCCTGTAAAACATCTCCCTCAGCCTGACTTCGCCACAGAAACCGGACCTAATTTATTCTTAATTAAGAGCAAAGTAAAGTCAGGAACTTCCTAACAACAAATCTCTTCACAAAGCACCCATGGTCAGCTCAGCTGCTGTGAATGAAAACCTGTCTGTCATCAGAACCTCCAAACTGCATAGAGAGAGCACAAACAGCAACAATTTCAGCAACAGAATTTGAACCTCAGGTATTTCAACTCTACTAGAACCTGGTGCCCCCCCTACACCACCAAAACAAACCCCAGACATCTAAAGCTCAACTATATCCCTCCCAAACCAAGTACTCAGCAGCTTAAGGAGAATTTAAAGATTAAGAATTAAAAAGCTACTTGTTAGCTGGTGTTTCCCCCCTTGCCCCACCGTGCACTCACCCTCTGTAACTCCCAGCTAACCAATGGTCAACAACTCTCAAATATTTATAACAGCATTAAAGATATTTCTTAAATTCAACAAAAGCAGTGGATTAGAAATGCTTTTGGGTCTCAGAACACCAGGTGAAAGCACCCTGCCTGTGTGATTAGATGGGAGCAATGCAGAGACAACTTTTAATGTTACTAAAAACATCTACATGGTGTCTTGAAGACACAGGGGGTTCCCCCCATTTGCGTTACCTTCTTTGCTCCATGGATTAAAGAAAATGAGGAGAGTTAAAGAGATCTGCTGAAAGAGATGTTGATTCCTGATTATTGTTCAGAGTGCATCTGACACCGTAATAAGACACTGACACATCCACAAGCAACACTGAACATAGATCTTCACTAACAATTGGGCAAGGGCCTCGTGGATGCATTTCAGCAGCAGGTGGGCTACAGTGTGTTGGAGGAGGAGGGGAGAAAAGTTCCATTTGTAGGCTAAATACTGATTTATCAACCTCACAACAGGTGTTGGGATGACAGCAAGCTCACAAAACTTTATTGGATATGTAAAGACATGACTCCACAGAGGTACACGGGACAACAACCCTTTGGCTTGAGGTGGACAAGTCTTCCAAGCCCACATCAGGTTTGGGAGAACACACACACACCACAGAGCAGGCTGCAGCCCACAGAATCCTGCCCTTTCTTTGGGGCTGCAGACAATGACAGACACATCATGAAGAACACAACCATTACAGGACCAGGTACAGATGATGCCCTGCTCCCACTGGCTTTACACCACGAATTGAGCACGTCCACACAGAAAGCAACAGAGGCAGGAATAACTCTCTGGGGTGACTAAAGGCTTGATCCCCATGGGTTGGAAGGAAATGGAGCCCTCTCACCCATCTCCCCACGGGGGATCCCCTTGGTTCCACAAGGACCCTCCACACCAACCTCCACACAACCGGCAAAGGTCGACCCTTCCACCCCACACCTCCCTGCGAGTCCTCCAGCTACTCCAAGGAGGGTTACACACGCCCTGGGAGGAGAAGCCGGCCCAGGCACCCCAGAGGACCTGAGGATCCGCTCCTTCCTCTCAGGGGAGAGGCCTGGCCACGCCGCACCCCCGGCGTGAGGCGAGCACGCCGCTCCTCTCCACCTGTAGGGCCGGCGGAGCGGCGAGGAGCCCCCGGCAGCGCAGGGAAGGACCGCCCGGGAGC
>VZRW01012454.1:1084919-1100664 GCA_013398125.1 Aegotheles bennettii
GGGGCGGAGCGGGCTATGGTAGGCGCGCGGGCTCCCGCGCGGCGGCGGAGCACGACCGGGATCGGGATCGGGATCGGGATCGGGGCTGGGTACGGACAGGGACCGGGACCGGGACCGGGACCGGGCCGGGGGCAGCGTGCGACCACCATCGGTGTCGGGGCAGGGGGGTGGCGCCGGCGGGAGCCTCTCAGAGGTGCGGGACGCGATGGCACCGGGACGCGGGGCGCGCAGAGCCGGGCGGTGCTGGAACGCGTGAGCTGCCAGGGCCGGACCGGTCCCCCCCACCGGGGGGGAGATGGGGCCTGGGTAGGATCGGGGAGCTCTGTGTCCCCCTCGTCCCGCCCCGCGCCTCCGCCGGGCTGCGGGGACCGCTGCGGGCTGTGCGGGAGAGGCGCGCCGGAGCCAGGGCACTGCATCCTGCCCTTCCCCTCGCTGCCCGCTCCCCATCCCGGCTTTTCGGGCACCGGGGGTTCCCTCCCTGCCAGCGGGGCCGCGGGGCTCAGTGAGAGCAGGCGGGCGAGGGCAGCGTGCCCGCACCCAGCGGACTTCAGCAGCTTGGCACAAGCAAACCGAGTGCAATCGCTTAACAACCTGCTCACGGCCCTTTGCTGGCCTTGCAGCAGGGTTAATGAGTAAAAAGATGCATTGATTCAGCCGAGGCTGTCACGGGAGCTTCTGCTCTGCATTACAATGCTGCAGAGCTGTCACGCAAGGGGCTGAGGGCTGCTGCCAGGCCTGGGCATCACCCTGCCACTCAGTCACACTGTGACAGAGCTGCTGCCACTCTGGGCCCAGCTCCATGGGCCATGACTGCTTCAGCTGGGGTCTGGAGCTGGACTCTGGCCCGCTGGGGTTCTGCCTCTGTGGCTGTGCACAAGGGGAGTAGCTGGGAGGTAATGTAATGCATCTAAAAACTTGGGTCTGTGGGCATGAGCACTTCAGTGCCCTGTCCCTGAGAGCATTTGCCCATGATTCCTGGAAGCCCCAAGACCCGTGGATGTACGGGGGTGAGAGGGAAAGGCATCACCCATGTTCTGAGCTGGTTTATTCCGTGTGTGGGTTCCCCACATCCCTGTGCCCGGGCAGGTGCTGCAGAGCTGGGCCGGGGCTGCCCCAGTAGGGCAGCAAGGGGCGAGTACCAGAAATGATCAAAGCACTGTAATTAATGAACTGGTTTCAGATCAATGGAGGAAGCCTGGCAGCTGTCAGATTTCCTTGGCAAATGGGTCCCAGCCCGTGGCTGATCCCTCTGTTTCCAGGGAAGATGTGGGATGGGAGCAGGCAGGGACGCAGCACGGAGGGCCCCAGCCCTGCTGCCATCCCAGCCTGTCCCACTGAGTCCCCTCTCTGCTGGCAGGTGACCTTGGACACAGGAAGATGGCAAACTCAACGCAAAGTGATGGGAGCCTCCCCAGCACCGAGCTCTGGGCCTCCCATAACAAGATGGTAATGGAGCCACTGGACACCAATGACCCGGAGGTGAGAGCCTGGCCTGGCCCCTGCCCAGCAGCTGCTTTGTTCATCCCCTGGGCAGCCGTGGGGACACTGACCTCCTCAAACCAGGGGTGCTGCAGGGAGATGGTCCAGGGCTGAGCTGGTAGGACCCATCCATCCTTCGTGCTCTCTCCGCCTGCAGCAAGAGGTGGAGATGGAGAGCATCCTCCAACCACATGCCCATAATGTGGTCAGAACTTTGTATCTATTGCTCGTACCCCTCTGCTGGAAGCTCGTGTCCACCCCAGAGCAGCTGGCCCACCAGGCCATAGGGCAGTTGCCCTTGACTCTGTAGCCCAAATGGCAGCTGAATTATCTGGCAGCTTCCAGACACGCAGAAACCCAGGCTCATGACTGGACACATGCACTGTTTGGGACCAGCTGTACCAGGGAGGGAACTCCTTTCCCTTCTTCAGCACCTTCCCAGGCCCCTCTCCATGCCCTGTCCTCTCCAAGGGTGCATCCCCACCGTAGGGTGGAGCATCCATGTCTCCATGCAGAGCCAGCATGGGTGAAGCTGTTTCTCTCCCAAAGGTGCACAGCATCATCAAGAAGGAGAAGCAGCGGCAGAGGCTGGGGCTGGAGCTAATTGCGTCGGAGAACTTTGCGAGCCGAGCGGTCCTGGAGGCCCTGGGATCCTGCATGAACAACAAATACTCCGAGGGCTACCCCGGGCAGAGGTACAGGGCTGGCGCAGAGTCCCACCACACCCCAACACTCGCAGGGAAGGAGAGGAACCACCCCTGCTGCCAGACCTCACCTCTGGAGAGGAAGCAACGTCCTGGCGCTGGCAGACAAAGCTCCTCCAGGGCAGGACTTGACCCTCTCCTCTTCTGTCCTTGGCCGTGTGTGGGACAATCTCTGAGGGGTCACATCTGCTGCCGTCTTGGTGGCTGCCACAACCACAGCATCACCCGGCTCTCCACAGCTTGGCCACAGGGTTTGGTGTAACCACTGCCCCGTCCTTTTCTGGCAGGTACTACGGTGGCACGGAGTTCGTTGATGAGCTGGAAACTCTGTGCCAGAAGCGAGCGCTGCAGGCGTACCGGCTCGACCCCCACAAGTGGGGTGTCAATGTCCAGCCCTACTCAGGTACTGGGGTGCTCTGGGGAGCCAGGGTGGCCACACCAGCACAGCCCAGTGCCCCTAACCGGCCCGCTCTGCTCCTGCTGCAGGGTCACCGGCAAACTTCGCGGTGTACACGGCCCTGGTGGAGCCCCACGGCAGGATCATGGGGCTGGACCTGCCCGATGGCGGCCACCTCACCCATGGGTTCATGACAGAGAAGAAGAAGATCTCTGCCACCTCTGTCTTCTTCGAGTCCATGCCCTACAAGGTACAGAGAGCTGCTCCAGCTGGAGCCAGAAGTGTTGGTGCCTCCTTAATTAAAAGTCCCAGCATCAGGCTCGTACAGGACACACTGCGGCCGATCTTCACCCACACCAAGGTGGCTGAACCCTCCTCTTCCTCTCCCAGGTTAACCCCAAGACTGGTTACATTGACTACGACCGGCTGGAGGAGAATGCCCGCCTCTTCCACCCCAAGCTGATCGTAGCAGGTGAGGATCAAACTCTTCCCCACCTCCCTGGTGACCCCCCCCAGGTGGGGGTGGCTCCCTGAAGCCCGGAGCACCCTGGTAAGCCCATGGATGCTGCAGTGCCAGGAGGAGACCTAACATATCCATGCTGGCAGGAGCTTGTGTTCTGTCCCCATCATCGGGCTGTCCCAAGGTCCTCAAGCATCTTCTCCTGTCCTCTTCATGTGCCATCTCCCCACAGGTGTCCGCTGCTACTCACGCAACCTGGACTACGCCCGCATGCGGAAGATCGCTGATGCCAACAGTGCCTATCTCATGGCTGACATGGCCCACATCAGTGGGCTGGTGGCTGCTGGTGTGGTGCCCTCCCCCTTCGACTACTGCGACGTCGTCTCCACCACCACCCACAAGACCCTGAGGGGCTGCAGAGCTGGCATGATCTTCTACCGCAAAGGTGCCTGACCTAGCCAGGGCACTGGGAGAAATGCTCCCTTTAACTGGGAGTTAAAGCTCCTTCCTGCTTTAGCTGGGAAGAAGGGAGGGCAGGAAGGTCCAGAGCCCCCTGAGAGCATCTGAGGAGCTTCTCGGGGTCAACCGTGAGGAGGAATCAGAACCCCTGAATGGGCAGGGGGTGGGAGAAGGGAGCCTGAGCCGCCTCCTGAGCAACACTGCCCTCCCCTCCTGCAGGCACCCGCAGCGTGGACCCCAAGACAGGCAAGGAAACGCTCTACAACCTGGAGAGCCTCATCAACCAGGCGGTCTTCCCCGGGCTGCAGGGAGGCCCACACAACCACGCCATCGCAGGTACACACCTGGGCTGTGGGACAGCAAAGGGAGGTGGTGAAGGTGTCCTGGGCTGGGCTCCAACCTCCAGCAGCCGTGAAGGGATCTCCAGCTGCCCTGACAGGCTCAGAGCCTGGAGATGCTGCAGCAGGGAGCAGCGGGCTTGATCCAGCATTACCCAAGGAGCCACCAGGCTCGTCCCATCCTGCCTTTGGGTTCACAGCGATGCCACCAGCCTGGTTAAGGGAAGGGACTGCCAAGCTGCTTGCTCAGCTTCCAGGGTGACTTCTGGTGATGTCACACGTCCCCACCACCTCTCCTGGTGGGAGTCCCCACAGCTTACCCCTGTCACCTCCCTCCCCAGGGATCGCCGTGGCGCTGCGGCAGGCCATGACGCCCGAGTTCAAGGCCTACCAGCAGCAGGTGGTGGCCAACTGCAGGGCACTCTCGACGGCGCTGATGGAGCTGGGCTACGACATCGTCACGGGTGAGGACACGTGGGGACAGGGCTGCGTGTGGCCAGGGGTGCAGCCAGGCCCCGGAGGTGACAGACTGGCTCTGCCCCCAGTGCAACCCCAAACCTTTTTTGCTGAGGTTTGGCTCGGGAGCAGCGTTTGTCCCGCTCCCACGTCCCCACCAACCCCCTCTCTTTGCAGGGGGCTCTGACAACCACCTGATCCTGCTGGACCTGCGCAGCAGAGGCACGGACGGCGGCCGGGCCGAGCGGGTGCTGGAGCTCTGTTCCATCGCCTGCAACAAGAACACGTGTCCTGGTGAGCAATCCCACGAGCATCCCACCAGGCATCTCCTGTGGCCCGTGTAGAGCTTCCCGCTGGGCTCCCAGCTCCTGGTTCACTCCAGGCACTGGGAATCGGGTTGGAATCCTGCACGTGGCGGTTCTGGTACCGGGTTTGGTCATGTGTGGCTTGTTCTGGTGCAGGTGATGTGAGCGCCCTGCGTCCCAGCGGGCTGCGGTTCGGCACCCCGGCACTCACCTCCCGTGGCTTCCGGCAGGACGACTTCCGCAGGGTGGCTCAGTACATCCACAAAGGTGAGGCCAGGGGGTGTGTGCAGGGCTGAGTCTGGCCCCCGCAGCAGCCAGGGCCAGGGCAGCTCCTCTGGGCACAAGATGGGCAGCTGCTGAGGGAGCAGGGTCCCTGCAGGGGTCAGGGGAGCTGTGGGGTGCAGTGGGTGCTGCAGCTGCAAGGGCTGAGCAACACCATGTCCCATCCGGCAGGGATCGAGCTGACGCTGCGTGTGCAGAAGGACATGAGCCCCAAGGCCACACTGAAGGAATTCAAGGAGAAACTGGAGCATGAGAAATACCAGAGGGAGCTGAAGGTGCTGAAGGAAGAGGTGGAAGCCTTCGCAGCCGCCTTCCCGCTCCCGGGACTGCCTGTCCTGTGAGAAGCCCCCCCACCTGCTCCTGGAGCCATGGGGGTCCCCGGCACCGAGACCAACAGCACCCCCAGCCTGAGCCCAACGCCCCAGTGCCTCCTCCCAGCACCTCCCTGCTGGCGCTGGCTGCGGTGCAGCAGCAGCTCCTTGTTCAACTCCTTATTCCCCCTTCCCCTTCCGTGTGGGGCACAGGGCCCCCCCGAGCACAGACCCTGGGGACACCACTGCCTTCACCATTCAATGCCACAATGGGGACCAAGCAGCAGGCAGCCCCCAGCCCCATGGCCAGCTCCAACCCTGCTCTCACCAGCTGTGGGGGCAGCGGATGAGGTTTACACCCACAGGGAGGGACAGGGGGGGTCACCCTGGCAGCCAGGCGTGCTGTGCTCAGCTCAGGGGACTTCACAGCAGCTCAGAACCTCCCTGGTTTCCACCTCGGGGATTTCCTTTGGTGCCTTCCTGCCTCGGTGGGCTTTGACAAAGCCAAGAGCCTCGTCCCAACCCCACCGGGAGCAGCCAGCAGCCCCTGGGATCACCAGGGATCCCCTGAGCCCCCATCTCTGGGATTCTCTCAGAGCACAAGGCCTGGCTGGAACCATTTTTTAATAAGCACGATAAAATTAAGAATTTAACCACAACGTATGACAAGAATTATAAGCTTTAAAAAATACAACCAGATTTTTTTGTTTGTTTTTGTATTTCAAAAATATCTGAACCCAAATAAATAATTTTTTTTTAAAAGTACATTTCTCAGACCTATTCATTTGGCGTTAACATCTGTTAAACTCTTGTGCAGTGACACTTACAGCATGACACGAAGACATGCTCGTGGGTTTCTCCTGGTCACACTCGCTCTAACTATGGACGCAAGCACTCGGCACGCACGGGCACACGCACACGGAACTCGACATGCAGGAATGGGATACAGTGCTTTAAAATAAGATGAGAATTCCTCACCGCCTCCTCGCAGCCCAGCCCCATCCCCGTGCTGGCAGCCAGCGGGGCCGGGTACCCTGTTTCTGCTTTCCAGTTAAAACGCCCCTCGGGGACCAGCGTGCGGTGGGTTTGTGACCCCAGTGGTTTCTGCTGCTCTGACCCTGTGCTCTCCTGCAGCTCGCTGAATTCCCCACCGAGCCTTTCCAAAGCGCTGCTCCACACCCTGGCTCCTCTCTGAGATGCTGAACCCAGCTCATGGGCTGTCACCCACTGCCCAACCCGGGGCTCGGGGCCCCCCATGCTCAATAAAACCCAAAGAACAGGCTCAGGGGGACAGAACCATCATTTCCCACCCCTCAGCCACCTCTCCCACCCCTTCCCAGAGGGTGAATATTGCTAGAGTAGAGGCAGTGCTCCCCAAGGCAAGGCAGCTTCGGAGCTGCTTAGAAGTGATTGCTACTGGATGGAAGTAAATCCCAGCAGTTCTCTGAGGAAGGAAACCTGCATGGGGCTGGCATCACCTGCTCCTATGGCTGCCCCTCCCGGGGGTGGGAGCTGGAGGGGGAGTTGGTGTCGCACGGAGCAGGGGCTGGCGGCTCGAGGAGCAAGAAAACAGAGCCCTGTCCTCCCGGGCAGACAACAGAGGGCCAGGAGAGACCTTTGCTCAGGTGAGTTCTTGGTCAGGAAGGTGGCAGAGAGGGCAGAGGGAGCTGGAGTGGCCGTGCAGGAGCAGGGACATGCTGGCAGCACTCACGGAAGCAGGCGAGGGCCATGGACGGCACCGTTGGCTCCAGGGCCAAAGGGTGGGTGAGTATTGCACTGCGAGGAGCCACCACGTGCCAAGGTCGTGAGCTGTTATCAGAAACCAGTGAGGTAACACAGTGGAGATGAGGAAAATGTCTTAAAGTGCCAATTTTGGGATCTTTCCTGTTGAGGAGCAGAAGGTCAGATGGAAAAGTCACTGAGCAAAGAGGAATCCAGCTCCCAGACTGCTCATGGCACTCAGTCTCCCCCCTGATTTCTGTGCCAGGCTCCAGCTGCACCCGCGGGTCACGGCCCAGCACAACTCCCCCTTCCCCGCAGTCCGAGCTCAGAGGTTACCCTGTCCTGCACCAGCTTTAGGAGGACAAGTACTCCCAGGTGAGTCTCCTCACAGCTCCTGCTCCACAGCCGAGCTGCAGATAGCACAGAGCTCCTGTTTGGAAAAGCAACGGTCCCAGCAAAGCCCCCAGGGCATCCTCCCAAATCCGAGCTGCTCTGTGGCAGAGATGAAGCAGGTCAGACAGGTGGTAGTGCAAGTATTGCTCAATGCAGCCTTGAGTATCAGATACTACAGGTTTGATAGAGGGAGCAGCGAGAAGCCGGTTATTTATCAGGTTACGGGCGCAGCCGAACACCACCAGTAGAGACCACTGTGACCCAGAGCTCCAGTGCTAACCACCAGTCCTGCTCCATGCTGGCAGCCTGGAGGAACACGAGTCAGCGGGGAAAACCTTCATCTCTCCCTCCTCAAATCCAAACAGTGTCCGGGCGTTTTCCGAGCAGGAGAGAAGCTCCTCCAGAGCTGCGGAGTGGGCAGGACGCGGGCAGAGCCACGCATCGCTCCCTCACCCAGACGGCTCTTCCCCAGGGAAGCTGTCTGGGTGCAGACAGAGGGACAAGGGGACACCTTGAGTCACCTGAGCAAGTGTTTTCCATGGAGATGGAAGTCTTGCACCAGTAGACCCGGCCCAGACGCGATGGGAGGGCACGGTTAGGGAAGTGAAAGGTCTTTACAGGCGCTTTCATGGTGCGCGGGCACACTGCTCCCCTCCAGCACAGGTGACACCACACTGCTCCCAAACTGCGACCCACAGACACCATCACACACAACCCCTGACCTCGGAAATCCCTCCGGAGAGCACCACAGGCTCAACTCACCCGGCTGAGCCTCACCGTAAGCCACCAGAAACACCAGCACCACCTAAAGCAGCCTCCCTGACCCGCTGGGTTACACCTCCTGCACCACGGCTGAGAGCCCTTTCAAGGGGAGAGACAGCAGCACCCAAGGGTGGGTGCTGGAGCCTCCCTGCCTTCGGGACATGGGTTTTGGAGCAGCGAGGTTCTCACAGACAGTTTCAGCAGGGTCTAACCCCTGCCCATCCACAGAAACCACTCTGGGCACTGGAGGAACATCACGTTCACCTCCAGCACTGCCTCACGCCATCACAATAAACAGAGGTTTAAAAAAAACCCAACCAAAGAATGCATCAGCATGATCTCAGCTGTTCTTACCCCATTATCAGGAGTGCTAAAAATAAATAAGATCAAGGTTATCCTTCCTAGCAAGGCTTCCATTGCTTAGAAGTACCATGGGGGCTGCTACCACCACATGGTCCTGGGCAGAGCATTGGCAGCAGCACCTCCTATGTGACTCCAAAGGGAAGCGCTGTGTCCAGGCACAAAGCTTTTGGCACTGACAGGAACAACCTGGGAATGTCCCCACGCCAGTGGCACAACCTTTATGGCACAGGCAGTGGCACAGAAGCTTTGAAAGGGAAGTCCTTGGTGTCCAGGCTCGGAAAGCAGCGGTTCTGCCCCATCCAGGAGGTAGAGACACGACAAAAGCTCAGCCAGAAGCAGCACGCAGCGACGCTGACCCTGCTTTACTGCACAGCACAGAAATCAACTCCTTGACAACGAAAAAAAACCCCAAAGAACTATTATGGATACAACGTGGGACCCAGCACATTCATCCCCAACCCCCCCTGAGCACTCACAGCTCCCCACGCCCTGACCGCCCGCTGAACGGCACCGTCCATTCCCCCATCGCAAAAAGCACCTAAAAACAGGGGCACCCCCCCTCTGCTCAGTCCCCCTCTCTCCTCAAAAGGTGACCCTCAACCTGCCACGCTGCGAGGATTCCCAGTCCCCCTCCCACCCTCCGGATGAGACGTGACAGATGAACAAGGCACAGCGCTCTACATTCACAGCCTGGGCGCCTGCCGCGGTGCTGCTGGCGTCAGGGAGCCTGCCCACGTCCTGGATTTTAACAAACAGAAGCTGGCAGAGGCTTTCTGGAGAGAAGCCTGTGTGCCTCCACGGCTCTGCCACAACCCGGCCTGGGAAGTGCTGGGAAACTCAGGAGAATGCAGGAAGGGACACAGCACCCGCCAGCGCTGCGCACGGATGGGTAACCACGGGCTGCCACCCCACCCAGGAGCTTCTGAGCTGCACTCACATGAGACACCGGTGGCTTAAAAAACTTCCTGTGGCCTTTCCATCTCCCCACTGATCTCCTCCACAGAAGGGACAAAGAGCACTGAGGGCTCTGGCAGCGGCACGCGGAGCACTGCATCGTGCTGGGGGCTGCACACTGATCCCCACCTCTCTCCCCACACCACGATCCCCTTTTTAAAAGCCATCCCCCTTCCAACGCTTGAAAACAGAGCGCCCAGCCTTTGGTGTGATGGACATCTACATTCCCAGCTATGGGGAACCACGAGAGGAACCCCCCCAGACCCTCAGGCAGAGGTTCCTGTGGAGCAGACGTTATGGAACACATTGGCCTCCTCGCCCCTGCCCGAGGCAGGAGAGTGGCAGCAGGCAGTGTCAATGTCAAGCACGGGTGACCTGTGCCAGGCGCACGGCCCAAGGGCCAGGCTAGATTTTGTACAAAAAGCTGGGGACGTAGTCAAATCTGAGCAGGGGGTTGCCCCCCCGGCCAGGTTCCTGAACGTACTGCAGCTTCAGCAGCTCAGCCAAGTACTGGACAATCTTCACATCTTCATTGGTGAGGCCCAGCTGGACCTTCAGAAAGTTCATCCTGCGATTCACCACGGACTCCTCCGGTTCCCTTTCGCTGATGGGGAGGTGCAAATGATGGCAGAAGGTGAAGAGGAAGGCTTTTGAGCACAGCTGGGTGAGGATGCTTTGGACGTGCATGTAGTAGGTGCTGCCCCGTTTGATCTGCGTGCGGTGGTCGGCCAGCCGGGACACCACGGTGCCTTTGTAGAGCGGGCAGCGCAGAGTCTTACTGTCAGCATCCAGGACACTCAGGTACCGGCTGTACCGGCTCAGGGCGTGCAGCACGTTCACCCCGGCAGGAGACACCAGCCTGGAACAGCAAGGAGAGAGGTCACGGCTGGAGGGGACCAGGCAGTCCAGCAGTAGGCTGTGCCCGTGCCTCTCAGAGAAATTCTATGATTCTATGAGATGCTCCAAGGGCTGGAGCAGCTCTGCTTATGGAGACAGGCTAAGAGTTGGGGGTGTTCAACCTGGGGAAGAGAAGGCTCCAGGGAGACCTTAGAGCACCTTCCAGTGTCTGAAGGGGCTCCAGGAAAGCTGGAGAGGGACTGATGACAATGGCAGGGAGTGATCATAGAATCATTATGGTTGGAAGGGACCTCCAGGGTCATCAAGTCCAACCTTTATCCCATCATATTCCTAACCATTAGACCATTAGGCTATGGGATGAGGGGGAATGGGTTCCAACTGCCAGAGGGGAGATGGAGATGGGATGTGAGGGAGAAATTGTTTGGTGTGAGGGTGGTGAGAGCCTGGCCCAGGGTGCCCAGAGAAGCTGTGGCTGCCCCTCCCTGGCAGTGTCCAAGGCCAGGTTGGATGGGGCTTGGAGCACCCTGGTGTGGTGGGAGGTGTCCCTGCCCATGGCAGGGGGTGGCACTGGGTGAGCTTTAAGGTCCCTTCACACCCAAACCAGGCTGGGATGTGGTGATTCCATTGTCCATACTTTTCCCCCAGGTCACGAGCTGGCACAAGAGCCTCTGTGGGCAAATCAGGTCTGGTGTGGAAGAGAATGGCCACGTCAGCCTCTCCAGCCTGCCAGATCCCAAAGGAACCACAATCCCGTGATCCCCACGTGCTGATCCACACCACGCCTGCGCTGCCCCATAACCACTGCGCCTCGGAGCAGCTTCCTGACCCAGCAGGACAAGGAGGTCGGGATGGGACATCTCTGGGGAACAGCAGGAGCTGGGAGCTTCTGGATGTGACAAGGACCCAGAAACTCAATGCAGACCCTGCTGGCCAAGGGCTCCACTTGCCCCTTCTGTCACTGCTTTGGGAGGGAGCTGCTCTGAGGTGGTCACAGCCCACAGCAGAGCAAAACCTTCTGCCCTTCCTTCAAAATATTCCCAAAGCAGAACATTCCCGGATGAACCTGGGCATCCTCCACCCGGCTGCAAACCCACAGCACGTTCAAGGCACCCAATTACCCAACGAGCCCAAATCCATGTTATTTACATGCAAATGAGGAGCCCACGCCGAGCCCACCTCCTGTTCCTCAGTGCTGCGTGGGTGAAGTCGCTCAAGATGCAGCTCCCAGACCCGACCCAGGAGCCACAGCTGTGGGTGCAGGGGCTGTCCCTCCTCCCAGGGCCCTCATGGATGCAGCATCCTCACTGGATTAATTAACTCAGCCTCCGAGTTCCTTCCCAAAGCCCTTGGACAAAGGGTTTGCTGGGAGCTCCCACGTCAAACCCAACTCTTAATGACCATTGCACAGAGGAGAGTTCAGTGACCGACATGAGTAGTCCTTCAAAAATGAAAGGACTTTTGGTTCTAAAAAAGGCACCTGACCACAAACATTGAGCAACAAGCAAACACTCGGGGCTTTTAAAAACCTCCTCGACAGACAGCGAGGTCTGGGAGCAGCTGCTGGCAGAGCTTCCACCCTCATCACGGGACAAGGGCAAACTCACAGCTCCGGGTGGTTCCGTCACCCACAGCCCCCAGTGATGCAGAACCCAGCAGCCCAGGGAGCAGATTTCTGTGTTTTGATGTTCCTGCTGCTCAGATCTGCTCTGCCAGGAGCTGCTCCAGCCCGGCTGCCCACTCTGACTCACGCTCTCCACGCTGGTGACAGCGGTGGCCGGTCCCTGTCACACCTGCACCCCAGCACACCCTGGCAGTGCAGAAAGGAAATCCTCACAGCAACCAAGGCAGGGTGAAATCCTGAGAGCTGAGCAATAGCTATTAGTGAATTATTATTATTATTATTAACTATTATTATTAACCATTTTTATTAAACTTTTAACTATTAATATTGTAACTTTTTTAGCTATTTTAAGTATTTTAACTTGCAACTATTTCAACTTTTTAACTATTTTAACTTTTTAACTATTCATATTTTACCTATTTTTATTAACTGTCATTATTAACTATTAATGAATACAAGCCACGTCCCAGGGCTGGGTGTCAGGGAAGGGGCACACACTCTTGCCTTGGCCCTCACCCCGAGCAGAAGTTCCCTTTGCATCCAAGATTTGCAATTCCCTTTGCATCCAAGATTTGCAATTCCAACACCATGGCCCACACAGCTCCAAGAAGCTTTTTTCCTTCTTACAAATAAATCTCCAGCCACCTGCACCCCCTCACAGAGAGCCCAGCAGCTCCACAGGCTCTGCCCTTCCCCACCACACCCTCACCAACACAGCCCAAGGTGCTGGCACTCCCATTTCTCTCCTCCCAATCCCACTGGGGTCCACAAGGAAGAATCCTCCCAGTGTCAAAGTGTCCATCTAAAAGCCAAAATTCTAGGTAGAATTAATTTAAAAGCCAAAATTCCAGCTAGAAATGTTGGAAGAGTTTTGGCAGGAGATGGAGCAAAGCAGAGCACACGGGAGGACTTCAGGAGCACCCAGGAGACCAACGGGGCTCATGTGTTTGTCCTCTGCTTCACCAGGCTAAGTTCTGAAGCAGAAGGAAACCTCCTGGCCCAGTAACTCGTGTGAGCCAGGGGTATTTCAAATATTCACCCTCAGAGAGACAGACACATCCACCTCCTTTCCAAACACATCCCACGAGCAGGACTTCATGGCAGCTGCGTGGGTAGCAGAGACCTCCCCTGTGCACCCACTCCCCTCTGAAGTTCAGAGAAGCAAAGAATGGTTTGGGTTGGAAGGGACCTTTCAAGGTCATCTGGTCCAATCCCCCCGCCGTGAGCAGGGACACCTGCAATGAGACCAGATGAATCCCAGAATCCTAGGGGCTGGAAGGGACCTGGAAAGCTCATCCAGTCCAAGCCCCCTGCCAGAGCAGGGTCACCTAGAGTCCATCACACAGGAACGCATCCAGGTGGGGTTTGAATGTCTCCAGCTAAGGAGACTCCACAGCCTCTCTGGGCAGCCTGGTCCAGTGCTTCCATCACACACACTGACAGCAACCAAGCCAACAGACCCTCAGTTTACCTCTGGAGCCCGATCAGCTTCCACTTCTGGAAATCCACGACGTGCAGAGGGGAGGTGACCCAGTGCTTCACGGGCTTGGCGTCGGCGCCGCAGCTGGGCACGAAGATGGAGAGCGCCGTCACCAGCTTCTTCACGATGGCTTCCTCTTCGCCCAGCACCACCAAGGTCCTGCCACTGAGCAGGGAGAAGATGGCAGGGTGGGCGAAGGGGTACTGCCGGATGAACCGCAGCGCGTTCGTCCCCGCCTTCTTCTTGTGCCTCTCGCTCGCCTGCCGGGCCAGGTGCGCGGGGGACGGGGTCCGCTCGGAGCAGGTGGAGGCAGCGCTGCTGATGTAGCTGGTGGAGTCGGAGCACTCATCCAGGCTGCTCTTGCTGAGCTCCCTGCTGCCCGCCAGGTAGCGTGAGTCGAGCTCGTAGGGGAGGAGCCCCCCCGAGATGCCCTCGTGGGAGGGGAAGCCCCCGCGCAGCCCCGGCTGGGGGGGGATCCTCACCACCCCGTCCTCCTCGCAGGGCTTCTGCCCCAGCGCAGGCAACGGCTCCAGGAAGCCAGGACTCTCCTTCCCGATACAACAGGCAGAATCCACCTGAACCAAGCCCTCCTGGCTGGAAACGTCCTCCTGCTCATCGCCCGGGTCCAGCCTGGGGGTGAAGTGGAGGCCCCCCTCTTCGTCCCCCGCGTACGGTTCCTCGTTAATGGCACTTGGGTAGCTGGCTTTGAAATCTTCCGGGATGAGCGCCTCGGAGGGGCAGGTGCTGAGCACCTCGATGCTGTCCTCGCTCACGGTCCGGCGGTTGCCCACCTTGCTGCGCCCTGCCTGGGGGCTGGGGCTCACGACCAGGCTGCCCTGGCTCTCTGACTTGCTCAAGCCAGACGCAGATTTCTCCGTGCCCAGGACCTCGATGCTCTCACCACTGCTGATGCTGCCTTTGATGTCCGCGTCGAGGTAGTCCAGGTTTTCCTGCTGCTCAAAGGTGACCGACTCGGTCATTTTGGGCTCCTGGGAATCCTCAATTTCCTGCTCCATCTTGATGGGCACGCTCTCCACGCTGGACTTGTAGGACCCCAGGCTGATGACCACTTTGGGAGCAGTAGACTCTTCCAAACACTTCCTATCGACAGCATCTTGGCCGAGTCCCTGGCAGCCTCTGTACTGTTTCTCTGGTGGCTTTTCATCCAGAAAGGAGACGTCCTCAAAGAGGAAGTTGGTGACGCTTTGCTGCTTTAAGAGGGCTCTGCTGATCTGCTCTGTCAGGAGGTAGCAGATGTCGCCTCTGAAAGTCCTCTCGATCTGATGCAACTGGTCAAGGGTTTGGGTGAAAAAATAAATATCACAGAGCTCCTCCAGCGTCTTCAGCTTCTTGTCAAAGCATTTGGCAGACTTTGCTTTGATCAGCTTGGGGGTGTAGGATGGCACGTGGGAGTACAGGGGCGTCTCGCCCGGCTCAGCGAGGTCGGAGGTAGTCAGGTCCTGCTCACAGCTGGTGTTGGCCTGATCCAGCGCAGACTCCGGCTCGTAGGGGTGGAATTCAGACTCCTTCAGCTTCCTGTAGGGATACGACCGGATTTGTTTCAGCAGATCTTGGTGCTCGATGATGGACTTCTCCACGCTGGCCAGCTCGTTGGCCTTCTCGATGGCTTGGGTTGTGTAGTACCCTTTGTCATTGGCTTTCTTCTGTATCTCGGTTTCCGTGTGCAGGACAGTCCTGGTGTAGTCGAGATCCTTCAGTTTCTTCTCCAGTTCGTTAGCAAAAGCTTTCCTGTTGCCCGTCTTTAGGCATTCAGAGGCTCTGGAGAACTCAGCAGAGAGTTCCTGGAACTGCTGCATGATCTTGTGCTCATCAGCAGAGATGTAGGCCATGCAGAAGGGCCTCACGAAGCCCCGGGCTTCGAGGTCGTAGAGAGTCAAGTGGTGGACGTAGGCAAAGGCCCCTTCCTTCGAGTCCCCCAGCACCACTTTGGAGTCCTCCACGAAGTTCAGCTTGGGGTAGGCAGAGCCGGGAGGGTGCCCCACGAAGGAGGCCTGGTAATCCACAGACATGATCCGCAGGGAGAAATAATTGAGGTCGAAAGTGCCCGAGACCTTGGCGTCATCGGGGATGGTCAGGAGGGGCTGAGGCCCCACCTGCTCCGAGAACTCCGAGATGAGGATGAAGTCCCGGGTGAACTTGGAGCTGGCGACCTTGGCCCAGGGGTTGGCTCCGGGGCTGGCGAAGGGGAAGAGCGGCACGGAGTACTCCTCGGGCAAGGGGGGGCGGCTGCACAGCTCATCCTCCAGCTCCTCCTCCCTGGTGAAGGCCACCACGTCGGGGGCGCTGATCATATTTCCCGCAGGAGGGGACGGACATGGAGCACCGAGGCCCCCACGGTCCCCCCTCCCCGCCCCGCCACCGGGAGGAGGCTCCGCCGCAG
>VZRW01012454.1:1101325-1116603 GCA_013398125.1 Aegotheles bennettii
GGTGTGTGGGGGGGTCGGGGGCCGCGTACGGGCCCGGGAGAGACACGACCCGGCCGGTGGCTGTTTCTGACGCGGGGGGAGAAGCCTTCTCCAGCTCCGTGTGGCTCTGAGGGGTCTGTGGGCTCTGTGCCAGGGCAGAGGATGCCCTGGGTGCTCCCGGGGGTGCGGGGACATTCAGCCATTGCTCTCCCTGCCCAGCAGGACCCAGCCCCAAGGCCAGGACGCAGCAGCATGCCTTGGCCTCGTGGAAGCTGGTGCTGTCTCCTGTAATGCACTTCCCAGCCAGGCTCTTGGCTGTGTGTGGGGTCAGGATGCTGCTCCAGCCCTGGCGTCTCTTCTCCCGGGCCGGGGAGGACGCGGCGCTGCGGAGGATCCAGAAGGTCCTGTGTGTGGCTGAGAAGAACGATGCTGCCCGAGGGATTGCAGATCTGCTCTCCAACAGCAGGATGCGACGGGTAGGGACACACCACAGCTCCTGGCCAGTTCCTCATGCAGAGGGCCAGCTCGCCAGGCTGCTCTGTAGCACAGTCCTGGCTCAGATGTAGCCTGTGTCCTGTGTCATAGCCCTGGCCCACCCTGCAGAGCTTGGCAGGGACCGTTCCCATCAGCACATGCAACATCTTGCACTGGTTTTGTCTTGGGCTGCTTCTGACCGCATGAGGGTACGAGAACAGCTTTCTTCTGTGGACAAACACCACTTGCTCAAACGTATTTGGGAGTCTCAGACCCTTTTTCCTCATGACTTAAGCCCTGTTGGAATGTCCCCCCCTCTGTGAGGGCTCCCTGTGTCATCTCTAGCTTTGTAGTGCATGGGAAAGGCTCCAGGAACTGAAAGTGCCCCTTCCCAGCCCAAAAGCAGCACTTGTGCAGCGTCAGCAGGTGTCAGGGTGCTACTGAAGGTCATGTAATAACACAAAGATGGTCTGTGGCTGGGAGGAGTTCAAAGATCTCTCCTCACTGCTGCTTTTTTTGGTGACCTTTAATGCTTGGTGTAATTATTTTGTTTTCCCAAGCTAAGGAACTCAAAAGTGCTTCTGGACCAGGATGGTATCTGACTGAAAGGTGTTACTGACAACCCGGGGGCTGACAGTCCTGACCCAGGACGATATCATCCTGCTTCTGTAGAAAAAGTGGCAAATACCCAATCTAGAAACCTCCATGAGCCTCAGCAAGGTGGAGGGTGGTGGAGGGTGGTGTGGGGACCCGGAGCTGGCGCGTTGATTGTCGTTTGGAGCAGCAGGACAGTTGTTTGTCAGGAATAGAACTGCCAGCACCATTAAATCTGTTCCCACCGTGGTCACTATCCACGGGGAGGTGACCCTGACATCGCCTTCAGGCATGGTTTAAAATACTCTTACGCTGGGAAGCACCATTCCAGTGTCTCCATAAGCAATTCCAGCAGTTTCCAGTTGCTCTGCTGCCATTCCCACTCGCTGCAGCACCTGGTTTCCACTCGCCTCACACTCCTCTTCCATCTCCCTGTGTGTATAAAGCGGGGCAGGACACGTGTGGCTTCTGTCAGGAGCCAGAAACTCAACGACTTTCCTTTCCCTTCCAGCGAGAAGGGTTTTCCAAGTTCAACAAGATCTACGAGTACGACTACCAGATGTTTGGCCAGGTAGAGTCCTCTTTCCTTCTGCTGCTGGAGTAGAGAAGCACAGACACTGATTATTAAAAGCCATTTGTCAGAAGTTGCGAAACACACCCAGTGATGGGGACGTTTTGTCCAAGGAGGAACAGTCAGATGTTCTCATCTTGGCTCAGCCACTGTTTTTTTACCTAAAGTCTTTCCATTTTCTGGTTTTGTATCGGTCAAAAATACGTTGCTCTTTAGAATTGGGAGCTCCAAACAAAAATTGAGAGCATAGATTGAGCTGTTGGTAGAGAGATGAGCTTGTTCTGATGTATTAGCAGGAGGGAGGTGGCGCTGGTTGTATAAATTGAGACCTGCATGGAGATCTTGGGGCTCCGGGGAGCTTTTAGCAAGTGATGGGTGCTGATTCCCTCCCTGTCTCTTGCAGAACATTACCATGGTGATGACATCCGTGTCGGGACACTTGCTGGCTCTGGATTTTAAGATGCCATTCCGGAAATGGTCAGTGCTTCGTAACCCCTGGCACCACACACGCAGAGCAGGACCAAATTTCATGTAGAATAACTAAATTATTGATTTCAAATCACTGTCTTTGGAGCACTGAGAACCCCGTGGTCACAACACCGGGTAAAACAGGTGAAGGCAGAGACAGGGATTTAAACTTGACTCCAGAACTCCACTGATGTTTTTGTGTTGTTTGACCAGGAATTGTCTTGGGAAGCGAGGAGCTTTCTCCAACTTCCCTCCTCTTTGTACTCCGTGCTTGTTTAGGGCTGTTTTGATGTTTTCTCTTGTTGCTTTTTGGTTCTGTTCCTTTTAAGCTTAACTCAGCATTTCCTAGGAACTCTTAAGTTGTCCAAGACAAGGCCCATATTAAAATACATTCTTAACCCCAGTACTTGAGCAGTACTTCCGCACAAAAGCACACCAGTTAGTGTCTCACAACACACGTGTTATGTTTTGTTACTCACTCAGTGCTTATTCTCTGTTTCCCAGGCACAGCTGCAACCCTCTCGCCCTTTTTGATGCCGAAATCGAGAAGTATTGCCCTGAAAACTACATGGATATCAAGGTATGTTGATTTTAAGAGTTGCCCTGAAACTGCATCCAGAGGTTAGGCCTACAAATACTGCCCCAGGAGCAGGATTGTGCCTTTGTCCTGGATGTCTTAAGTTTTCTAGAGTTCAACAAATTCTTCCTAGGACCATCTGCGCCGTTCATTTGTGGCTCTGCAAGCCTCCTGCTTGTGTACAATTAGTGCAGTGAAGGAACAACTGCTTTGCTAAAAGTAGAAATGATTTTTCCATCAAGGTGGAAAAAATTGCAATCTGAATTTTACAAAAAAATGACGTTTTCAGAAAACAGTGTGGTACAATCTGAGCCAAGCCATGCTTTTAGCAGAGTTAGATGTAAATAAATGACTCAATTCTTTCGAAAGCTGCCTAATCTCACGAGAGACACAATTCCAAAGTGTTACTGCAACAATCCATCTCTATGGATACGTGTTTCGTGTTGAGTTAGTGAGTCATTCTGCAATTAAATGACAAAGCAAGTGGCCCGGTGTGCCTCACTCCGTGTTGTCTCCCAGAGAACCCTGGAACGAGAAGTCCAACAGTGCCAAGCTCTGGTGATCTGGACTGACTGCGACCGAGAAGGAGAGAACATTGGCTTTGAGATCATTCACGTTTGCAAAGCTGGTGGGTAGAGCATCGTTTTCATCGACCCGAGTTCCATGAAAGTGCTGTCTTACTGAGTATCACTCCTCGGCGAGCTCATAACAGAGCTGTATTCTCCATTCTGTGCCTGACAGTAAAGCCAAACCTGCAGGTTTTCCGAGCCCGTTTCTCAGAGATCACACTTCACGCTGTCAGAACAGCCTGTGAGAACCTCACCCAGCCAGACCAAAAAACGAGCGATGCCGTGGACGTCAGGCAGGAGCTGGACCTCAGGATCGGTGGGTAAACACACATGGGGGTGAGAGCAGGCTGCCAGCCCCAAGCTGCTGCAGCTGCCTCTGCTAAAGGGAAGTGAGCAGGAGTGTGGCAGGCAGGCAGGGGGGACAGCTTTGCTATCACAGTTCAGCTTATTGTCTATACATATTGAACTCTCTGAGTAAATCACCACCACCAGGCTCTTCCTCACTTCTCATCTCACCTCACTGAACGCTTGTTGTTAAAGCCCAGCAAGAGGTGTTTAGAAATCATCTGTTACTGTGTCCTCCACACGAGGCAGAAATGCCCTCTGTGGTGTTGTAAATCAGATTGTTTTAGATCAGATACAACAAAATTACACCTCATGTTTCACTGGAAATATCCCCTTTGAAGCAAATGTAGCTTCACACAGCACTGACAGGCTTCTGCAACAGAGTATTAAAAATAGGGTAAAATTAATACTCAGAGTATTCAAAAGAACCCATCTGAAGTGTTGTGATTATCCTTCGATGTTGCATTATTCATCTCTGCCATCCCCTTTGTTTTCTCAGGTGCTGCCTTCACCAGATTCCAGACACTGAGGCTCCGGAAGATCTTCCCTGATATTTTAGCAGATCAGCTGATCAGCTACGGTAGCTGCCAGTTCCCGACGCTTGGGTTTGTAGTCGAACGCTTCAAAGCCATCCAGGCTTTTGTTCCTGAAGCCTTCTACAAAATCAAAGGTGTGCTTGGGGAAAGTGAGTCCTGGGCTCCATCTTAATGGGCTTGGCGTGGTTAGAAAGGAAACACATCAGGGTAACAAACAAGCAGAGGTGGTTCCCTCTGCCACAAGCGTTATGCAGAGCTGAAAGGTTTCCCAGTTGTGTGGCCCCACTGCCTCTGCTGTATTCCCATTCTACATCACTCAGATCTGTTGTTCACTGCAGTGACACACGATCATGAAGATGGCAGCGTGGTCTTCAACTGGAGGAGGAACCGACTCTTTAATCACACGGCGTGCCTGGTCCTTTACCAGATGTGTATGGAGGTAGGAACACTTATAAATAGTTGTACAGTCCCCTATCAGCCAAACATTTCCTTGAGCCACTCAAGACATTTAAATAACACTTTGTGTAAACTCTTACTAAAGTTAAGAGATTTTGCCTTTTGCTACTCTGTTTAGGATCCGGTAGCAACTGTTGTTGAGGTCACGAGCAAGCCAAAGAGCAAATGGAGGCCTTTGCCCCTGGACACTGTGGTAGGTTGGAACTGTCCTAAAAGCAGCTTTGAACAGTTTTTGCTCACCACTCTGAATTATGCACAAATACCTTTGGGGTTTTTTTTTCCTGCTCCTCCCAACACAGGAACTCGAGAAGTTGGCTTCGCGCAAGCTGAGAATAAACGCAAAGGAAACCATGAGAATAGCAGAAAAACTCTATACTCAAGGGTAAGGAAGCAAGGCTTGGCTTGGCAAACTTAGTTCTTTCAAAAATAAACGGCCTTTAGTCCAAAACGAGCAGCACCTCGGAGCACCTCTGACCGTGTCTTTCTTCTCCAGGTTCATTAGCTACCCCCGAACGGAGACCAACATTTTCCCCAAGGAGCTGAACCTCTCTGCCTTAGTACAGCAGCAGACACAGGACCCGAACTGGGGAGCGTTTGCCCAGAGGATTTTGGATGAGGGTGGGCCGACCCCTCGGAGTGGGACCAAATCAGATCAGGCCCACCCTCCCATTCACCCCACAAAATACACTGCCAACCTGCAGGTGAGTCTGACAACGGCAGAGGTAACCGGGTCATAGAATCACAGAATCATAGAATCATTATAGTTGGAAGGGACCTCCAGGGTCATCAAGTCCAACCTTTATCCCATCATATTCCTCACCATTAGCCCATCAGACCATGGCCTCAAGTGCCTCCTCAACCCGTTTTTTGAACACCCCCAGGGATGGTGACTCCACCACCTCCCTGGGCAGCCCATTCCAGTGCCCAACCACCCTCTCAGGGTCGGTTGTGTTGCTTAATAATAATATGGTCACGAGCACGGTGTCCTCCTGAGATCTCACTGATAGTTCTTGACATCTCGTTAACACAGGAGGGGACTCTGATCCTCTCTGGCTGTTTGATCCCAGGGCAATGAGAAGAGGCTCTATGAATTCATCGTGCGCCACTTCTTGGCTTGCTGCTCGCAAGACGCCAAGGGGCAGGAAACAACTGTGGAGATCGACATTGCTCATGAGCGCTTCATTGCTCAAGGGTTAATGATCCTGGCCCGGAATTACCTGGAAGTCTATCCTTATGAGAAGTGGAGTGATAAGGTAATGCCCTCGGGTAACGTGAATGGGAGAGGCTGAAGTACCTGGGGTTTAAAGTTGCACTTCACTGCCAGCTTTAGACCCTTCTGCAGAATGTGTGTTGATGATTCCTGGCCCACTGGCTGCCTCACTCAGAGCCATCTCTGCTGAAAACCTGTGCAGCTTTATCGTGCCAGCTTTGGATAGATCCTTCCCCTTCTGACACCACATACAGGGCTGTGGGGTTGATTTTACTCACCAAGAGGAGCTGCAATTGCTATTCCCTGGTCTCCCGGGCAGCTCGTTACTGGCTAATCCTGGGGCCCCGGGACTGGATCTCCTCCAGAACAGGGTGCTGCTCTGTTACTGCACCAACCTGCTGTTATGGTGACATCTTGTCTTCAGTGGGCAGAGCAGCAGGCAGTTTCAAAAAGAGATTCTCCTTCCCTTCAGGTCATCCCACTGTATCAGAAAGGGTCTCGCTTTCAGCCCACTACAGTGGAGATGGTGGATGGGGAAACCAGCCCTCCATTGCTCCTCACAGAAGCGGATCTCATTGCTCTCATGGAGAAACATGGCATTGGTCAGTATGGGCAGCGTGGCCTTTCACTTGTGGGAGAGCTTTGCTCATAAGCTTCTCAGCTAACACCAGTCCTGTCCCACCCTCAGCGCAGGGAAATCTCTAAATGTTATTTAAGAAATCATTTAAATGTGCAGAACAAAGGGATAGTAGAGACTTGTGGGTAAAGACCAGAGGTCCTCAGGAGTGTGCAGAGAGCCTCCAGAACCCTGAGGATGGGCAGTTTAGCACCCAGGGTGTGCCTGCCACCACCCTCCTGCCCTCAGTGCCCGTGGGACATGAGGGCAGTGCTGCTCCTGACCATAAGTTGTCTCCTTGTCCCTTTAGCACCTTGCACTAGGCAGAGGGGAAAAAAAATCACTTCTTGGCACCTGATTTGACTCAGACCCTGTCTGCTTCCAGGAACTGACGCCACTCACGCAGAGCACATCGAGACGATTAAGACGCGGATGTACGTGGGCCTTACAGCGGATCAGCGATTCCTCCCAGGCCACCTGGGCATGGGGCTGGTGGAAGGTAAGGGCAGTGCCCCTTAGGAAGATGGCAGGTTCCTTACTTGCCTCCTTCCTTTCACTTACCACACAGTAAATTCCTCAGGCTACGATTCCATGGGCTACGAGATGTCCAAGCCTGACCTTCGAGCTGAGCTGGAGGCTGATCTGAAACTGATTTGTGAAGGGAAGAAAGACAAATCTGCAGTGTTGCAGCAGCAGGTCCAAAAGTACAAGCAAGTCTTCATCGAAGCCGTGGCCAGAGCCAACAAGTGAGTCCTGTCTTTGCCCTCTTCTGTTTGCTCTGCTGTTCTGGGAGGTGCTGGCTTCTCGTCTGGGGCTCAGCTCGGAGTGGGATCCTGTCACACTGTCAGGAGTTGGTGTCAGCTAACTGCTCCTCTTTGTTTGAACCCTTACGATTAAATTCAGAGCTGGCTGAAGGAGATGGCCACACACACTGACCTCTTCACATTGTGCCCACACCTGGCCTGTTCCAGGGGTGCTGTGCTGAATCAGCATCTCCCTGGAGAAGTTCAGAGGGGCTCCAACTCACTGCAGTGCCCGATTGCTCTTCGCAGAGGAGACACACAGGATGCTCTGCTCGTTTCTTTACAGGTTGGACCAGGCCCTGGCTCAGTATTTTGGAGAAGCCACAGAAATCACAGAGCAAGAAGAAGTCTACCCAGCAATGCCCGTTGCTGTTCGGAAGTGTCCGCAGTGCAACAACGACATGGTCCTGAAGACCAAGAGAAACGGCGGGTTGGTGACCTTCCCTCTCGTAGCACGTAGCTGCCTGGGTTGGTTTGTGTTTCTCTAGGCGTTGTTCTCCTCTGCAGCAAGCATGAAAACTTGGGCTGCAGCCAGCTAACTCCACCAGCTACATAAGCTGCGTGGACTCAGCTGAACCTCTCCCCCAAGTACGTATTTGCCCTTTAAAAATCGCTGTTTTGACAATTTCTGATGGCTGAGGAGACGGGAGAACAGATCCCCCACCGACTGCCTTGGCTTTGCCTGGCCCTGATGTGGTGCCTCTGTCCCACGGCAGGTTCTACCTCAGCTGCATGGGCTACCCAGCTTGTAAAGCTGCTGTCTGGTTTCCTGACTTCGTGCTGGACGTGGCCAGGGACGAGAGTGTCTGTGCTGTGTGTAAACCCCATCCTGTTCACAGGTAGGTCATGCCTCTTACCCCTCGGGGAGATGCAGCCCCGTTAGCCAGAGGCTTCCATGGGCTAAGGCTGGGCAACCATTTTTCATTCCAGTCTTGGAAAGTTGGAGCAGCGCTCTCACGGCTTCAGGGTGGAAAGACAAGGGGTTGGGGAAACAGAGTTGAAAACAAAAATAAAATAATAAATCAAGTCAGAATCGAGGTCTGTTGATGAGGAGTTGTATGAACTCAAGACATTCGTTCTTCCTTTCCTTTCAGACTGAAGTTCAGATTCAAGAGAGGCAGTGTGCCACCTGTGATGCCCCTGGAGTTCGTTGGCTGCATCGGGGGCTGCGATGAGATGCTCAAAGAGCTCTTGGACCTGAAGTATTTACACCGCTCGTCCCAGCCCGCATCGTCAGCCGGCCAGCAAGGCAACCACCTGCAGGCCAGCAACTCCTTTACCAGAGCTGGTGGGGAAAGCAGGCACGCGAGGGGGACCACAAACCTGGCACCGGGACATCTGCTCTCCATGAGCTCCACGAGAACACCCAGGGCTACTCCTCCGGCTGCTCCGGATGATGGGAACAACGCCGTGGTGTGCAACTGCGGGAACGAAGCGCTGCTGTTAACTGTCCGCAAGGAAGGGCCCAACCAGGGCAGGCAGTTCTACAAGTGCAGCACCAGCACCTGCAACTTTTTTCTCTGGGCTGATCAGCAGTCAGAGGACAGAAGCAACGCAGCTCCGCGGGGCTCGGGGCTGTCCCAGCCCTTTGCGGGAAGGGGCCCAGCAGGATTTCAGCTCCCCGGAGGAGGGAGGGGCCCAGCAGGATTTCAGCCTCCAGGAGGAGGGAGAGGCCCAGGGCTCTTTGGAAGCAACAGCTCGGATTCGGGAGGTGGCACAGTCTGCAAGTGTGACCAGCCCACCGTCACCCGCACCGTGCAGAAGGAGGGACCCAACAAGGGGCGGCAGTTCCACACCTGCTCCAAACCCCGCGAGCAGCAGTGCGGCTTCTTCCAGTGGGCTGATGAAAACGCAGCACCAGGTGAGGCTGGGCTGGGGGGTCAAAGATGTTGGGGGGCTGTTCTTGAAGCTAAACCGAACGTGCTGCTTCAGCGAGGGCTCTTGCAGCAGCTCACGCGTCTCCCAGGTTGCAGGTTTGTCTTCAGAACATCTGCCAGCAGCACTGCAGCACCTCCAATGTTGCTTGTAACAACTGAGCCTGGCTTACCCCTCCATTAGTAGCAGGATATGCCCTCACAGCACCCATCTGCTGAGCTCCAAGCAGGATGTTTTGCCTCTGCGTGCAGTGAGCTTGAACATCTGTCTGTCCGTGAGTTGTTGGATAAAGCCCAGCTCTTCCCAACAATCTGCTGGGGAATTTGTCCTCCCAAACTGCAGCAGCTGGGTGAGAGCTGTTACGACTCGGTACGGAGTTGAAGCAGTGGCTTTTGGACAACTTAAACCCCATTCTGTCACGCCAGGGAAACCGTGCTGCTCCCTCTGCCCTAGTTTAGAAATGCAGTCTTCCTGAAGCTTTGATGGGAGCTGAGAAGCTGGGCATGGCTTCTGTGGAAAGATGCTGCAAACAAGTACCCATAAAGAAAAATAATCACAACATAAGGGTGCAAAAGAAAGAGAAGGAGCAGCGAGCAAAGCAAGGAGGTGGAGATATGGTCTGAGAGAGATCAACACTTTCCTCCTCCGTAGACATTCAAGCATACAGGGGTAGAATCAAGTTTTTTACTTAAAAACCAGCTTCCCCTCTGTCATGATTTGTTGTTCTGCTTCAGCAGCACACCAGAGCACACGACCAAGCAGATCAGGTCTCCCAGTTCTGTTCCCACATTCCTCTAAAGCCACGAGACAAATGGGTAACATCTAACTGCAAGCAAGTGTGGTTTCAGGAATAATTTGGGATAGTAAAATCCTTGATCAGCCATTCTGAATTTACCTTCTCTTTCTTACCTACTTGTATCCTCAAAGATACTTAAATGCACATTGTCTCTCTCCAGGGCCTTCTGGAGATGTCTCTCTGAACCCCTTTGGCAGCAGTGGATTCTCAAGAGGGTTGGGAAGTAAAGCCAAGAGACCCAGCAGTCTCTCCTCAGGAGCCACTGCCAAGAAACCACGGACCTGTAGCGTTTGCCACCAGCCTGGCCACACAAGGAAAACCTGCCCCCAGAACCACTGAGCCTGTATGGACATCTCTCAAGAGCCTGAAGGGTCTGGGGCTGCGAGTTTCTACAGGAGCAACTACTGCTGAAAGGAGCTGGAGCCCAGGAACGAGTCCGTTGTGCGCTCTCTGGAAGAGCTGGTCACAGGCTGCTCCTGCCAAGGGATTCCATCCTCATGCCTGGGCAGCAAGGGCTCAACCAGCTTTGAAAGGTGCCTCCACTGCTGGTGTCTGCCCTTCTTTTCAGCTGTTCTTCTGCTGAGCAGCTTGGGATAGTCCACACATTTCAAGGAAGCGTTTGGAAACTGAATCTGTGGAGAAAACAGCCCCGGATCTCACCCACCTGCAGCGCAGGGGTGGTTCCACACAGCCTTTCTACATGAGGAAGAGCTGAATCGTAGCCACGAGGACGGCCACCAGGGCTGCTCCCCTCTTCTCAGCCCCTGGCTTTCCACAGCGTGGAATTTTATTTTTTCCAAGTTGGTGTTACCCGAGCAAGATCTCCCTTTCTTTTTTGTCACCCCTTACCTCGGTTGTCGGGGCGGGTTGGGGGGGGGCAGATGTGGAGAAGTTGGAGCTGGTGCTTGCCCTGGAAGGGAAGCTCAGCTGCAGTGCTGGGGAAGAGCCCTCACCTTAGACAGTTCGTGAGCTGGAAACAGAGTTCTTCCTCAGCCCTCAAGACGTGCCTCTGCGATGCTGCTGGTGAAGTTATTTGTGTCAAACTGTTAAAGTTTCTTATTAAAAGATTATTTAATTTTAAAATTTGATGCAGTGACCTCCTAACTCTGCCTCGTTTCTCCCCCCCTCCAACAGTTCAGCTGTTACTGTAAAAGCACGCACCCAAATCCTGCTCTTCCCACTCACTCGTTGGAACAATACAGATGCTTTTCTTGGCAGAAACTGCTCGTGGTGTTCTTCAGAAGTGAGCTCCAGAGAAGCAGGGAGAGTGGTTTTATCCCACCAGCTGCATCTGCTGTGGTGTTGCTGCCCAGGACGGATGGACAGACAGCTGGTGGAACTGAAGGGAGGTTCTGTTTTCCTGCCTGAGCAGCCAGGCTGCCTCCTCCCTCCCTGCTGGGGCTTCCTCTGTCCATCAAAGCAAGTAGCTCCACAGGACTCCCATGTCCCCTCCTGCCAGAGGACAGCAGTGTTTGTCCCCTGATGCTGCTCTGGAACACAGGAGGCTGAAGCACTGTCTGCAGGGAGGTCACAGCAGCACAGCTTCACTTTAAGGTTTGCAGGAGAGAGAGAAAAACACCTTCAATTGGGCAGCAGCCCAGTGCTGTCGGCCTGAATCCACAGAGTGAGGTCAGGAGAACTCGGGCTGCATTTCCCTCTGCCCCTCACTCCCACGCTAACAGCTGTGGCCTAAAAATACAGACCTGTGGGTGAAAATAACAGCATTGCGAGGCTCTAAGGCAGTCACTGAGCTGGCAAAGCCCAGGCAGCAGCTCCTGAGCAGCAGCAGGTCCTAAACAGCAGCAGCGTTCAGGCAGCAGGGCAAGTGTCACTGGTGGCATCAGCCATCACCAGCTTTACTGCTCTGACCCTGGGTACAGGGCACAAGCCTGGTGTCCAGATGGCTCTCGCAGGGCTGCCAGGCACCCTGCAGGCGTAGGGGTGTGGAAGCACAGGAGTGAGGTCTCACAGGACATGGTCTGACCACCACCAAGCTCTGCACAGAGGGGGGACGCCCTGCGCATCACTTCAGCCCTTATCGGGGGCAAGGAGACAAAACAGCCAACACCAGGGAACCAGTACACACAGGGAAGGTTTATTGTCATCACTGACACCTGGGAAGTGGTTTGGAGGAACAAACAAAGTTATCTCCAGCCCGGGAGGAAAAGGCACAGAGTGTTTTTTCCTCCCATAAACATAGCTGGAAAGAAAACCAAACCACAAGCGGCTCACATTGAAGCACAAAGGATTTCTCCATCTCCCACCAATGTGCAAAACCAGCTCTTCCCATTAAATATAAGAATATATTCCCTCACTCTGGTGCTACAGCCAGAACCAAAGCCTTCCAGCAGCCGCTCAAAGGGAAAGAAGGAAACAAAAGCCCCAAACAAAACAGAACCTCCTCAATCAAAAGCATAAATCACTTTGTTCTCAGAGCATCATTCCTGTCCTGCTTTCCCAGGGGAAACAGGACCTCAAGACAGCAGCAATGCATGTGGGAAATGGTCACTGGACAGACAGACGGACGCCACGGTCCGTGGCAGAGCAGGGAGGACCCACAGATGGACACTGGCAGGGAGGGGACACCCTGTCCTACCACACCAAGAGACCGACACCTGGATCCTCCAGGGAGTCAGCAGCTCTCTTCCTGCTGCAGCCTCTTTGGGAACACATCCCACCACTGGGGGACAAGGGCCATGGAGCCCCGGTGCTGTGCTGGGAGCACAGCCCTTCCTGGGGGCAGAGCAGTGTCAGCAGAATGAAGGGGCAGGGCTGAGCTCACCCCTTCCAGCAGCTGAAGGGGTCCCCAAGGAATAACCCACAGCCCCCTTGTGCTATGGCCATGCCTCGAAGAGCCCGGCCAACCACACAGGTCATGGCTTAGGCAGGATCCTGCAGGCAGATGAGGCTCCCACCCTGACCCAAAAGCTGCCCGAGGGGTCTGCAGGACACGAGGAGCTGCTCCCCTCCAGCTGGTCTGGGAGCACGAGGGGAGCCTGACAACAGTGACAGCAGGCTGGGACAGGCAGAGGACACTGGGAACCAGAGAGCAAACACGCTTCCCATCAGCTCCCAGTGGACAGGACTCACCGGTGGGTACTCGAGGGAGGTGTGGGCTGCAGAGCAGAACCTCCAGGGAAGGCTCCTCACGCCGACACCACCTCTGCTCAGGCACGTTTTAATCAGACAGGAAATATATTTTTTTCTCATAAAGTGCAAGAACTTTGCCTCTTACGGACTAGTCAGCTAGAAGCATCACAACCCTCACAGTGGGGAGCACGCCCGACATTCGGGAGCTCCTGGCACTCCAGTCATTTCTCCTTCAGCAGGAGCTCTGGCTCAGATATGGCCCTGTAGAGCACGAAGCCCATCTCATCGATTTCCTCTTCCAACAGCTCGCAGAAGAGGTTGATCTTATGGTTGAAGTAGGAAGGCAAGACCCCTCTCTCCAGGTAGCCTACCAGCTCCTCGAGAACCTGCTGGAACCTGTCAGCAAGGCTTTCTTCTGCCCAGTCCGAAGTGGTGGCACTGAGGTGAAGAACAACGTGGGTCAAGGGGCTGCCACACAGTTTGTGCAGGGCAGGATGGCTCTTGCAGATGCTGTTCAGGATGAGCAGGCAGTGCTGCCGAGCCCCAGAGTCGCCGGCATCCAGCTCCTTCACCTTTGAGACCTCTGCCCTGTAAAAGCTCTCAAGCCAGAGGTTTTCCACCAGTCCTTCAGGAGGAGCAGCCAGAAGAACTTTGTCCTCCATTTCCACCACTGGGAAAAGGGTGAGGCTCAGCTCGACCTCCTCATGTTTGACTTCCAGCTTCAGCTCCTGGGAGGCCACCACCGGGTGGATGATGCTCCCCAGCAGGCTGCCGATGGCAGGCCAGTTGATGGAGGCCACCAGCATCTTGTGGAGGGTCTCATTGAGTGCGTTGGAGGAGAGGTACCGGCCCACGATGAACCTATCCCAGGGGCTGCACCCACGAGGGAAATACTCCAGATCAGTCCTCTTGATCAGCCAGTACTGGGGGTTCCTCACCACGGTGTCCTCTCCCGGGATGAGGCTCCAGAGCGTGGCATCGAGGACCACTGGCAGCATGATGTGGATGTGGTCGGCTGTGAGAGCCCCGAGGCCATCGAGCAGGGGGGCACTGAGGAAGAGGCTGCCAAAGGGCAGCTCCGGGCACTTGTTCTGCAGGAATTTCTGCAGTTGGACACAGATGCTCCTGGCCAGCTGTGGTGCCAGGGTCACCTGCACCTCAGGCATGGCCAGCCGGCTGCTGCAGTGGGACAGGAGCTTCTCCTGCAGCGTGAGGCAGCGCGGGGGGCTGGATTCAACCCGAGGAGGCTCCGGAGGGGCAGAGCAGACCTGGGGCTCTGTGAGAAGGAGATGGGACAGAAGAGACTGAGAAGTCACAGCTCTGAGCAGATCATCTGCAACAGCTTCTGGGGCAGCCGAGGGGGAGGCGTGAGCTGGGGCGCAGCTCTCAGCCTGAAGCTGAGGTCGCCAAGAGGGCCACCACCAAGTTCTCCAACATTCACAGTGCTTCTTGGCCAACACAGATCCCAAACCCACCAGCTAGAGATGGGTAAACCTGACCCGTGGAGCCCTGCAAATGATCCTGCCCTGGGTCCGGGATCTCAGGACCTGCCCTGCGCCGAGCCGGGCTGCTTTCCCACTTGGATAAACCGTGGGGACAAGGGACAAGGCAGCCTTTGTCTGCAGCAGCTCCCGAGCGCACCTTCCTCTGTGCCAAGTGACCCAGAAAAGGAGCTGGCACCATCACGGAGGACACAAACCCAGGGGGGGTCCTGGAGGTGCCGTCACTGCGGGCATTGCCTAAAAAGGGGCCGTGGCTCGGGAGCCTCCCAGGAGGGAGGGCACAGCTGGGTCAGCTTCCCGGACACCGAGCTAAAAATAACGTGGAGCTCCGGGAGCGGCGTCCCCGAGCACCCCGAGGTGACCTTTGGCACCCTGAGCCTCACCTGGCACCGGTGGCTGAGCCGGGGACAGCAGAGGCTCGCTGAGGTCCGCCCTTCTCTGCTTCTTGGGGGCTTTTGGTGTTGCCTTGATCAAGGCCAAGTCCTGCCAGCTCTCCTCCAGGGTCTTCTGCTCAGCTTTGGGGTCACCTTCGTCACGAGGGGCCGTGGCTCGGTCGATGAGCTGCGGGGAAGGAAAACCCACATGGACAAGTGGCTGCGTCAGCCCCATTCCCATGGGCACACCCTGAGCCCCTTTGGGACACACGGGGGGGACACACACCAGCCCCTCTGGGACACACGGGGGCGGGGACACCAGCCCGAGGTGCCTCCATGGGTGGGACACTGGACCCCAAACATCTGCGGGGCCGGGCACGAGGTGGGATGGAGCAGCTCCATGCCCAGCACCGTTCCTGCCAGGCTCGAGGGCCCAGCTCGGG
>VZRW01012456.1:0-29704 GCA_013398125.1 Aegotheles bennettii
CACAGGAGGTTCTGGGTGAACATTTCGGTGTAAGAGTGACAGAGCACTGGAACAGGCTGCCCAGAGAGGTTGTGGAGTCTCCTTCTCTGGAGACATTCCAAACCCGCCTGGATGCGTTCCTGTGTGATCTGCTCTATATTGTCCTGCTCTGGCAGGGGTGTTGGACTAGATGATCTTTCAAGGTCCCTTCCGACCCCTAACATTCTCTAATTCTTTGAATCTGTGTGTGATTCTAAAAGAAACAGATATGCCACCTGGGATACTATTGATTCATATGGAGAAGATAGCTGTACTTATGTGAAAATTAACAAATTGGCCAAAAGTTAAACAACATGGAATTATGCTAGAAAGTGAAACACCTGACCTGAAAGGAAGTAAGTTGTCAATAGCGATTCTTAAAGGGATTTGAGAACTGATATAAATTTTATTTATTTATTTATTTATTTATTTATAATGTGGGAAGAACATGAATATACAAAGCTGGGAGCCAGTGTAATTCAAAAGACTGATCTATTAACACAGGAAGAACTAGATGTCTTTGAGTACAGAATTATGAAGTGGAATGAAATTTAATTGTATATCATGCCAGGTCATGCACATAGGTATTATCACGTGCAAATTCACAAATGAGATGTAGTAGTGAAAAGGGTGAATATGATAGAAAGTTAAAGATTATGGAGAAAACAGAGCAATACTAATTACATATTATAATAGCAAAAATCATGGTTCCAAATTGTGGGAAGATTATTCTGAACATGATCATCTGTAAAGAAGGCTACCAAAATAATGAAGTTGATTTTCTGACTTAACTTTTCACATCTGGCTTGCAAAAAGAGAAGCCAGATATCTTGCCAAACAAGACTAACACCATATAGCCAGCCACCACTCAATTATTTCAGAAGTGTTAAGACAGTGGGGATACAAAAGTTGATGTTATCCCTCTGAAAAACTTAAGTCTCACATGTTATTTGATAATATTACAGATCTAGTAGGAGCAGCTGAGAAAATTCAACAGATTCCTCTTCTTTGCTGGCAGAGACATTTCATTGCCACAGAGGTACACACCCAGCTGAGGTGTTGACCAAGATGTATGTACACCAGCTGAGTGAGATCATGTTTTAATTGTGAAACAAGAGCTCATATAATTGAAAACTCAGTGGTTACAATAGCTATAAGAAGGAAACTGTCCTCAGTTATTCTATTTCCTAGAAATCTTTTCTAGAATGATCCATATCAGTTAAATTAGACAGTTGCAGGCTTTCTCACATGTAAGGGTTCCATGGCATTAAGTGTGACTACAGCTGGAGTTGGAGCTTTCATGAGTTCAGAGACAGCACAGATTTTACAGGTTCTGTGATGTTTTTAACACTAGGAGTACTGCTAACACTGCACAGTCAAAGTAAACATTTGTGTATAAGAGTGCTTGAGCTCTATCCTGGGAATAACATTAATCTTATGAAACTATTTCCAGCAACTCCTTCTGCTAAACCAAGAAAGCATTAGCATGTTGAAGAGCTCTTCTCATTTGCACTAACATAGGTCTGTAAGGAGAGAAGACTTGTAGTCTCTTCTGACTTCCTGCTAAAACTGATCTGCAAGACATCAATATTTTTGTTCAAACAAAAGCATAGTGAATTCTTTCTGGGTATCATGGTTGAATATGATCTCTCTAACCTAGGACCTGTCAGATGAACTGAGGCAAAGTCACTAAGATAGATGTTGAACCAGCGTTTGCCCATGTCCTCAAAGTACCAGAATATACATTGCAGATGAACATTTCTTTGTTTGCTAAACCCTGAACAGATGTCCATACAGAATATCTTTGTGAGGATCTGCTCTCCCAAATATGCTCATACACAGAAACCTTTGTTATGTTCAGACAAAGTCTGTTATCTCTGATCTAGATTACAGGGAGGTTACCTATTGTGAACTGCTGTGCCCAGATTGGTTTCATGGTCTCAGAAGAGAATCAACCATAAATTGTAAAGCTTGTAGGATTTCAGGGATGAATTATTTGCTTGGTTTGCTTTTACTGAAGATCAAGAATTCTAACTGTAACATAAACAGGATTGGAATATTAGACAATTAGTTGATGACTTAGTTCTGTTTATCTTAGGCTTTCTCTACAGATGGTATAAAAATGCAGCCACTTTTAGGGGTGTAATTGAACTGGAATGTTTGAGAAGAAACATACTCCAATTTTCAGTTTTGAGTTAAACTTATTATTCTGTTGTATTTTCATTTAATTTGCTTGACATTCTACTCTGTATTCAGCAGAACAGATATTTGCTTGAGATGAATTTCAATTACCTTCTCATCAGTTGTTTCTTAAATATTATATTTCCTCCTCTTCTTCAGGAGATTTCTCATACATTATAGAATTCCACTCAACATTCCCTAGAGCATTCAGCTTTCTTCCACTGTCCTCTTTCTCAAAGTCAAAGCACTTGTAGTACACAGTATTCTCTCATGAGTATTTCAAACTCAATGATAAGCTGATAAGTAGATCCAGGATGCTCTCTATCTTAAATGTGATTTCTTGTATTTAGCTAGTTTCTTAGAATCAGGCATGGAATAGCCTTGGACTATAAAGCCTGCTCAAGGAATTACTGGAAAGAAAATAAGGCTGCACTGAGAATATGTAATTTTTAAGAATGTGTTATTCTTTATAATTGCATTCTTGTTATCCTAATCAATATCAGAGTAATTAAAATGCCTCATGATCAATGTTTCTGCCTTGTACAGGAGGTGCCTCTTATCTCTAAAAGGTTGCCATGATCTACTTTTTCTAACCTCACTAAAGATCCCTTGCCAAAAATCATTTGACTCCCTATTTGGCTATAAATTACACTTAAATTGCCTCAATTGTCAGATAAAATTTTACAGATTTTCCTTTCATACTACATATAATTGCTATGTAACTTCATTTTTCTATGAACTTCATGGTATTTTCACAGAAAGAATATTTTAACTTTTTATCAGGTACTTTTATTATCCTGAATCTAATATTCTTCCTCCAGCCTCAGGGAGGCTATAATTTTCTGCATGTGTTTTTCACCACCCCATCCATGCTTACTGTCCCAACTAGCTAGAATTTGGCTTGTTGCATACTGTGAGTTCTGCCAGGAGATAAAGCAAAACCTTTCAGATATTGTACAAACTGAACAATCCTGGCTTTATTTAGGTGTCTTCACCAGGTTGTATACGTGGGCAAAGACCTACATGGAGCTTATCTGACTTAACTTGGGAATCTAAGTTAGACACAAAAGGGTGAACCAGCTACCCAAAGCTCCCTTTCTATTCAATGCAGGGAGATACCCACTTCCAGAGAGATACTGATCTCATCCTCATGTTGGGAAGTGGGAAGGTCAGCTTATTCATCCTCTGGAAATGCCTAACACCTACAGCGCTCAGCTATGTCAGATGGATCCTACCTGTGGACTCTCTACAGCCTGACAAAATCAGGTGGATGACATGCTGTCAAACTAATGCCTTTCAGGCCCTGGTCTTACTCCTTTCACCTGCTTTCTCATCTAAATCCCTCTTTGCGTCGTGGCAACTATAGTGAGCGACAAATGACATTGAGTTTAACCACCAAATCATTTCAGTGCTTCAGTTGCAAACAGTATGGTGTTATTTGGTCCCATCCCATCAGTTAAAAAATTAATCTTTCTTGATTGTTGTACATTTTTTCCTTATATCATCAACAGAACATGCAGAATAGACATATTAGGTGATTTCCAATTCGCTAACTTGTTATACAATTTTTAGTAATATCTTCAAATTTTGTAGACTTCTGTATCTTCTCCTTTATCTCAGAACATCTGACAGAAATTACTATCTATAAAGTGCTCCATTGACCCTTCTCTTATCAATACATCTCTGTTTTTATGTTCAAGAGCTGCCTCATTTGTTAAGTAATGCCCCTCCCCAGCCTTTCTCAGGTTTACTGGTATTCAGTGCCTCAGTTTTCAGAGACTATTCTGCTCTCTGAGTACTCTCCTTACTCTTGCTTCTTTTCCAAGTGTCTATTTAGTCATTGACCTTTCTGCTGCCTTCCTTTTTTTGTACTTTGACTCAAAAGTAATCTTGTTGCTGTGCATTCACAGCTTGTACACCTTTCCTGATGTCATCGTTCCCTTTGCATTTTATACTAACCCCATGTCATCTATTATTCTGTCATATTCATCGATCTTCACAAGGAAATCAACCAGTTGCTCTAATTTATCTGTCTGATCTTCTAGTACCACAGCTAACTGACAACACACATAAAAAAAATATTTTTTAATGTCCTCAGCTTGATATCCAGGAATGTTTCAGCCATTATGTTCCATTATATATCTCCTGAACTTCACAGATACTTCAAAAAGAAATAATTCACAGATAATCTTGGCTTAACCTCTGTAAATGTAACATTGTCAATTTAGAAAAAAATATAAAAGCACAATCTTTATTCTTTTGAAGTGACTGAGCACAATCTGTTTGCCAGACTCTTTTTCTCAAAGAACAGTGAACAATCTGGTTCTGTGCATTCAAAATCTGCAAATTATTTTGTTCAAGAAGTAGGTAGCAGAGGTACTCATCTGCTGCATCAAGTGAGCTGTAGATGGATGCCCAGTCATTGAAGCTCACGCAAACATGCTGACACATTGCTAGACCCAAGCTAAAACCCCTGCCTTAGTGTTACTGTGACTACTGCTTCTAATTGCAGGATTACATCATTCTGCCCTCCCCACATTATGTTGTGCTATGCTGTTTTGACAGGTGTTTCAATATTTACTCAATCCATTCAGTTTTTTTCAGGGAGGTATAGAACTGGATAACAGTCACCCCCCACTCCCCTTCCCTGGCCCTTTTGCATAAACTGGGGATAAGAGCTTAATTCTAAAGAGTAGAACTAGATAAAACAAAGAATTGGAGGACAGAGTCATTGCACATTGGAGTTCTTTACATTTGAGTGGCTTGCCTGTCTATTCCTCATCTTTAAATAACAGTCTGTTTTTATAGTTTCATAAATTTATTGATATGCTTTAAAACCTTTTAAAAAATCTTTCCAAGACATATTTTCCCATTTTTGACACTGCAAAGAGACCAAATATATAACTTAGGACATGTATAGTAAACAATGATAGAAAAATCTGTCCAATAGTTTTGCCTTGTTTTTCATTTGGTTCATCTACCTCTGCAAGAAAATCTAAACAAAATTAAAATTTAAAAATAAGACTTTTTCTATTTGTAAAAACAAAAAATATATGACACATTTAATTTAAAATCCTTGTAAGACATGTAGAACAAAGTAATTCATCAAGAAGTTTCAATTCTCAAAACCTATTTTTTTTCTTTTAAATTTAGGAGAAAGACAATTAGAAATGAAGAAACTAACTTCTTTTGCTTTTGAGGTTCTAATAATAATATTAATTAATTTTCATTGCCCTTGTTAAAGTAGCCTTCAGTAATGTTTGGACTAAAGTGTAAACAAAAGCATGTATCAGCAAGTCTTATTTTTGGATAGACAACTTATCAGAGCCTAAGTCATTAATAAAGGTCTCTTAGAAAGATAGGCATAACTTTTCTGTACAGTTCTAAACCATCTTGTTTGGTGCCCCTTTCTACCCACCTTAATTTCTGGAGGTCTTTTAAACTTGTTGACAGATTAAATAGTGACAAGATTTTATCATTATGCACAAAGCATGTCTCCCTAGTGTTGCTCTGCAAACACCCTCAGACTTCCTTGGTGTGGAAGTCTAATTTCCATACCACTTAGTTTAATGCTGAATCTTTTATATATTACTCAATTAATCAAAACATAGATATTTATACAGTTCCTATATGATGCATCATAAAAACATGTATTTTGGGGGCAGATTTGAAAGATAAAGTTTGTAGATTTGGGGAGATGACTGTTACAAAGTTAAAAAATAGAAAGTGTGTGGAAAGTGTGTGCAAAGCATTGATACTGTCTGGCATAACATCCCTGTCTCTAAATTAGAGAGTCATGGATGTGATGGATGGACCGTTCAGTGGATAAGGAATTGGCTGGATGGGCACACTCAAAGAGTTGTGGTCAGAGGCTCAATGTTTAAGTGGAGAGGAGTGACAAGTGGAGATGAGTGAGTTGGGGTTGTTCAGCCTGGAGAAGAGAAGGCTTCAGAGATACCTTCTAACAGCCTTCCAGCACCTGAAGGGGGCCTACAGGAAAGCTGGAGAGGGACTTTTTACAAGGGCATGTAGTGATAGAACCAGGGGAAATGGGTTCAGACTAAAGGAAGGTAGTGTGAAAACACTGTGAAGTAGATTCAGCTGATTCTTTTAGGACATAATGGATCCGCTTTTTTGAGTGCTTTTCTGAGGCTGCTTAGCCCTACATACGTGCTACATTTTATATAGTACCCAAATATAGCAAACACTTAAATAGAGAAGCTAAAGTTTTCTGATATTAAGGTTTTCACTTGTTGAACTTTATTTGTGAGTTTATTTTATGCAATGATGTACAATGGTGAAAATATTCTTCCTGACCTATATGGCAATCAGCCTACACTCTAAAGCATGACATTTGATTACCTTGTCTTAGCATGCAGAACAGCAAATGTTGTTAATGGTCATGAAATTATCCAACCCTTTTAAAAATCAGACACAGTATTTGACTTCATGACCTTCTGCAGTCATGAAATTCACATTCTGATTGAAATGGTATCAGTCTAGAGGATCTGATAGAGCTCTGGTGCAAGTGTCACAGCTCTGCCACTGAGGTGGAAAAGAATCTTAATGAGCTGTTATGTAGGCAATGTAAGTATCTTTGAGTTTCACTGTTTTCTGATTTATTCAAACAATATAGGCCATAGAATGTAAGTTTGGGATACCTTGAATTTTCAGTAGTAGTAAACAGGTACCGGGTAATATTTCACTAGCTTGCTTGCCCTTTAGCAGCTTATTGTATCCACTGGAACAGATGCCGCATGAAAACCAGTGTGGTGAGCAGTATAGATGTAGTAAAGGAAGCATATTTATGCATATCTTGTAATCATGGTCATCTGGGACATGAAGAGTTTCTTTACTTACTTATTTTGTGTGTGAAGTGCAGAAGGGCACATCCTTTTGTATTAAATGTTCCAAAACAGGAGTTGTCAGAGTGGCTAGTATTGCCTGAGCAGGAAAAAGGACTCCTCTTAATTTGGAAATTTGATGGCAACATGTTAACATTATGAATTATTTAATTGCCAATTATCTGAAACATCTGCTTATCCCTCGGATTTAAAACATTTTTCATATGGCCAACCCCAAATCTTGCCCACATGCTAGCAAAACTGAAAGCCATCCATAACGTAATACAACTATTTGCCTTTGGCATCAGAGTTGGCAGCAGTGTGTCAACTTAAGCATTTGTGATGGAAAATGGTTTCCAGCATGGTTATTATGCAGAAGGGTGATCAGGATGTTTAGGCTGAAGCAGCTGCACAATCCGCTCGCTTCATAAATGTTCAAGGTTCTGCCTAGCTGGAGACAGTCTTGCTTTCGGTAATGCAACACTGTTCAGAGGAGTCTAAGCTTTATGAATCCAGTGAACAGAGGATGTTGGATGAAACCTGAAGCTTAGTGTTTTCTTCTGATTGTTTCTAGGTTTGTCCTGCACTTGGTACTGGGGAGTAATTACTCTGCAGAGAAAACACGGGGTCAGTGGGGAGTGATAAATCTCTGTTATCTATGCAGGAGCACAGAAGTGTACATTAAACCCACAAACTTGCTCAGTTCTGTAGCACATTAACATTTTTCAGGGGTCCAACCTCAGCTATGCAGGGGCTTCACGTCCAGTGCTGCTGATCTGGGTCTGCAGTCCCAGGTGCCAAACACAACTGTTTCTAGGTATTGAGACCAAGATGTGTCTGCCCTTACTGTGGGCTGACAGAGAGACTTTGTCACACGTGTGGAGAGTTTAGTCTCACACAAAATCTGAGCCCACGGACTGGCAACCATTGTGCAGATGTGTACGTAAATGAAAACTATGTTCAAGATACTTACATGCCTATGGGAACTCTGCTGAGCTTAGGGACCTTCTTTTAAACTTCAGATGACTTCAAGTAACTGTTTGAGTTGGGCAGTTGGTATAAAGTCTCAGATGAGCAACAGCAAAAGTGTTAGTGTTTTTATTTCTCATTTCCATCTAACTTATTTGAAATAGTTGCAACTTGCTTTCCTGTAAGTCAAGTACTTTCTGCAGAACTTGAATCCAGCTTATGGTAGAGTTCACAAAAGGCATGAACTGCATGTTTTACCTTCCTTGCACCCTGCTTCCTTCTTCTCCTTACGAAGGCTGAAAAACTCTGATCTAGCTACTCTTTTTTTTCTCTAGATAACCTCAGCTCACAGGAAGAAGTAGATACCTCAGGTCAGTTTGACATTTTAATCTCAGTGGTTTACTTTTTATATTGAATCACTATGGAAGATCAAATATAAATTGCAAGACTGCTATTCTTACCAGGCTGCTGCTCATGGTAGTATGTAATGGTAAACACTTCTAGATTGGGCATTTGAGAAATGAATAAATGATATGGAGAACTGAAACTGAAGAAGAAGGATTATGTTTTTACCAAATACAGCTGTTAGGTCCCTGACTCAGAGAAAAAAAACAAACCAACACAACAACTAGATATGACAGCTCTGGGTGCACAGATCCCTCTCCGCAGGCAAGGCTGATGGTGATTCTTTAATTACATGTTATGTATGAAATGGCCCCATATACTCAATCTTTTGATATTTGTACCTGTTAAAAATTCTTCATTTGGCAAGGATTAAGCATTGTGGGCTCTTTCACTGTGAACTGAATCTCTCAGACACCAATTAACATTTCATTGCTAAGACTGGTCTATTTGTGTTTTGTAGCTGTAGCCAAACTTCTGCATTTGAACTCTAAAGGCTTTATTTGTATGGTCTGTAGCACAGCAGAAAATGACAAAAACCAGCTAAATCCTCTGTAAATAACAAATGAGAAAGGGCCAGCCTGTTGCTAAACTAGTATGATCTCCTTTCTGTATTACTGCAAGCTTTACTCATTTGCTATTTATAAATACCAGCAAAATACAGTCCTGCTGAAAACCACTTGGATACAATGGAAAAGCCTGGAGATACTAATGGGTTTGTTTAGTCAACAAATAGGTGTTGAGTGCTATTTGAGATGCCTCAGTGTCCCAAAAGGCATTTAGGATCTCCTCCAGGAGTGCACAGATCTCCCTCAAATCCCATGTTACTTCAGCCAGTACCGTGTCTCTGATATGCAGACATCCCAAATGGCACATCTGTGCAACCGGCTTGAACTCGTACGGGTAGGATTCATGTTGAGATTGTGGGTACCTAAATTTAGATGTCCAGCTGTGGGACAGAGGTGCAGAATAGGATTTTGTTGCCTAACACCTTAATACTTAGGGTCACTGTGTACATTCTGGAATGTCTGACACATCAGCTTGGGGCAGTAAGAGGTGGCACAGGATTTACAGGAGATTCATGTGCTTTTAGAGGGGCAGATGAAAATGAAGTGGGGTACCCTAGGATGGTACTAGGCACCTCAGTTTAGGCAACTGTATAAAGTCTAAATTATCTAGTAACAAGTTTATTCAAGAAACAGTGGAATAGCTAGACTATTAAATATGTTAGGATTAAAACTTTGGTAATGGAATAAAATCTATAGTTCTATTCCTGTTTCTGTTCTGTCTGTGAATTTGTTCATCTCTGCTTTTTATTTGTTTATTTTAACTGTACTTATATCCTTTCCCACTAAAATATAAATGAGATTACGCTTTTTATTTGAAACATGTATTCTCTTTAAGCATGAAGTTTCTTCAGGCATATTGCTATATTTGTGCCACATCAAATGTTGATATGATGCAGGTGAAAATCTGTTGTGACTGCTTATTTATTTGTGGATTAGTACAGCATGTCAAAGCACACCATTCAAGTGAAAATCACTTGTGATTCTTGGAAATGTGAAAAATAACATGTAGATGTCCATGCTGGATGTTAAATGTGCTGTTGGAGAGGTCCACATGTAAGAAAGGAATAATCAGCTATTATTTCAAAATGTGTGAGTAGCTGTATTCCAGGAGGGTTTGTTCTTTGTTTCCCTGGCGATCCTCTTAGTCAACAATGAACCGATATTCACAAAAGCATTATATCCAATATGACCAGTGTCCCCTTCTTCACACATCTGATGCTTTGCATCTTTTTTGGAAAAGTTTTTTGTTGTTGTTTGTATAACTGCTGAACATGTATGGATAACCTGGCAGCTGTATATCAACCATGCAGTGTCTTCTTCACAGTTCATCAGTCAGTCAGGAAAATTCTGCCATCAACAACAAAAAAAGATTTTTTAGCAGTGAAATGTATTTGTACTCCCTTTGACAGAATATATTATTTGTAAGCTTGTCACTAGTTATGGACAGTGGTTCTACAATGTGGATTCTCTTAACAACAATTAAAAAGTATGAAAAAATTAGAACACATAATAAGTAAAAAGAAAGAAAATGTCCTTGTTTGAGCCAGGACAGAACCAATTTTCCCTTCAGTAATTTTACTGTTCAGTCAAGTCTCTTCTAAGTAACTGCACTTGCTGAAATCAATAGCATGTTGTTTGGTCAGTGTCTGCTTCTAGGCCAGATTATGCTCCAAGTTTATAGTTATCACTGGAGAATGGTATGTAGAACAAAGGCCACTGGTTGGTTCTGCTAAACTTCTCATGTGTTGGAAAAAAAAGGGAGGAAAAAGGGTCACAGGTGTGACCCTGTCTGGAGGAGCGAAATGGACAAGTGGCCCAAATTGACCAAATTAAGTATTCCATCCCATACGTGTCATACTTGGTATAAATCTGACAGACCATGAGTGTCAAGCCCTATTTGTCTATGGCCAGTGTCCTGGGAGGACTCTGTCCATTTGTTTGCCCTTGGTCCTGATTCATGTGTTCCTGAATCCATGTGATCCTGCATCCAGCTCCTGTGTGCTGCTGACTCCAGAAGCCCAGTCTAGGACTTTCTCAGCACAGCCCTGCAGCCTAGGAGTTGACATAAGCATTATTGGAGGGGGGAACAGTATACTGGTTTTGTATATATTCTGTACATATTTGTGTGTATTTCTTTACTTTTATATACTTTTTGTATATATTCTGTACATATTTGTATGTATTTCTTTTACTTTCTTTACTTTTACTTTTTTTCATCATTATTGTTTCATTAAAGCTGTGTAGTTTAATTTCCAGCCCATAAGTCTCTCTCCCTTATTCTATTTTCTTTCCCTTTTCTGGGAAGTGGGTTAATAGAGAGCATCTGTCATTTGTTTGAATGCTGGCCCAGCATTAAACCTTGACAGAAAAAACCCAAACCCACCAACATTAAAATATGATGTTATTCTTTCAGAAACTAGTCCTCAGTACTTTTAGGGGAAATCAACTACTTAAATCTCATGGGATTCCTAGACAATATTTGACAATAGCTCATTCATAGGCAGTCTTGCTTGTTTGAATGCTTCCTGTGATATATCACAAGTGTGATAGTTTGAGCCTGGGACATATTTAGTCTGTGGTACAGTGTCCTCATAGATTTCAGGGAGGAATTCTTTGAATAGATCCTTTCCAGAAATGAACATTTTCTCAAAAAACCCGCAGATTTTTACTCGGTTATGCTAAGACAATCTAGAAATATGTCAACAACAGCCAAAATTGTACATGTAGTATATATGTACTATACTCAGATATTTAAATCTCTGCATATGAAGTCCCACATTAGTGACTGTCAGTCACAACATACGTCCACAAAATCATAATGCTAAATGTATTCTACTATCATAAGCATAATTGCTTTCTGAAACATATGGTTGACAGGAATAGACAAAAGAAAGAGGAACAGAAGATTGATTCTCCACGTGTTAGTATAATCCATCTCTCCTCAGAAACATTTTGACACAGCAGGTGTTTTTAAAACACTGTGACCAAGGGCTGTAAATACCTTTTAGCATGTCCATGACATACTTTAATAAAAAAGCAGTGTGTTTTGCCTTCTGGGTGATGGACTTTCATGCTGTCAGCCTCCCAGTTCTCTTGGTTCATTGTCTGTTCTCTTTTAAACTAGGACACCTATTGTATAGCTGGGTATAAAGAGGAGGATACGTTTCATCTTTTATAAGAAAATCCAAGAGGTAGAGTCAAAGACAAGAATAACTGAAAGATGTTTTGTCTTACGATGAATAAGAATTAGATCTTAGTATCATACTGCCAAGCTGCACCACAACTATCCCTTTATTTAGGTTTTGTTCTATAGCAAAAGGACTTCAAATCCTATTCATCCCTATCTTCAAGGGTAAGTGCTTTCTTTATCAGCAGAAAGAACAAACTTAAACCAAATGTAACATGCATTTGGAAATTCATAACAGATTTCATAAGGAGCATTAAACCTCAAGAGGGGGATATTTGAACTCACATTGAGAAAAGAAAGATAACTTACCTCTGACATCCAGGTGGAAATGTCTTGCCTTTAACCTCCCGATCTTTCCTATACTTGCACTGTCCAAAATATGAACAAACTGTATGACACAGAATTTGCAAGTACAGTTTTGGAATGCATTAGGTGGGTTAATTCCCTGGAACAGTCAGTATTCTTTAGTTATGAAAGATATTGAAAAGGCTATTTTTTCCTTCAATGCATGGGTAGGATCGATACATTCAAAGGTTCAACTTTATAGCATTGTAAACCTATTTTTTTTGGTGCAGAAACTGAAATGAAACAAGGCAATATTGTGTGTTTTACACTTGCAGTAATATGCTGGTGCAAGGTTAAGTTGTGCTCATGCACTGAAACCTGGAATTTCAGCCAGATATGGGCCATTAAGAACGCAGATATTTTTTTGTTGCTGTGCTTTTTCTTACAGAAAGGCATGTATGCTGTAGTTCAGCACACAATAACACTAGCTGTAAAGCAAGTAGAACACTTTAATTATTGTGGAAGGGTGGGCGTCACATATAGTTTGCTAATGAAATTTAATGATAACTCAAATTTGGGAGGCATTTTTAATATAGCAGAAGACTGGAATATTATGGAAAAAATATTGCAATATCTTGAGAACAGGAACAATAGAAATGAGATTAAATTTAATAGAACAAAATGTGAACTCTTGATTTTAGGACATAATAATAACATGGGAGGATCATAAGTTAGAAGTAGAAGCAGAAGCAGATAAGAAAAATCTTTGTGTACAGAGACCAGGGAGACCCAATGCTGTGGTGTTGTGTACTTATGGGACATCCTTTGGAAAACAATGTTCAATTCTGGCCACCTGTCTCCAAGAAAGGTGCATTTAGAGTGACACAGGGGCATAGAAAACCTAGAAATATATTAAAAGAAGTGGAGGTTTGATTTTAAGGGAGGCGATAAATACAGCTAGGTTGTTTTAGCCTGCTGACTGTACTGAACTGAAAGTGAAGGAAGGACATGTTGCTGTCCATAAATATTTCACAAGGTAAAACTCCAGACTATAAGCATTATTTAGCTCAGGAGATGGTGTCAGCAGAAGAACAGATGGATATAAACTAACCATGAATACATTTGGCTTGGCAGATAGAGAAAAATTGAAGAAAATTAACACATGATGTTAAGAACAGATTTTTCAATAACAGTTATAGAGACAAAACCAATTAGAAGTATTTCTATTTGAAATTTGGTAGTATTATAAGCACATGCTGTAACGTCTTGTTCTCAATAGTAGAAAATTGGACATACAGAGCCATCATATCCTTCTCAGTCCTATGTGTTTGCAAGGTAGTGGTTATCTATTCCCAAGATCAACTTTTTATCACAGAGAAGAGGAGGCAGATGAGAAATATGAAGAAAGGCAATACACAGTTTTGGTTTTTTTGTGGTAGAGACATGCTCTTGAAAATAGTTGACTGAATTCTCTGTAATTCAACACAATCTAGTGCATCACTGTACTCATTTGTGAACACAAGGATAAAATTCTTCTTTACTCACCTGAGATCATCTGGGACACCCCAGCTGCTGAAGCCCGTTCATGTGGGAATTACAAGGAGAGGGGAAGCAGCTGTGTTTGTGGGGAGGAGAAGATGGGTCAGGTGGCCCAAATGGACCAAACATAATATTCCTTCCCATGATGCTTATTATAAAATGACTGCTAAGAGACCACTTTTCTGGCTCCTGTGGCTGGTGTGCTGGTGAGATTGGGATTTGCTTGTTTGTCATCTCTCCCTATGCTGCTGGTGTTCCTGCATCCTGTTTTCTCACTAGCGCACTGAGACAGGTGTCTTGGTTCAAGTGGCCAGGACAAGTCACAACCCAGAGAGACAGAGTTTGCTCTTTATTACTCCCCTTCACCCCCTCGAGGGGAGATAAAAAGGGAATAAGGAATGGAGGCTTAAGGGTTGGAAGTTAAAACTGCAACAGATTTAATGAAACGGGGAGGGGGAGTAACAGGTGGGAGAAGAAGAAAATATATACAAATATATACAACCTGACTCTGATGACCGCCAATACAAGTTCCTGAAAGTCCCCCACAGCAAAGCCGATTGAGGTAAAAGGGGTCCAAAGCTCTTCCCAGCACCTGATGAAGTCGGATCCTGAAGAGCAAGTGGCAAGCTGGTAACAAAGGCAGGGCTCTTCCTCTCTCCGGGACAACTCCACGTGGCGATGAGAAGGAGAGCGGAGAGAAGGGGGAGGAATTTCCTGTTCTCTTGGCTTTATAGAGTTTGGCAGGAAGTGGGAGGGAATACTGACAACACAGATCCCTTTTCACAAAGGGACATCTATGTTTAAAAAAATCCGGAGGGAAGCCAGTACCTGTTCTAATTAGTACCCAATATGGATGATAGTGAGCCAAGAATAGAAATAAATTGACCATTTAATTGCAGATGCAGCATTTTTCTCTCTTTCCTCCAATAATTATATTAGGAGGTCTTAGCTGCAGCAGCAGAAGAACAAGGATTTGAATTAAGGATTTTAATTTAATCATTTTCTGAATGGGAATTTCCTCTTTTTTTGTACCTTAAATACAATCCACTTCCAGCAGCTTCCTTTTCATATTAGAAGTAAACATACTTTTAGCCATTGCTCTACAGACATTCCAAAGTCAGCTGACTACACACCTAGACTCATGCAGAGCAACTACTTTTAAGGATATTCTCATATGCATTCAGTAGAACCAGCCTTGTTTATAGCCAGATAAAAATATCCTTGCCAAGTTTACCAAGCAGTTCAGAACGGATTTGCTTGAGTGATCTTTATTGGTTTCTCAGTGTTCTTCATGTGCACAATTGATCAGTTTTGATTTAATTTTTTTTTCTTGGTTGTTGTAAAAATACATTAGCTATCATGGAATCTGGAACTTAACCTTGGAAAAACATAAAAAAAATAGACATACACTTAATCATTCCCAGTTTAAAATTACATTTCAGAATTGTCTATTAGCTAATTTTAATTTAATTTAATGTCTGACATCCTGATTTTGTGTTGTGTAATTTCTTAATTGTAATGGTATGTAGAAACAAATCAAATGCTCTACTGAAATCTAGCAAACTATGACTAACATCATATCTCTGTTATAAAAAATGGATATCTCATCAATTTGACAAATTCTTTTGTCCATAAACCATGTTAGATGACATTAAATATGCTACCCTCTATTTTTTATTAATCAGTTTCCTTATCTGATGTTCTAATATTTTTCCAAGATTGATGTCGGGGGACAGGCTTACATTTACCTAGACTACACCATTTCCTTTGAAAGAAAAGTACTGACATAACTCTTACTTCCATTCAATGTTCAGGATCTACCTCAGCAATCCAAGATTTATTACAAATAATAATAGATGGTCCAATAAAGCTTATTAGGCTTTTATTCTAACATTCCTGGCTGCATTTTTTAATAAAGGCTCAGTCTGAATAGCTGTTATTTGGCATGTTTTTGTTTTTAGAAGTGCAACATTTCACCACCGTCTTTGTATGATATGACTACATCTGGCTTTTTCCAAGTCCCAGAGCTGAAATATTCAACATTTCAGTCTCTTCTGCATTATTTTTGAAAACTGCATTCTTTCCATTTAACTATGGACAAGCCTACTGTAAGGTTGCTTTTACTCCATATATATTTAATGTTGTTTTCAGCATACTAAAATCAGAAAGCCACAGAATTCCTCTTACACCCTGTCTTCAGTTACAATTTTCTGTTATTTTCATCTGTATCCTAAATTAAAGTGATCTAATCTATTTAGTTTTTCCCTTGTCTCCCTACCCAATCCGCTTATATCTGAAATTTTACATTGCTTTTATTTCTTTTTTAAGATAGACTGGTGAGAATAGATTTTGACTCTATTGCAGTTCTTATATCATCTCCTAAAATGATTTTAAATATCTTTATTATTGTTTACATATTTTTCCCTTTTAAATTGTTCCTATTATTGATTCGGCACAAACTTGTGTTTATCTGTTTGAAAGTTGTCATTTTAGAGTAGTGGGTATAAGAAGTACTGGCTGTATTACATTCTATTTGCATGCAATGAATGTAATCAAGTTCTCCTTTTTGCTTAAGGAACCACTAATTTTTAGTCCTGGAATCAATTTTGCTTTAGCTGTCAGGATTACATCTAGCACAAAATTCTCTAAGGGGAGACACAAAACTTTCTGATTTAGGAAATTTTTGTCAATCACAGTTCAGAATTTCAAAGATATTTTATTACTGGAAATGTCAAACCTGAAGAGCTATGTCTTCTAACCTGATATTCATCGGTGAAAAAACTCTTTTTTGAAGCTCCTACAGTACAGAAACTCTTCTCTCTTCTTCCCCTCCACAGGCACTGTAAGTAAGTGTTTAAGGGACCAGTCATCCTGCTGCATAGGGTAGTTCAGTGGTATGTAGCTGCTCACAACTAATTGCCTTTGTCATATTCCCTGTGTTGGGAGATTGATCTGTAAACACTGAAAACATTTACTACTTTGTTGTCAGTAGCTTGAAATCAGTTATTGCCACATACTGCTTCATCTCTTCTCTTGCCGCTGTGTTTTTCTTAAATTGCTTATAGTGAGTGAGTTTAACATTCTTATCACAGAAATCTTTCAAGTTCCAGTAATATTAAGCAGGTCAAATTTGCCCTTATAGTACGAACAGTTCCTATTCTTCCTGTTTACCACACAAGCTCCTGCCATTTGTGAATAGGCAATTAAATAATTTGTTTTCATTGTGTCATCCAGTGTCTTGATTAATTTTGTTCTTGACAATTTGACTGTGCTAAATGAGTGTTTATTTGCTACCCCTTTTTAATCTCCCCTTTTGTTGTAAGTTTAATGCCTTTATGACTAGTCTAGTCAGCTTGTCCCCTGTAAAATTGATTTCCCCTTTAATGAGCTGGAGGCAGTGTAAACTGCATTAGCTCCTCAGTTAGAAAATGGCTCTACAGTTTACCAAACTAAAATCCTCTCTCTTTATTATACCTCTCTAATTGGCAGTTTATTCTTAAAAAATCCTGCTTCATGTGTTCATGTCTGGGACAAGAGCAATCTCTAAAAAGCTCATTTGGGTATTTTCACATTTCATCAGCTTTCCGAACTTTCTGAAATAATTTGTAACCTGTGAGGAGACACATGAAGTGTTGCTAGTACCAATACATACCACTACTAAATTAAATCTCCCCACTCAGCTGGGTAAGGTCTTTTTTTCTTTCATTGAAGAAGAGTTGAGATTCTGTAAGAAGGAATATCCTAAAAGCCTTATCCCATAGGGAAAACTGGTAGTTTTGACTGTAATTACCCCATCCAGTACTTTCTGTTGTATAAAGTTATTGAAAAATTCCTTGAGAAGATTGCCATGTTCGCAACAGACTTTAGATATTTTGTGGGAGGAATACTTTAGGGCAACAGAAACATCTTCTATTTGTTACATGAAATTCCTTTCAGCTTTCACTCCTTGCAGGTACCCTTTAGTCCAAGCACATGAACTTAGAAGAGTAATTCTGTTGCTGGCTAAAGGTAAAGCACACTGATTCCGTAATAGCCAAGCTCTCCAGGTTTGTGGAATACAAAAGGAGAGAGAAAGAGCTGGACTGTCTCCTTTTCCATAACTACTCCTTTCATTCGGTTTGTGAACCATCTCTCCATCACTACCTTGGAATAACACAGTTCTGCAGCTGTCATCTAGTATGTTAATATGAGAATGGTCTGTGCTGTTCTGTAAACACAGAGGTAAAACTGTACTATATATATACAGTGGATTGTTGAAGTTGTGCATTATCAAGTTTGTATTTTTTACCTTTGACTTTAAAGAACACTAGAAAAGCATATTGATTCACTGGATAATATTGTAATGCAGATTTTACAGAAGATTTTAATGCAATGTTAAAAACTTGAAAGTTAGAAAATAGTCATAGGTTGTCCATGTAAATATACTCAAGAATTCATGTTACAAATTGCTAACAAAAGGATTATGTACTGCATTTGTAAATGCTGTATCCTAATTACAACACAGAAAGGAATCACGTTAAAGTTCCATGAGTGCATAATTTCCTGACTTTTATGTAATACAACCTCAGTAATCTTGTTATAGTTTCGTATGATGTTGGTGTGTCTTTGAATGTAGATAAAGCTATGGTGTCCCTGGTAGTAAAATCACTTACTGTTAAATCTATGCATTCTATTGATGTTAGTTTTCTCTGTTAAGGCTATGGAAAAGGGTGGGAAGTCATTGTACAGGACAAAGTGTTGAAGTGACATGCAGAAAATTATAACTCTGTAACAAGAAACTCTGTTACCTCATGCAAGTCTCAACATTGGATTTTAACACTGCAACTTCCCAAAAATGGATGCAGCTTAAAAGCCCTATCCAACACTAAAATGGCCCTCTGAACAAATCATAGTTTGATACTGCCAGCCAGTACCCAGGCTGTTCAGCTTGGCAATGATGGTAGAGTACTCTCAAGGTGATACTTGCACCATTTTTTATCCTTTCTCTTTATGGATTCTTAGGTCATCAGTTTCTCTAAACTGTAATCAACAATGCACATGACCAGTAGAGGAAAGAAAATCTGTAGGGAAACCTTGTATTTTTTACTCAGTCAAGACCAGAGAAAGCGCACAAGCAACAATTTTACCTTTAATAAGCAATTTACCAGCCACTGTTTTGTGTGTTTATATGCACTTTAGCACTGAAAGTCTTCCTTCAAAACATGATTCTACTTTCACTCTGCTTCAGTTTCCTTATGTCTAAACCAGGGATGACTCCCATTGCCAGTAATGTTTGTGAAATTGTGAAGTGTACTGTAATCTTCATATGTCAGCTACTTTATTATCTTTATTTGTTATGAATTGCCTTGTTTTGTTTTCCATAGACTAGGAGGCTTAGAAGTTATTGTAAAAAAGATGCCAATGAGGTTTCAATTTATACTTATTTTTTTTCAAAATAGAATTGTGGTTAAACCTCATCAAATCCCCTCTATTGCCTTTCCTGCTATTGCTGATTAGTTAAGAAACAGAAAAGAACATTGCAGTGTAAAACATCCGTTTATCTGCCAGCGTCAGGTTCTCCTGACATAATGTGTTAATGCAAAGCACATTAAGCACTAGCAGCAGGTGCTCCAGACCTAGCAGTTCCTAGACAGGCATTAAGAGACCTCAAATGAGTCAATGTCACTCTATGGTTTAACCTAATACCAACCCCTTAGGGCACCCCTATCAAAAATAAGAGGAATAGAAGGTTTTAAAGGCTATTAATCCCAGTGACTCTACTTTAGAAGAGCACAAAGTTATTTGTCACAGGTCTTTTTATCATCATGATATTGTGGTAAAATGTGAAGTATTCAATGTTCCTGAAATACTTTCTTCCACCTACTTAAGCATGGAGGTCTTTTCATGATACACCCATTATCCTGAGCTGTGATACCTACTAGCTACTGACTGCTACTGCTACTGTCTGAACTCCCCCTTTTTTTTCTTTTTTTCTTGGTCAGTTCTTCTGGTAACTACAATGTATGAGAAGTAGCAAAAACATCGTTAGAAAACAAGCTTTAAACTGCAAGTTATCCTAAGTAAACAAGCAAGTGAACTCTCTGTCCTCAGACAGACACCATTACAGCACACTTAAGAGGCATTAAATCAGAGCTGGTTCTAATGCAAGGTGTTAGTTTCTTTTGCCATACTGGTTATCTGGAGCTGCTTTATTTCTAATGTGATAGATGTTTTGTTCCACGTTTCTTACCTTGAAGCTGCTGAGACTCAGGATTAATCCTGTTGTTTTTAGAAATCTCTGATCCAGTGTTTGCATGGAAAGGTGTCTCAGATAGCTGGTTGTCTGACAGTGCCTACTTCAAAGGGTCTCGCAGCTGAATGTGAGCAGCTCAGGTTTTACTGGAAATGGTGACAGTTACGCAACTCCAAACTCTTGCCAGGATCTGAATTTGTACATTTCAAATTCACTTCACACACATTCAGTTGTCAAATATTTTCCATCCATCAGATTGTCACACTGGAAGATGCTATGGCTTCAAGCCCTACCTCTGATAAAAATGCAGTCCCTTTAGCTAAACACCCCCTGCTTTGATATTTGTAAAAATGTTCATGGGATACTTAAATCTGCAAAGTGTTTTGAAACCTATTGATGGAAAGTATTTGGGTTTTATGCATAGTAGCAAAGATACACGGCTTATGGTGTGTTCATTTGTGCATCAGTATATCTGTGTGTATGTGTAAGGTGAATGTGTACAATTGGATGGCTCCAAGAGTAAGTCAATATTTTAAGCTTTGTTGGGATGCTCTGAAATCAATTGTAAACATCAGCCTTCAGTGTTTATACATTCACAATCCTATTTATTTGAAAAGTGTCTGGGGAAAAGCAGCTTGATCTAATGGAAGGTGTCCCTGCCCATGTCAGGGGGTTGAACTAGGTGATCTTTAGGGTCCGTCCCTTCCAACCCAAACTATTCTATGATTCTATGAGAATCCTGTACCTCTGAACACAGTAGGGAAAACCAGTCAGAGCACAAGAATGTAGTGACAGTTGTTCCAAGACAGACCAGAGGTCCATCTACCATAGTCTCTGGTGGTGGCCAAAACCAGAGGCCTGCAAAAGAGATTAAGAACAGAACAACTGTATTTGATTGTTCCTGTACACTCTTCTACTGACCAGAAATTTGTGGCTCAGAGCTGAAGTTTACTTTAGAGATTTCTCTTTTGTGAAGCCATACAGCTGCTTCCTGAACACATTGTTATGGTTTGAGGGGACAGGCAAATATTATGGTATTGCTGTAAGGACCCAGAGAGAGTGGTGGATTTTAAGACCTTTTGTGAAAAGGGGTCCAGAGTGGAGAAAGCTGAGGAATTGATATTCTCTCCCACTTTCTGCCAAACTCTATAAAAGCCAGGAAAACCGGGAGCTCCATCCTTTCTTCCTACTCTCCTTCTCGTTGCCACATGGAGATGTCCCAGGGAGAGAATTTTCTAGTATCAAATCTACAGGGAATCAAATGAAACTAGTAGTTGTTAACTTCAAAACAAATGAAACAAAGTGATTCTGCACACACTGTGGTTTTAAACTATAAAACTCTCACCCAACAACTCTCACTGTAGATGAGTGCCTTGGTTTAAGTAGCCAGGGCAAGCCAGAACCCAGAGAACAGAATTTGCTCTACATTAATCCTCTCCACCCCGTCAGGGGAACATAGAAGGAGAATAAGGAAAAGAAGCTTAAAGTTTGGAAGTTAAAACTAGAACAGATTTCATGAAATGCTGAGGGGGAATAACAGGTGGGAGAAGAACAAAATATACAAATATATATATATATATATATACAACCCGATTCTGATGATTGCCGATAGACGTTCCCAAAAGTCCTTCATGGCAAAGGCGATGAAGGAAAAAAGGGTCCAAAACTCTTCCCAGTACCCAATGGATTTGGATCCTGAAGAGCATGTGGCGAGCTGATGACAAAGGCAGATTTGGGAATCACAGTTGGATGTTGCCTACTTGCTTTAGGACCCACCACTCTGAGAATTCATGTGGATTTTGTGGTCATGACAGATGCTTTCCCTTTATAAAAGAGATTATTCTGGTTTTCAGCATGTCATACTTATCCATACACCATCTTTCTCAAACTTACTCATTAACTCTGTGTATATCCCAGATCTATTATTGGTCTGTTTCTCAGTTTTCCCTGTAACTTCTTAAGACTGGTGCCACACCAGCCACTTTCCTAGACTTCAGACAACAAGGCAGCTTTAAATGAGAACTGACACACAGTGGTGAGTTATTCAGCCATTTGAACCTGGAATTCCTTTAGAACTGATGATATGGGGCTATTCAATTGATCCATTTGCTTCCTGACCTCTTTTGCTAACAAAATCAGCAAATTGTTTGATCTGACACAGATCATAGAATCATAGGAACCCCTACAACTAGACCAGGTTGCTCAAAGCCCCATCCAATCTGTCTTTGAACATTTCCAGGGAGGGGGTAGCCACAGCTTCTCTGGGCAACCTGTGCCAGTGTCTCAACACCCTCACAGGAAACAATTGCTTCCTAATATCCAATCTAAATCTACCCTCTTTCAGCTCGAAACCATTCCCCCTTGTCCTGTTGCCACATGCCCTTGTAAAAAGTCCCTCTCCAGCTTTCCTGTAGACCCCCTACAGGTACTGCTGCTAAAGGTTGCTAAAAGGTCTCCCTGGAGCCTTGTTTTCTCCAAGCTGAACAAGCTCAACTCTTTCAGACTGTCTTCATAGGAGAGGTGCTCCAGCCCCTTGATCGTCTTTGTGGCCCTCCTCTGGACTNCTGGACTCACTCCAACAGCTCCATGTCCTTCTTATGTTGGGGACTCTAGAACTGGACACAGTACTCCAGATGGGGTCTCATGAGAGCAGAGTAGAGGGGGAAGATGACCTCCCTTGACCTGCTGGTAACACTTTATCTTCTTAAATCTTCTCATAAACAAGATATATGAAATGGGAACTTGCTCAGATTCCTTCACACTGCAATGTAGATACAGAAAATTCCTTAACTGTTTTCTGCTCTGGACTTTTCTTCATTATGCACTCCTTGATTCTGTTGACATTACGTCCTCTACCTTATTTTGTTAAAGAAAAAAAAGCTTAGTGGATTAATTGTTCCAAGGCTAGGTGGTACCAGCTTGCTTACCTTCTCCTTGCTTAGGGCCCTAGGGCAAACTGGTCCCAGAGACAGAAGTCTGGGGCAAATCAAAACAGAGTCAAAGAATGAGCCAGGAATTAAACAGTCGAGATTACAGCAGTCTGGTGTTTGAGCTTGTTCTCTGCTCTCCCTCATTTATCAAAATAGATGTAGACACAGACTCCCCAGCAATCTTCCTGTTCTGTTAGAAAAGAGATTTATTGGAAAACTTAACACTTTTTTTTCAAATTCAGCCTCCAGCTCTTCAAGGTGATGGGAGACAGGGCTTTTTGCCCATATTTCATGGAGAATCCAGTTCTCCTATAAGTTAGTCTTCTGCCTCCTTTTATGGTTGTGCTTCAAGCTGCTTATCTCAGTGTCTCCTGACATTGTCTTCTTGGCTCTGCTGCCCAAAGCTTGAGGGAAACAACCGGCTAGCTCTTGTATTTACAATCATGTGAAAAAGGAAGCCATCTGCTTTCTCTGAGTTAGTTTGCTCCCAGGTTTCTGTCTGGCCTTGGACAGTCCCTTCTGCTGTTTCAGGATTTTTATTATATGAAGGAGTTCAGTTGTTTCTTCCACTTAGCCTAAATGGTTAGCACTCTCAACAGCTTTAATGACGTCTGTGATTGTCTGCAGTTCAAAGATGGGCTTGATAGCAGCCATTAATACCTTGCAGCACCAAGAAAGACAGTTCAATAGTATTTATAGAACCCTTGAAAATAGAGTTTGTTGAAACGAGATGAGAGGAGGGCCGCAAAGATGCTCAGAGGGCTGGAGCACCTCTCTTATGAAGACAGGCTGAGGGAGTTGGGGTTGTTCAGCTTGGAGAAAGGAAGGCTCCGGGGAGACCTTCTAGCACCTTCTAGATCTTCTAGATTTCCAATATCTGAAGGGGGCCTACAGAACAGCTGGAGAAGGACTTTTTACAAGGACATGTAACAACAGGACAAGGGGAAACATTTTCAAGATGGAAGAGGGTAGATTTAGATTGGATATTAGGAAGAAATTCTGTACTGTGAGGGTGGTGAGACACTGGAAGAAATTGCCTGGACAAGCTGTGGCTGTCCCCTCCCTGAACTGTTCAAGGCCAGATTGGATGGGTTTTGAGCAACCTGGTCTAGTGGTAGGTGTCCCTGCCCAAGGAAGGGGGATTGTAACTAGATGACCTTTGACCTTCCAACCCAAACCATTCTATGATTCTATGAAAGTTCTACAGAAAGAGTTGTACCTATTTACTCTTCTTTCTGCTGGCACAGTAGGCTTCCTTCTGTGTCACTACAGACCTAGGGGCTTGGCACATGTTTATGTGTGTTCTGGTTTTGGGTTCATATAGCTTTAAAATTATTTTATTACTAAATTAATTATAAAATATTTTTGAGAGAGAAAGAAACATTATTCTCACTCCTCAAATGTCCTAAGGTTTCTTCCCAGTGATAAAATTGTCACAAACATGTCCATGATATCCAGGTCTGGGCAGCATGAGTTTGTCATCCTTATCATGAAGCAGACAGCAGAAAAGGACCTTTAGGACCTTTTTTATTTATACACATTGGGGTGAAGTGAGATTCAAGAGGCAGCTAATTGACAGCCATCACAATTCTATACTGGGCTCCAGGGCACCAAAATTTAATACAGACATGATCATGACTTATTGTTCACACATCTACTTTCAATTTAATCTTAATCTGCATTGGTTGAAAAGATGTAGGGGACAAAGCAGACATTTGTTTCACATGCAAACCAAGCAACTCTGTAAAAACATCTCTATCAAAGTGCTCACTAACTGCATCTTATATTGAACTTAATGGAGGCAACTGAGACCATAAGGGTGGTTAGGTGTATATTTAACTGACTTTTTGCACCTGCAGTTGAATGTAACATTTACAGTGCAAGACCTTGAATTGCAAGGACTACTCTTCTACTTAAAATATTCATAAGTCACAGTTGCTGAGTTTTGGGGTTTTTTTGTATAGGCCTAATTCAAAGCCCACCAAAATCACTAGAAAGTTTTCCTACTAGCATCAATGATTAGGCCATAGGACAGTCATGTTCATATATCATCTTTAGACACCATTAAATCCCTTTTCATATTGAGCTGAGAAATACACAATAAGGATTTCACTCCTGATTGAAAAATTGCGAGCAAGAAAGTTATCATAGCATTTCCCATGAAAACTTTATAAAACACAAATGATGGCACAAATATTAACAGTTCCCTAATGTGTACCTAGATAGGTACATATGCATTTAGATATATTTATGTTGTTAACACTTTGCATGCGCAGGAATAGAGAAAGAGCCAGCATAAGAATCAAATATAAAACAAAAGAAAATATTAGAGAAGAACCCACATGAAGATTAAGCATTTTCTTTAAGTGGAAGCATTAACTCTCAGCTGATTTACTGAATGGTCAAGTATTTTTACATAATTATCTTACTAAGGAGTGAAGAGTCAGCTATCGTCATGTGCTTAAAGCAGTTTTGCACTGAATATAGTCATGCAGAATTACTTAAAACAACAAGTTAACAATGACATGAACATGCTTTTGGTGACTAAAACAAAATACATGGTAACTGAAAATCAAGCAGTGAAACAAATATGCACCTTTCCTAGCTGAAACTGTTTAAGTGAAACCATTCCAAGAGACTTCCTTTACCCTATTAGACTCATGAAATTAATTAGCATCCATTACTTGTGGATGAATATAGGAAGAGGAAATGTTTCCCTCAGGATTCTGACATTAAGCCTGCTTTCTCCCTTCTGTATATATTATTTGCATTGTGTTTTCTAGCCTTCCCTAGTCACAGCTGACTTATTCCTCATGCCAGATTCTGCCACTAACTCACACCGAGTTGTACATACTCTCAGGCAAATATATGCATTCATAAGTCCCATAGAGTCAATGGAACAACTATCCCTGTACTCATTGGGAGTAAAGGAGGTAGACTAAGATTTCATATAGATGAACTTGTTACATGAAGCAGCAGCAGTTGATAAGAGCATGTGCATCTGGCACCTCATCATCATGAATGTTGCAACCATTTGTTGTGATCCTGCCATTAAAAGGCTATGTAGATGGATTGTAAAACTAACTGGAGTAACGTGCACTGAGGCAGTGTAGATACCCATGTGAGACAACTTGGTAAAGCATAAAATTATTTGCAGCCTTGCTCAGAGGAAGTTGGTAAGAAATGTACTCAGAGCAGCTATCAGAGGTAAATAAAATCATGTGAAGATTGTCTTGTGAGTCATGTTTCACTCATACAGTCAGAGATTGCTCTTTTCCCATTTTGAATCTTAGAATATCCTGTTGCAAGTTCAGCTTGCATTTAATTGTTTTACAAGTGAAAAACAATTTTAGGAAAACATGCTTTTTGTTGAGTGCTAGAAGGTTTATTTTTAGCTGTCCCTTAAATCACTTGAGCGGCTGGGAAAATAAGACAGAAGGGACAAAGCCACGTGGCCAATTGTACACAGATCACAGTTTGAGAACTCCTGATATTGTAAATGCCAGGCTGCTGCACCTATTTACCCTATCCTTTACTACAAAATCAAGGGTAAGCTTTTTAGGGTAGGGATCATCTCATCTGGGAACAAAACCATCAAGATGCATTATGTTTGTTTGTTAACTTTCTTTCAGCTTTAGGTCATTGTTGGATGCAGGATATCTGTCTAGATGGAGTATTGACAGTTAGTCCAGTGTGAAATGCTCTAAGAATATTGTCAACAAGCTGATGATTTCTGTCCTGTGAGATGATGCCAAAACACATTTGAGAGGCACACATTTTCAACCTGGCATTTACTTTAGACTGCCAAAGATAAAAGGTTTCACACAACAGAAGACTTTAGCAGTGTCAAGAATAATTCATTACCTCGCATTATGACATTCTCTAATGAATATGAGGAATATAACATCGTGCCTTGCTAACATCTTTGTTGCAGACATTGTTTTGGACTTTTGAAAACATTGTTCACATGCATAAAGCAATTACTGAGTCATGCCATTGATTGTGTAGCTGTCTCTGTTTTTACGAGCCTTCCAGTATAACTCTGTGATGGCTATTAGGCTAAATTTACTGAACTGTGCCTTTCTTTCCTTGCTTTGTTTTCTTGATTTGCTTGATTTTTTTTTCTTGGATAATCAGCTTTTGGTGTGTGTGAAGGCTGTGTTGACATCTGAATGGAACAAATAATCTCCAGCTTGCTTTGCTACGTATTTGGTTCAATAAGCAAGCAAGCAAAAGTATAAGTTTGTAGCCCTGTGGTGTAGCCCACAGCCCACAGGTTCAGATGTTTGTGCTCAAGGGCTCAGGTTTGCAAAGTACAACTGTGACCTTGGCTTGGCTTTACTGAGAAAAATTGTTGTTGAGTGGTGAAAAAAGTAAATAAGCTAAAGCCACTCAAGATTGGAAAAATAAAAACAGAGAGAAATGAAATTGTTGTGCTGGTAAGTGCAACTCAAGGACTTGGGAGAAGAATCCTGACATGAAAAGGTCTAAAACCCTGAGAGAGAATGTATAGAGGTGGAAGGTGTCAGCAGCAGGTTTGGGGATCTGCCTGTTCTGTGGGGTATTGGGGGCTGATGTTTCCTCATACCAATGGCTGGTTGGCAGAGAGTCACCTGGTACATGTGACAGGAGTGGCAAGTATATTACTGATCTGTCCTGGATGGATCCTATTAGACAATAATTGTTGTGCATGGATTAAACTGTGTGTATTTCTGCTCCCAAGTCTCTATTCATGGTAAAAGATTCCCAAAGAAAAGCAAAGAGAAAGGTTACACTGGACAGCCTGTTGAGGTAGAAAAGAGGCATGCTGAGGTATGACAAGGTGAAGTAAGGTATGATGAGGACAGATAAGGTATGATAGGGCATTCCAAGGTATCTGTGCAAGTGCGTATTCCTGGTTTTACCTGAAGACTTTGGAATATAAAATATATGATCATATTAACAAACCAAACTGAATTATGTTTCTTCCGCTTCCTTTTCACCCATATGTTTTCATGGAAATTGTTACAATGTTCTCTGCTAAGTTAAATAGGTACAGTGTTGATATGGAGCATACGCAATACAGTTACTTTGTGTAGGGAACTCCACCTGGAGTGGTATTATATGACCAAGGAGAGAAATAGGGGTTATATTCAGGCAGAATCATCATGTTCAGGTATCCTGACTCTTTGTGCACTGGCTTTGTCAGAAATCAAGGTCTGGCAGTCGTGGATGGAAGCCAGTCTGAATCACTCATTGCTTGTTTGAACTTTGATACTGCAACCTCCTAAACAATTTTTACACCTACCTGTGTCATTCAGATAAACTCATTCCTGTTCCAGTAGAACAAAAGAAAGATAAAAGCTTTCCAAGAAAAATCACAGTTCAATAGTATCTTTAAAGCACATTTATTGTTCATTTTGTTGAGGACTTCCCACTTAGAAAAAGTATTATGAAGTCTATATTTTTCTAAGTATGGATATACTGTGTGGAGGAGGAAAGAATAAATTTGTTCTGTTTCTTTTCCAAAATGATTCCTGATGTATATTGTGAAGACTGTTTTCAAAATAAGGAGAATTCTTTAAATTAATAAATGAAAATAGTTTGTTAAGAAAGTATATGATTCTCATTGACAGCAGAGATTTGTGACTTCCCATCGTAAAATAGCTGTGGTTTATGTTTGAGTTAGCTCAGCTAAGGAGTATGTGGAGAAAGGGCTTTATAAAGAAAGGAATGATCTTCAGAGAGGCTTTTGCCTGGGATACTTGCTATTACAACAGAAGCCTCTGAAATTGCATTTGTGTCAGCTAAGGGGAAAAAATGCAGCATGTTTGTGATAATTTAAAGCGTTTATCACTAACGAAGATAAAGAGAGCAAAGTATTTAAAGCTTAATGATACAGCAATAGCAATTGCCCTGTGATAATGAACAGTGTAGATTATCAGGCAGAGCTTAATGAATGCCTTGCGTTTTATAAACAAATACTGGTTGAGTCCTCTTTCAGAATTAACGCTGACATGAAAGTGAAATGATTTAATTAAAATATGCAAGATAAATAAGGACTTGGGCAAGGATTCTGCATAGAATAGTCTAACAAGTGTTTGCTGGCAATAGGCCTTCCAAAATTACTAAGCAGAGTACAGTATTTATCCAGTTTGACCCATAAAATGATGTTAGCACTCTAAAGACAGACTGTTGCTCTATCTACAACACTGCCCATGCCCTAAGTGGGAGGAGATGCTTTTATTTCCTTTTGAATTCCCACAGTTAGAAGGTACACACCTCCAGTGAAAAACTTTGACTGCTTTTCTCCTCGGTTGCTGAGTGGAGAGTTGAGAAATCAGAACAAGTATTAACACCCAGTGTGGAGGTCTGGTGCAGTCAAGGTAGTGCTGGGCAGAGTGGACAGTTTGTTGATATGATTGTATTCAGTCTCTAAATTCAGGGATGAACAAGGAGGAAAGGAAACCTCAGTACAAGGCTTGTCTGCCATTCAGAGGGATTCCATCAGCTTAGGGACTGACCAGGTCAAGACCAGGTCAGAGAGTCCCAGTGGGTATGAAATCAAG
>VZRW01012457.1:5330-22489 GCA_013398125.1 Aegotheles bennettii
ACAAGAGTGAAGAGATCGGTACCTGTCCCTTCTTCTCCCCTTGTAACGAAGTCATAGACTGCAATGAGTTCACCCCTCAGCCTCCTCTTCTCCAAGCTGAACAATCCAACTGACCTCAACCATCTCCTCCAGACCTTTCACCTTCCTCGTGACCCTCCTTTGGTCACCTATATTACTTCCATTTATTTCTCCACAGACTTCTTATAGCAGGACAACCTACATGACAGCAGGACAAAAGAACATCTCTGCCATATCACATTGCACAGGCAAAGGAGGAGTTCAGTTTTGTCTCGTTTCCACAGCCCAACTACCCTCAAGAGCAGCAGTTTGTGGTCTGGAGCCACCAATCCAGGTAGCATATGATATTATCAAGCAGTCCTGAGTATCTGAGCACTTGTTAGGCACTAGACACCTTGTAGCTGACAGCTCTGCCAACATGCATGCTGGCCAACCCCTGCAAGGAAGATGGCACAGTGACAGGCAGAACAAACAACACAGACAACAAGGAGAAAAAAGTCTTTGAGAAGATATGTGGAATGAATAAAGTACAACTCTAAGTTCTATTCCAATGCAGGTACAGAATAAAAGCTGATCAACTGTAAATATTTACACCTTCTCTCCATCAGATGCTATAAAGTAATTGCTTCAGTGCTAATTAAATGTTGAGCAGCAGTGAAATATCTCCTTGAGAAGTACTTGAAACCTGCAGCTGATCAGCATGACTACTTGTTCTGTGGTAAAATATGCTGCTTTAAAAGATGCTTTGAAAGATAGCACACGTGAAGTAGAGGTGTGGATATGGAATTGGGGCTTGTGGATGTTAGAGAGATGAGGATATGGTAGAATAAAGTTAGAATCAAGATAATAGTGATCAGGAGCTTGGCATAAAGCGCATACTCATGGGATGACACTGGCGTATCTATTAGACTTGCTGTACAGATCACTGCTGTACAGAATTTCAGCACAGCATATGCCACTATTCCACATAATCTATATTCCTCACTGCCCCGGGAGCACTGTATGACTGGCTAGTGCACTGCATACATAAATTATTTATGATCTTTATATATGGTCTCTGTCTGTACTGATGACAACTTATTACAAGAAAAACAGACAAAAAACCAGATCTTGCTATCATTGTGAAAACTTTTCTCAAAGATACTTGATTAGTAACATCTTTCTGACTTGCCATGTCAGAAAGGCTTAAAAAGAAAAATAAAAGGGGGGGCGGGGCATATTTTATAGCAATGTTTAAGTTCTGAATATTGAAAAAAGCAAGTATAATGGATTTACTGGTTTAAGTCAACAGAAAGATACCTTCTTTCACCAAAGACCTTGAGAAAGAACCTGAAAAATGCAGTAGACAAAAAGTTCACTAGAAATATTTTCATCACAAGTAGTTGTATTATAAAGCAAATCAGGAAAGAATGTCTAATTTTTCATTACCGCTATATAGTAAAATTAATTAAGCTCTGACCACTGCAGTCTAATACAGAATGCAGAATAGTTACTAACAAAGCACTGAAACATTCCTTTCCCAGTTAGCAAACATGATTTCAGGCTACCGCCTGTTCCTCAAAGGGTTTGGGGGAGTGAGGGTAGAACCCCGCCCAGTGACTAGGTTTGATGTTTCTTTGTGCCATCAGTATTTAGACTTCTTTCAGCCCTACCATCATGTATGATTAAAAAAAAGGAATTTACATAAGGGCCTGCACGCCGCCGCCCATGAGCGCAACACACCGACACGGCCCCGGAACCGGTCTGCCCTATTCGGCTCGTCGCGCAGAGGAAGCACAGCAATGCGGCACTGCCGTACAAAGAGCTGTCCCCGTGCACCCCAGCCCCAAAGCGCTTAACCCCCAGGGTGTGCGGAGGTGCAGCTGCAGCCGAGCCTTGCGGCCGCTTGCAGACCACATGGGAGCTCTGGGTAAGAGATAGTGGTGGGGTCCCTCGCAATCGGTCGTGCTCGCTCCGCGCCGCCTCGCCGCCGGAGCAGCGATGGGAGGAGCTGATTGCTTTGACTGCCTGTCCCAGTGTGATGTATTTTCTAGGGGGTCGGTCTTGGCAGATGCACACGTGACCCAACTAATTCATTCGCAGCAGGGAGCGAGGTCAAGCCAATCCCGGAGTAGGGCCTTGTCCTGTTTCGATTTTCCGTCAATAATGACTGAATGACGAATGAAGCATACAAAGATCAGGCCGACACAGCTGCCAGGACCCAAAAAACCGCAGCAACGTCGGCCGGGGAGGCGCTCGCTGCGGCAGTGTCGAGGCTTCTGCGCATGCGTGGAGTGGCGTAGGGGCTCTGCGCGGTTGGAGGCCTGGTTTTCTTTTCCGGACTACGCGGGCTCCTCGCGGCGTCAGCGTGTACCGGCCGCGGCGTCATGGGAAAGCTTAACGTTGTGATGCTTCGGTACCTGTCGAGGGAGCACTTCAGGGTGCTGACATCGGTAAGCCGGTGAAGAGGCCTGGCTGGGGCGAGTAGCGAGTGTGTGTGGGGGGGGGGATTGCGAGCGGCCTAGCCCAGGCCTGTGCACAGGGAATCCGCATGGCCGCTTAGCTTAGTAGGGTTGGGCAGGTTCTATTCACTGACGGGTGGCTGCGTTGGTTTTGTCGCAAACGACAGCGCAAGAAAGGATGCAGAGGAATGGAACCTGCTTCTCTTCTCGCTGCCTCGCCTAGGGTCCGGTGTTGATGTTTCCCGGTGAGCAGTGTAGGGTGGTCACTGAAGCTGCCCGGGTGATGGCCACCCAGTAAAATACTGTCACAGGTTTCTCCACACGTACTGATTGCTTTCGGCATCTTGTCTAACGAGGAATGGGCAAAAGTTTACCAGTGCATGGCATACTGCCTTGGCTAATTCTGTTGTAAGCACAGGCTGCACCAGTTGGCCTGTCTCACTGTACTGATAGCAGGAGTAGTAGTGGAAAGACAAATTGAGACATGGCTGTCTAAGAGTCTCGTTTCAGATCTGTAGAACAGCTGCTTAATCCACTCCTGAAACTGAAATCTAATCAGCCATTCATCTTCTGGCCAGTATTGTAGAAGTTTGGAGACTGTATTATGAAAAGGATATCAAGGACAGTGATGCATATTAAAAGATTTAGTTAAGTCATTAAAAAAAAAAATCCAGGAAAAGTGATTTTAGTCTCAAGCAGGATCTAATACTATTTAATTATGGAACACAGGGGCTAACAAACCTATTTTTATTTACTTTCGTAGGTGGAAATGGGCATGAAGAACCATGAAATAGTTCCTGCTAGCTTAATTGCTTCCATTGCCAGCCTTAAACATGGAGGCTGTAATAAAATTTTGAGAGAGTTGGTGAAACACAAACTTCTGGCTTATGAACGAACTAAAAGTGAGTTTCAGTTTTGTGTTAGGGTCCCTTTCTCATTCTGTCCCCAGTGCTTTGCAGAAGTACTACAGCTTGATATGACTGCAGAGCACTTAGCTAGCCTTACCTTCTCATGGACTTACCTATGGAATATGGAATTGTGCAGCGCCAAATATTACAGCTATCTGCTGAACTGCTGCTGCTGAATTAATGATAAAGATGACAGGCAGAAAAGAGATGAATGGTTAACTTCCTTTTTTGTTTAGTCACCAGAGTCCTGAAAAAAAATAAGAATCATCAGTTAAGACAATATACTGTCTTACAGTACACAAACTGGAGCAGACTGCGAAAGCCATGTACATTTTACTCCCTCAGAAACTACTAAAGTAGTTTTTATTCCCTGTCACGTGACAAGTAGTAGCTGTACAGGCATTTCCCTATTTCCTTGTGCCTTTTAGTTGTTTCTGGCTTTGCAAACATACTGTAGGGGTCTACAGGAAATTCCTGTCCTTTTTGTCCCAGTTATTCAGAGCATTGAGGGTCACTCTAGAACATCACAATGATCCCAGATCCCAGTTGTGTCTCCTATATGTGTGTCTTCCAAAATGCTCCTTGGGTTTTCCCAGGATATTTAAAGTACTGCCATTGCCTCTATTAGAGAGGGGGTAATAGCATGTCTGTCTTTTACCCAGTTGTCAATTTTCATAAAACTTGCAGGAATTTAAACGTTTTCATCATTCTGTCAAACTGGGCTGATATTACCCAGTGGGTGAAATATTACTTGGGTGTTGTGTACTGTAAGCGGAAACAAGTCAAAATTGAGACTTACTTTAAATGTAATGTATGCATAATGAGGAATGAAATGTTTTGTATTTTATTTTTACCTAGCTGTCCAGGGTTATCGGTTAACTAATGCAGGATATGATTACCTTGCTTTGAAAACTCTTTCTTCCCGACAAGTCATAAATTCTATTGGAAACCAGATGGGTGTTGGCAAAGAATCAGGTAATTAAGTAATTAAAAAAAATTATTTTCAATACTTTTTTTTTTTTTAGCAAACACAGATGTAATGTTGCAAATGTTTTGCTAGAAACTAGGTAAGTTCTCCAGATACTCACATCAGGTAATCTGCCAAACACCAAGATTTATGGGTCACTTGTTGAAATGCTATGTGAGGCTTTGGACTGCTTTTAGAAGTGTCATTCTACTTTGACCATTTTGTCTTAATTCTTGGTTCATCGCATAAAAAGGTACTTTACAGGCAGGGGCTTTTTGTTTCATGCTTTGTGAATAGTTTTTTTTTTTTAGCTAAAAAGATAATTTCAGCTTTTTCATCCCACTTAATAATAAGATAGCAAAGGAAAATAGGCTCAAAACTATTGGGGTACTATCTTGGTTCCTCCTAACGTTCATGTAGATTATAATTTGACCCAGCACATAATTTAAGTATGTAATTGAATGTAATTGAAGAATGAGAAGGGGATTACTGGGAACAAATGGTAGCAATGAAACATAGGCTATTTGTTAACACTGTTTAAGAAGTTAAGCCCTGTCCTTGTGTATCCAGTAGAAAGAAGAAGGCTCTTCATGAGTACAGTTAAGAACATGAGCATCTGCCCTAGGTTTCTCTCACGGGTAGCTTATATTTGTTCTTCACTGTGCGGTTAGCCTACGGGTGTTAACCTGATTATAGGAACCTTAAGATCTCCTACTCTGAAAGGTATTTCAGCTCATATCAATATTTCTTCTAATGGAGTACTATGATCTCTTTAACAAGAGCTTGTTCGGCTCTCTAATGTACATTATGTAAATTCAGCTGTCTTTACTAACTGTGGTAGAACTTTCCATGCCAGAAATAGTAATTGTGAGAAATGAAGTAGCAAACTTACACTGCACTTTTTCCATCAGATACTAGCTTGTTAGATACCATTTCTTTCTGAGATACAGGTCATTATGTGTCTTCCAGATATATATATTGTTGCAAATGAAGAGGAGCAACAGTTTGCATTGAAATTACATAGGCTTGGAAGAACTTCCTTTCGCAGTCTTAAAAATAAACGTGACTACCACAAGCATAGACATAAGGTGTCATGGCTATATTTATCCCGGCTAGCAGCAATGAAGGAGTTTGCTTATATGAAGGTAGGTGTCCATTCTAATGGTACCAGCAATGGTGTTCTAGAGTAGAAGATACAGACTATCTTTTGATCAGTTCATATTTGCAGCAGTGATAGGGTTTACATTTTTGGGTGTGTTTTGTTTTTTTTTTTTTCACTAGCGGACTTAAAATATAAACCTCAGAGAATCTGTATGTTTTGTATACTTTCCAAAGATGAAATGAAGCTTTGCCGTGGAAGTAATGTGGAACAAAAGCAGGTGTCATGAGAGAATTTCAGATTAATATTGTTATTTATGGACAGGTAATTTATACATCTGCAGTTCTGCTGTTTTTCCTTTAAAATTTATTGCATAAGCTTGCAAAAACACCTTAAAAAGTAAGGAAATTCACAGTTATTTGACAGTTGGGTTTTTTTTCTGTTCAACTGTCATTTTAAAAATTCATTTAATTATTTTCTAATTTACCATGTTTTCAGTTGTTGCGGTGCTGTTGAGGGAAATATTTCAGTCCAGACTGGTGTTCTGGTCTGCAAAGGCACACTTTGTTCTATACTGTGGGAAAAGATTTCATTTTCAAGCGTATATTGCTACTGTCAGAGTTCCAGATTTTTTTATCTGCTTTAAAAAAATGTAGACGTTATACAACGATTGAAAGCTGATAGTGGAAAAGTAATCACTTATAAGAAATTAGTTTTCTCCTCTCCTTTTGTGCTATTCAACAGTACTATATACTTTTAATATTATTTCCTTGTTTCTTTTAAAAAACCTTGATAGGTTCTACCAGTGGTCTCCCCAGAGAGAAAAAAGTATTACCATCATTTAAAATCTCTGTATTGGTCCAGTTGGTCCAATTGGCAAAGCATTCTGTGGTCAAGACTTGTAGGAATGTTAATCATGGGTGTCAGTTTCCCTAAAAATAGAGTTGGGGAAGGATTAATTATGTGCTGAAAAGTGATAATAGTCATAATATTTAAGTAAGAAAAGCTGTATTTATGTTACTTTAACTTTGAACTCTATCTTAGAAAAATTCACTGGTAACAAGAGGATGAGTAAAAGGAGAAGGAACCCATAAAGAAGTTGAGTGGATCAAGTGAATGCCTAAATTTGCATTAGACCTGTCTCTGGTTAATCTTTAATGTGATGTGATGATTATTAGTGTTTAGTAGTGTACTTTTGTTTTACAGCAGTTGAGTATGGATTAAGTAGTCAGGCACTGTACTGGCAGCAGTTTACTGTGCAATTATTTTCTAATTTCTGACACTCTATTCCTGGTTATCTGCTACTGAATACTGGGGCTAACAGACCAGATACGGTTCTGTCATTTTTCCATGGTGTTGTTTTTCTTCCAGATGCATGATAAGTAATCTGCAGATAATATAGCAGTGTGCTTAGTGTCTAAATTTACAAACTTTATTTGTCTTTGTAGAGAAAGTTCAAATGGCTGTCATCTTCTTAAACATGTGATTTCTTATTTCCAGGTAGCATTTGAGCCATGTATTCTGCTTCCATAGTAATATATCTTGCTTATCTTAGACGGGAGTTTGTCAAGAAATGTAACGTTTTCTCAACTATTTAATTTTTCAATATATTGTCTCTTTCCAGGCTTTGCATGACAGAAAATTTCCTGTTCCAAAACCTGTGGACTACAACAGACATGCAGTTGTTATGGAACTTATTGATGGCTATCCTCTGTAAGTACTGAAGCTTGAATTCTCTGTGTTACAGAAAGGCTAACAATGTTAGGTTCAGTAAGGTAACAGAGTTAGAATTTTTCCTTGTGAATGGATTCTGACTTCACTATGCTGAATAATGCTTTCTAGCCCACACTCACTAGCATTCTACTTAGTTAGTCTTGCTTCTTGCTATCTCTTTATTCAGAGAAATTATTTTTATTATTAGTCCAAAGAAACTGGTGAAGTAGACTAATTTTTTGAGTAAGGTATACATTAAAAGAGCAGTATGGCACAGACTGGTAGTGCAGCTGTTTTCTACACAGAAATTGCATATTCTGTATGTTATTAGATATATACAATATTGAATACTGTATCCTTTATGTTCTAAACTCGTGATCCTTGCTTGGTAATTCAGGTAAGAGTATGGCTCACCATTTTACAGCTTCTGCTATGTTTACGTAAAATACCGTACATAATCTTTTTTGGTTCTTCAAGCAAGATTACTTTTTTTGAGTCGTTCAGCATCTAGAAACATTAAATACTGAAGTTTGTACATGAAGGGATGGTTTGTTTTGTTTGCAGAATAGAATGCAAAAGGCCTATATACTCAATATAATGTAGAATAACCTAGGTGTTTATCCAGAGATTTAAAGTTGTAGAACAAACCAGTCCATGCTCTTGGATAGCAATCAAGATCTAAGTGAGCAGTTTAATAAAAAGGGAATTAATCCCAAAGTATAACAATTGAAGAGTAATATGGAAGACACTTCATTATATTGTCTCCTTACCTTCAGCTGTTAATTAATTCCACATCCATCATCTTCATGGAGCACTTCAAGTTCCATGTGAGCATCTACAGTGGAAGTTTAACATGTTCTCCCTGTTTGACAGTTCTAACCTGCAGGAGATAAGTAGTGGATGAGAACTATTTCAAATATGCCAACTTCAAAGAATCTTCAAATAGTTGAGGTTGGAAGGGACCTCTGGCAGTCATCTGGTCCAAATGTGCTACCAGTGCTACCTAGAGTCTCTCTATTGTCCATTGCCTGAGTTGAAAAACTAGTATGGAGTTGGTGACGTACAGTAAACAGTTGTTGTGCGCTCTTTGACATGTACAAGGTTACACAAAGTTCCTGCCACATTAGACTTATTTTTTCCTAGTCTACCTGCTCAATTTCACATCTCACAGAATCACAGAGTGGTTGAGGTTGGAAGGGACCTTGGGAGGTCATCTGGCTCCGTCTCTCTGCTTGAGCAGGGACAGCCAGAGCTGGTTGTCCAGGACCATGTCCAGATGACTTCTGAATATCTCTAAGCCGGGAGACTCCACAGCTTCTCTGGGCAACCTGTGCCAGTGCTCAATCATCCTCACAGTTGAAAAAGTGTTTCCTGTGTTCAGACAGACCCTCCTGTGTTTCAGTTTGTACCCATTGGCTCTTGTCCTATCACTGGGCATCATTGAAAAGAGCCTGGTTCTGTCCTCTCTGCACCCTTCCTTCAGGTATTTATATACACTGATGAGATTGCTGTGAGCCTTCTCTTCTCCAGGCTAAACAGTCCAGCTCTCTGTCTTTTCACACAGGAGAGGTGCACCAATCCCTTAATATAATGTGGCGTTCGAACCAAAATAGCTCACATAATTGTGAATGTTGACCACTTCTTAACAGGTTAGGATACAGTAGGGTAAGTGCCTTTTACTTGGTTTGTTTCTAAAGAGAAGGTGGGTTTGTATTTTGTCACTTAAGGTACTTCACTTTCTCAGGTATACATTCATGAATGCTTTAAGCTTTTTTCTTTTTTTTTTCTTTTTTCCTAACTTAGCCTAGAAAATACTATTTTGTAAAAGAAAATGTCATGGGGCATTTGAATTTGAGTACAGGAAGAACTAGTTCCTACTGAGACTGCAAGATTATTTAAAACAGGAGAGACATAAAAACTTAAGCATCCGTTATTTAAACAATGCATTGTGACAAAGATGCCTGATGGGAGACAATGAGCATAAACTGAAATAAGGTTTAGCCTGGATATAAGGAGAAATTTTCTTCCATTGAGTACAGTGAGGGAGTGACACAGGGTTTCTCGGGTACATTGCGCAGTCTCTCTCCATCCCTGGAATTTTTCAGGCCCCAGCTAGACAAAGCCCTGAGCAGTCTGGTCTGCTCTCAGAGTTGACTCATCACAGAATCACAGAATTGGTAAGGCTGGAAGGTACCACAGTGGGTCATCTAGTCCAACCTCCATGCCCAAGCAGGGTCATCCTAGAGCACATGGCACAGGACTGTATCCAGACAGTTCTTGAGTATCTTTAGTGAGGGGAGATTCCACAATCTCCCTGGGCAACCTATTCCAGTGTGCAGGAACTCACACAATAAGGAAGTTCGTCCTCATGCTCATGTGGAACTTCTGTCAGCAGTTTCAGCCTGTTGCCTCTTGTTCTTTTGGTTGGCACCACCAAAAAGAACCTCTTGACACCCACCCTCTAGGTATTTATACACATGAATAAGGTCCTTTCTCAGTCACCTCTTCTTAAGGCTGAACAGACCCAGCTCCCTCAGTCTTTCTTTGTAAGAGAGATTCTCCAGACCCTTTAGCAACTTAGTGGCTCCCCGTTGGACCAGCTCCAGGCACTCCATGTCTCTCTTGTACTGTAGAGCCCAGAACTGCACACAGTACTCTAAATGTGGCCTCACCAGGGCTGGATAGAAGTAAAGGATCACCTCCCTGACCTGCTGCCAGTGCTCTTTCCATTGGCCTTGGCCACAAGGGCACCCTGCTGGCTCATGAACAGTTTGTTGTCCACCAGAACCTCCAGGACTCTCTCAGCTGGTCACCCCCCAGCCTGTACTGGTGCATGGGGTTATTCCGCCCTAGGTGCAGGACCCTGCATTTGCCCTTGTTGAACTCCAGAAGGTTTTTTGTCTGCCATCTCTCCAACCTATTGAGGTCCCTCTGAAGGGCTGCACAAGCCTGTGAGGTGTCAGCCACTCCTCCCAGTTTTGTATCTTCAGCAAACTTGTTGAGGACGCACTCTACCCCCTAATCCAAGTCATTGATGAACAAATTACACAACACTGGGCTCAGTACAGAACTCTGGGGGGCACCAAGTGTGACAGGCCTCCAACTAGATTCTACACCATTGATCACGACCCTCTGGGGGGTGACCCCGCTCAGCCAGTTCTCAACCACACTTCTCGAGTTTGCCTACGAGGATTTCATGAGAGACAGTGTCAAAAGCCTTGCTGAAGTCAAGGTAGACAAGATCCACTGCTCTCCCTCCATCCATTCATGTAGTTGTCTCTTCATAGAAGTCAATCAGGTTGGCCAAACATGTTCTACCTTTAGTGAACCCATGCTGACTACTCCTGATCACCTTGTTTTCCATGTGGGTAGAGATGGCCTCCAGAATGAGGAGCTCCATCACCTTTCTAGGGTTTGAGGTGAAGCTGACTGGCCGATATATCCCAGGGTCTTCCTTCCTGCCCTTTTTAAGACTGGAGTGATAGTTGCTTTCTTCCAGTCCTCAGGCACCTCCCCTGATCTCCATGACCTCTCAAAGATGATTGTGAGAGGCCTAGCTATCTCTCCCAGTACTCGAGGATGCATCCCATCGGGGCCCATGGACTTGTGGATGTCAGGTTTGTTTAGGTGTTCTCTGACCCAATCCTTCTTGACCAAGGGAAAGTCTTCCTCCTGGCCTTCATTTGCCCTGGTCTCTTGGGTCAGAGATTCCTGAGAGCTGCTTTTACTGGTGAAGACATCTTTGAGCAGGGATATTTGGACCAGAGACCTGAGGGACCTTTTAATTTGAATTACGTTGTCATTCTGTCAAATATATTTGATATACTTTGTCTATATTTTTAAATAAAGTCTTTCAAGTTTCAGATTATTTTATTTTACTTTTTTTTTTTTAACTTTTCAGGTGCCAGGTGCGCCAAATGGAAGATCCTGCCTCTGTCTACAGTGAATTAATGGATCTAATTGTAAAACTTGCTAATCATGGTTTGATTCATGGTGATTTCAATGAATTTAATCTCATATTGGATAATGATGACCATGTCATTATGATTGATTTCCCTCAGATGATATCAACATCACATGCAAATGCTGAGTGGTAGGTTCAAATATTAAGTTGTTTTCAAAATAAATCTGACAAGTGCTGATGACAGCAAATAGCCAACTGTTACTTGTTTTTATAGGCCTGTTTCTGATGCTTTTTCTACTGTTGTCATACAGCATAAATAACGTTCCAAACATAGTTATGAATGAGTAGAAATGTCTTTTTAGGATAAAATTGTATATGATTGCTTCTCAGAGAGAATGATGTTGTTCAGTTAAGAAATGCTTAGAAATAAACTGCATGCAGTTTGTCTCCCTAGCCTTTTGTCTTGGGATCGCTAATCGGAATAATTTTCAAATAACATCAGTAGAAGATAAGAAATACAGAGTAAAAGTTTGTTATTGCAATAGGGATAATTACCTTGATTTTGTGTTTGTCCAATTCTGTATTTTTTACAGGTATTTTGACAGAGATGTTAACTGTATTAAGGAATTTTTCAAGAAACGCTTCAACTACGAGAGTGAGCTCTTCCCAGCATTCGAAGATACCAGGTAGAAACTGCCAGATGAATTTGAGTTCTTCTATTTATGGTATTTGTGTTGGTTTTGTGAGGAAAATGGGTGCCTGTGAGAGATGCTTGTAGGAGAAATAAAAAGCCCAGGCCCAACTATGCAATGTGAATTATTTTGTCATTCTTATTGTGTTTCCTTCAACTGTAGTTAATGTAACTGGTTTCCAAAAGCTAAAGTGTAATTTAAAATCTGCTGCTGCCTCCTTTGTTTTTCTTCTTGCACCTAAGGAAGAGATCAATCCAAATGGTAAATATCTAGGAAATGTTAACAGTGATGCAGAATCAGTTTCACCCTTCTCTCAAAGCCTAATTTATGTATATTGAGTGTTTATTTGGGTTTCAATTTTAATTATTTTTTTTTAAATACTAGTAAATATGGTGGCTGCCTCTTCAAACATCGTGTTCAGTTTTTTTTCCTAATGTCTTTTGTTCCTTCTGAAAAGTAATTTTTCACTTATTTTAAGACTGAAGCTGTTGCAGTGAAAAGGTTTTTATCTGATTCAGAGCACTTTTCCAAAGGAGTACCATACTTGACCATGCTGTGTGTCAGTGTACCCTTTATTTTTCTGTTTGCTTAAACATAATTTGACCTTAAAGCCAAATAGTATTCCTGCTAAAATAAAATAATTTCCTATAAATATATAAACAAATAAACGCTGGTTGTGGAGATGGAATCCCCTGCTGTAGAAATTTGCTTCTCTCAGCTCACATTCTGTTAATACTTTACCTAAAACTCAGCACTATCATGTAGTATTCTGTGTGTTTCAACAGAGTATATCCTCTTTGTTAATAGTATGAGTAGTTACAGTCTAGCTTGATTAGTATTTTAATCCAAAATGTAGCATATTGGTAGCCTAAGGATTTAGCATATTAAAAGAAAACGTGTTTTTACTTCTTTTACAGGAGAGAGTGTTCTCTTGATAAAGAGATTGCTGCTAGTGGGTATACAAAAGAAATGCAGGAGGATGGTGAACTGCTTTACCCACCAGATTCTGATGAGGATGATAATAAAACAGATGTATCAGAATTTGTAGAAGATGCTGAGAAAAAGCTCAACTTCTTCAACAAAGACAAAGAAAACAGTGCAGACTTTATGTATGAAGTGGGTGATTTCTCTGAAAGCAGAACTTCAAATGACTTTATGTATAGCAATGAAGAGGCTGATACAACTGGAACTAGTGAAAATATGCAAAGACTGAATATGTCAAAGTTGAGTTCAGCCTTAGAAAAAGTTGAAGGGCAAGCTGTGCCTTGGAAGTCTGGTGGAGATGCAGATAGTTCTCCAGCTGCTTTTTTTGAGGGCGAAAGCATAACTCAAAATGCTGCTGAAATCGAAAATCAGACAGGTCAAGGAGGGTGCTGTAATGATAATGAGAATGGAGACAAATACACTGTTCTGGCTGACTTGTCAAGTTTAAATGAAAAATTCAGGCATTACAGGTAAAGATTCATATTTACTATCTAAAAGTGTGGTTCCTCCCATCCCCCCAGTAAATGTAAATATTTCAAGTAGCTCAAAAAGGAATGCTCTTCAGCTACCATTGTTTAAATTGGAAACTAAAAATTCAGTTGATATTCAAAACACTGCAGTGAATATATTTTCGATTGGTCTCATGATAGGTAGCCTGTTGATTGATTTTTATATACATAATGCTTCATCTGTAATGTGTGACACATCAGTTGTCCAGCTGTGTGGTAGTATCTTCTGGGAGAATAGATCTTGAATCATAGACCAACCTATTTTCTGTGGTGGAATTTTTTTCCCTTTTTCTTTATTTCAGTTAATATTGGTAGTGAAAGAGTTCTTGATACTAAAATACTGCTTCTAAATAACTTTTATGAATAAGTTTCTAATTTGAGTGTTCTCTCTCAAAGCCAAATTATTCTGCTGCTCACTCAGCTGAAGTCAGCAAGAATAAGCTTCTTTGAATGTATTCAAGTATAGTGTACTGTGTGTTGTTCTAGCTTTTAATTTCTTTCCCGACATACTTAAAATTCCTACTTACCTTCAGGCTAGCCCCTTGTACATGAAGTTCTGACTCTGAGTTTGCCAGCCCACCAAGTACCTGGATGCCTATTAAAAATGCAAATGTTCTGTTGTACTTGCGTGTTAAGTTGTGAGTTTTCAGGTTATATGTCAAAAAGTTAATACTAAAACATCCTTTGCCTTTATGAGCGCCATGTTTATCTTGCTAGTGGAATAAAATACTGATTTATGTATTTTAGAAATGAAAAGAGTATCATTCATATTGCTGAGCACAGAATAAGGACTAGAAGTACCACATCTGTCAGAAGTGTTGGGAACTCTTCAACCATTCCAGCGGTAAATAGTCGTGGTGCTATGTTATTATCTAGTTTACTCACAGACCATGTTAAGTTGCACGTAACTGTTATTACATATTTGTAAAAATGTTACCTAGACTTAATTATCTTTTAAAAAGAGGCTTCTACCATGTACCTCTCTGGTTTGCATTTCCATGCCCACAGAAAAATGGGACTGATATTTCTCTAAGTGTTCACAGGGAGTGATTTCCAGTACTTTCTATCATATATTGCCCTTTACTGTTTCACCAAAGCTCTGCATCAGCATTAACAACTTATTTAGCCAGTAACAGGCTAGTGTATGGTAATGTATGTTAATGCACTAACATGTAATCAGTTTGTTCATTTCTGTTGCTAGCCACAATTAATGTTTTTTATTTTAAAAGTGTATGCTTGAGTCAAGATTCAATTTAGCCTTTTTGACCTATTTTCATAGAGATTTCTTCACTCTTTTCTGAAACATTTATATGAACTCACTTCAATAGTGATTTCTTTGGCATTATGTAAATCAGAACATTTTACAGCAGAATTTTATGTTTTTTTCTTCAATCCCAGACCATAAACTAGTCGGTATGGCTACCTCCGTCACATTTTTAAAAGTATGTTTTAATTTTAAAGGGAAGAAAGTCCAATATTCTTTATTAGTTATATAGTATTCTTGCACAAAACAGGAATAAACTTCTCAGTTGACAGCTGATCCATGAGAAATTTTTTTAAATAGGTCAGAGTACATGCTTGCCATTGTAGTAGATACAGATTGGAAATATGGGTTGTGAATATGTTCAGTCTCATTCGTTTGCAGTTAGGAGCAGAACTTCTGAAAAATCTAGTTTGAGGAACACGTTAGTGTAGTTTCAGTTTTTTCATAAAGTCATAGAATTATTATGGTTGGAAGGGACCTCCAGGGTCATCAAGTCCAACCTTTATCCCATCATATTCCTAGCCATTAGACCATTTTCATGACGTGTACCAGCAGTAAATATGTACTTTTTAAATTTGTGCCTTTTCAAAGCATTTATGCTGCCTGATTATAGTCCTAGAAATACTGTATCTGAGGCCTCTAGTGCTAGCAAGAGTGGTTTTTATTTTTTTTTTTAGTTAGACTTAATCTTCCTCATTTACAGTCTTTTCAGTCTGCTACTTACTGCTTCAGTACTTTTCTAACGAAGACTTTGCTACTGTCTTACTAAGTGATGCATTATTCTGTGAAGCAGCCTTGTTTTACAAGGTGCTTGTCTGTGGCTATAATGTTCATGGAATAGTTGGCTGCTTTACTCTTTCATGTTTGGATTTTAAGATAAGTATTTTAAAGATAACACCAATAACCAATAAAGTTACGTGTATAAATAAATGTTAAGGAACAGCATGTTTGCATGATGTCTAAGACATTTTTTACAGGACTTCACGTGAGGAAAAAACGCAGCTTTGATGTTTGTCATCACAGTTCTTCTAGGGGATGACATTGTATCTTCCTAAGGAGACAAACGATTAGATTTAAACTATGATCTGAAGTAAACAGGAGCCAAGATGACCTGCCAGGAATTCCCTAGCTTCTAGTCCATGCAATCTTTTTGTTTGGTTGGTTTGGGTTTTTTTGGGTGTTGTTTTGATGTGGTTTGGTTTTTTGAGTGTTTTAATTTAAGTGTGCAGAATTAAAAAAAAATAATAATAAATCAGTGCTACAAAGTCCTATAAAGCCAATTACTTTCAATTGTACTCCTGTACACCATTTGGTGGTAGCAGTGGTCATTATGTAGCTATAGAAGCCTTTTTGAGTTTTGTAGACAGATACATAAAATGTGTTAAAAATATGTAAATCGCATGTACTTACCTAATTTTCTGTTCTAAAAGAAAGATAAAAGCACTTTAAGGAAAACCTTTTAAGAAATACAGACACACAAAATTTTTTTTCCTGCATCAAATTACCTTGCATAATGCTTTCACGTACTTGCTTTTATGATGAGTAAAATAATGTTTCTGCCCATTGCTGAATTTTATTTTAACTTTTGAGTGTTAGAGGTAAAGAAGCAATATGTATAATGAGCTATTTGTAACATAAAAAAAATAATTACAAAACTATAAAAATGCAAAATAGTAGCACTGCAGTAAGATCCACTAGGCTGCTTAGACCTGATGCCTGTTATGGCTGCTACAATTTATCTGTTATTTATGCAGCTTGCTTTCTGTTTGGTGGAGAAAACATATTAAAATATAAGCAGATTTTTAAATTAATCACACAAACAAATTCATATGGGCATATATAAACAATGGGGGTTCTGCCTACAGAAAACACAAAATTACAGATACAGAAGTATAGATGCTGTATTGACAGAAAATACCCACGAGTGCAACTGTTTAAATTATTTATGAGCATTTTTTATTTAGGATTATTTTTAAAGAGAATCTGTAAGTTTTATTTCCAAAAAGCTCATGGTTAAATACTAAGTGTTTCTAGATGCCCAAGGAAAGGACACATCACATGCAACTGTTTCTTATTCACATTTTGACAGTCAGCCTGCATGTGACATAACCTTCAAAACAAATGTTCAGATGGCTCCCTAATTATTACAGGGTTCGTGCTGAAATCAGGTTTGAGTTATTGGATTAATTCACTATCTTCTTTTTTGTTACATTAGTAGTATTAGTCACAGCAACTCTTAAAGAGCGAAACTTGCCAAAATTATGCTTTCTGGTTCCTGATGTACCCCCTACCAACTTACTACTTCATATGCTATAGTGAAATTGAATTGATAGTACAATCAACAAAACACAACAATGCATCTGAAATTGGGGTACATGTAAAGGAAAGGTAATTAGATGGGTATTTTTCCTCTTGTCCAGTTATTTGGGCAGCAGCAGATCTTTTATTAAGGGCAGATTTATTCCTTGATACGATTTTTTTAATGCTCTATTAATTAGAGTAAAAGTAAGATACTCCTTTGGGATTTCCAACAAGATATGATTTCGTCATGATGAAATAATTAGAAAGATGAAAATAATTTGATTTCTCTTTTTTTTCTGAAACAAGTTAGGCAAGTATGCACACAATATCACTGCAATAGCTTGAACCGGAATCATTTC